>JARQOC010000002.1:427297664-427544700 GCA_033576535.1 Allobates femoralis | reverse complement strand
GCTTGCTCATCAACCACTCCACAGTGACCCCAGATCTGATGAGTCCTATGCTGACATCCCTGTCCTCCTTGTTCTCCCCATCCCACCTCTAAGTGGGTGGACACCATCTCAATCCTAGACCACTTGGGGGCGATGAGGGTGCTAGCCAGCAACTCCACACATTAGACATAAATAGAAAAAACTGCACAGCACTCAAGATATAATGTGAACTGGTGCAAGCTACGGTGCTGGAACAAACAACCCGAAAATGTCACTGCAGCACTCAGCTTCTACCAAAAATGTACATATGCTAATAAGTGTTTTTTTATATGATGAAAAAATTAAAAAACTTACCGTACGTTTTTTTTCAAAAAACTCAATAATCTTATCTTTTTATTTGCTGGGGTTCTTGGTACATATATTGGCCAATATCTGTTTGCTCATCAACCACTCCACGGTGACCCCAGATCTGATGAGTCCTATGCTGACATCCCTGTCCTCCTCATCCCACCTCTAAGTGGGTGGACACCATCTCAATCCTAAACCACCTGGGGGCGATGAGGGTGCTAAGTGTAGCTGCGGGATATATATATGAGAGAGATAGTAAAAAAAGGAAAAGCAGCACAAAAAAATAGATAAAAGTGGACCTTATAGCCCAATGAAGTGCCCATGCATTAGGTAATAAAGTCCAATTTTTTCTATTTTTTTGTGCTGTTTTTCCTCTTTTTAATCTATTGTAAGGAACCATCTGGATCGCTGGTTGGGTAAGCTTTGCTCATAAATTGAGGTAATTTTTGGTGCTGTTCCAATTTTTCTCTATATATATATAATGTATGCTTGGGTGGAGGCGGAGCATGGGTGGAGGTGGAGCCTAGGCGGAGTCTCAGGGGGTGGAGGCTGGGTGGAGTCTCAGGGGCGCCCCAAAATTTTGGCAGTCAGGGGCCCCGAAATTCCTAGTGGCAGCCCTGGTTGTGGCAACAGCTATTCCTTAACTTAACAGAATAAGACACCGGAGGCTTGCTGACTCTGTATGGGTACTTTAATGGCAACAGTTTACGGTTAACAGTCATGCGGACTTTGTGGGTAGCTGGCGGGGTAGTCACCAGAGGCTACAAAGTCTCTCTGAGGCTCTCCAAGTGTTCCTTCAACTTTACGTTCACTGTCCTCTGTGCCTTTCTTGCGCCTCCTTACTATCCATGCGCTGCCCTGTACAACCCACTTCCTACCAGGCCCGTCGGGTGTGATGAGATGACCCTTCTTCTCTAAGGGGCTCAACCCGGTTTGAGGATACCTGGTGGGGCTGCACGTTGTGGATGAGGTCGGGGGAAGCTTGCAGACATGCGACCCACCAATATTGGGGGCTCAGGGTTGAACTCGCCTGCAACGTGACTCGGAGCTGGTATCCCGTTGTGGACCGGGATTCCTGCAGACCATTTTCTCGGACAGTCTGGCACTGGGTCTCCCTTCTCTGTCTGGGTCGCCACTCCTTTTCGGGCACCCTCCTTGTGCTGTCCCTCTAGGACTTGTTCCTTGCTTTGTTCCTCAGACTAGACTCTCTTCTTCTCTGTGTTTCCTGCTCCTTCTACCCTAATACTCCTCCCACCGGGACTGGTTACCCTGGTTACGTGTTAGCTGATTGGTCCCCTAGTCTAGGTGTAGGGATGCTGGTAAGAGAGCCTCAGTTCAACATTATTCCCTCCAATGACTGGGATACCGCCAGGGGCGGACTGGCCCACCGGAGGATCGGGAGAATCCCCGGGGGTCCCCGAGAGTTGCTGGCCACGCCCCCAAGCCCCGCCCCCTACCCCCCTGGGTCCTGTATGTTGAGGTGAGGGCCCCCCATCCTGTAATATCGCTAATAATATCGGCGCACTGCCGATATGATTAGTGATGGTCCCTCTTTGCAGCGGCAGAGCAGGGAGAGCGATCTCTCTGCTTTGCCCTGCTGTCAAAGTGCCGCTCTGACTCCTCTGCGCAGCGCGACAAGTGCCCCGCCGTGCGCAGGAAGTCAGACAGCCTCAGGGCGATGACGTCACGCCCTGTGACTGCTTCCTTCCTGAGCGGGTGCCGGCACTCATCGCACTGCAGAGGACGTAGCTCCAGGCCAAGCTGCAGCAGCTGAACAGCGCTGCTTAAGTATGGGGGGGGGGTGAGCGTGAGCGGGGATGGGGGTGCTGGTGACTGAAGAGATGGGCTCCTCAGTCACCATCCTGGGGCCAAGGGTCCCAGACAGTGCTTCACCATCCCATCTTTGCTGCTGCCATGGTGCGGGCCCCTGGGTGCCCGGTGGTGCGGGCCCCTGGGTGCCTGGTGCTGCCGGGCCCCTGGGTGCCTGGTGCTGCCGGGCCCCTGGGTGCCTGGTGCTGCCGGGCCCCTGGGTGCCTGGTAGTGCGGGCCCCTGGGTGCCTGGTAGTGCGGGCCCCTGGTGCTGCCGGGCCCCTGGGTGCCTGGTGCTGCCGGACCCCTGGGTGACTGGTGCTACTGGGCCCCTGGGTGCCTGGTGCTGCCGGGCCCCTGGGTGCCCGGTGGTGCGGGCCCCTGGGTGCCTGGTGCAGCCGGGTCCCTGGGTGCCTGGTAATGCCGGGCGCCTGGGTGCCTGGTGCTGCCAGACCCCTGGGTGCCTGGTGCTGCCGGGCCCCTGGGTGCCTGGTGCTGCCGGGCCCCTGGGTGCCCGGTGGTGCGGGCCCCTGGGTGCCTGGTGCTGTCGGGTCCCTGGGTGCCTGGTAATGCCGGGTCCCTGGGTGCCTGGTGCTGCCGGGCCCCTGGGTGAATGGTGGTGCGGGCCCCTGGGTGACTGGTGCTGCCGGGCCCCCTGGTGCCTGGTGCTGCTGGGCCCTTGGGTGCCTGTTGGTGCAGGTGCCTGGTGCTGCCGGTCCCCTGGGTGCCTCGTGGTGCCGGGTGCCTGTTGGTGCCTGATGCTACTGGGCCCCTGGGTGCCTGTTGTTGCGGGTGCCTGGTGCTGCCGAGCCCCTGGGTTTCTAGTGCTGCTGGGCCCCTGGGTGCCTGTTGGTGCGGGCCCCTGGGTGCCTGGTGGTGCCTGGTGATGCCAGGCCCCTGGGTGCCTGGTGGTGCCGGGCCCCTGGGTGCCTGGTGGTGCCGGGCCCCTGGGTGCCTGGTGGTGCCTGGTGCTGCCGGGCCCCTGGGTGCCTGGTGCTGCCGGGGGCCTTGTGCTGCCAGGCCCCTGGTGGTGTCTGGTGCTGCGGGGTGCCATGGTGCCTGGTGCTGTCGGGGGCCTGGGCGCCTGGTGCTGCCAGGCGTCTGGTGCTGCCGGCGTCTGGTGGTGCCTGGGGCTGCCGGGCGTCTGGTGGTGCCTGGGGCTGCCGGGCCCCTGGTGGCTGCCGGGCCACTAGTGGTACCTGGGGCTGCCGGGCCCCTGGTGGTGCCTGGCGCTGATGGGGGCCTAGTGGTGTTGTTGAGGGTCTCAGTTCAATCACAAGTCCACCAGCCACTCCTAATTATATATATACTAGTAAAAAGGCCAGATACTGTCGCATCGAGAGTGGGGTGACGTAAAGATGGGGGGCGGGCAGTTTGGCATTGGGGCCAGCAGCTGTGATTTGACCCTGTGGGGTGTCAGCAGGGGCAGTGTGGGGAGTGAGGGCATATGGGGGGGTAAGAGGGGTGAGCAGGGGCAGTGTGGGGAGGTGAAAGGGATAAACAGCGGCAGTGTGGGGTGAGTGGGGGCATGAGCAGGGGCAGTGTGGGTGATTGGGGGGGGTAAGCAGGGGCAGTGTGGGTGATTGTGGGCAGTTAGGGGGGGTGAGAGGGGTAAGAAGTGATGAGATAGGGGGGTAAGAGGAGTGAGCAGGGGCAGTGTGGCTGAGTGGGGGGTAATCAGGGCAGTGTGGGTGATTGTGGTAATTTGGGGGGGGTGAGAGGGGTAAGCAGGGTGTATGGGTGAGTGGGGGGGTAAGCTGGAGCAGTGTGGGTGAGTGGGGGCAGTGTGGGTGAGTGTGGGCAGTGTGGGTGAGTGTGGGCAGTGTGGGTGAGTGTGGGGTAATCAGGGGCAGTGTGAGGAGTGAGGGCATAGGGGGGGGGGAAGAGGAGTGAGCAGGGGCAGTGTGGGTGAGTTGGGAGGGCTATGGAGGGTGAGTGTGGGTGAGCAGGGGCAGTGTGGGTGATTGGGGTGTAATGAGGGGCAGTGTTGCAGATGTTAGCCCCGCTGCCCTTGTAACGTTAGTTGAGGAGGGGGGGTGGTGGTAGCAGACTGCAGGCCGCCGGGCCTGCAGGCTGCAATGAGAGTGTGCCGGTGGCGGCGGCATCAGAGCGAGGGCCGCAGCGGCGGGCAGCTTGTGTGATGAAGGGGGCCGCAGATGCTGGTGGCGGCCCTTCAGTAATAGGGCTCCCCCGGGCTGCGGCGGGCCTGGAGGGTGACTGAGAGTGCGGTGTGTGTGATGAAGGGGGCCGCAGATGGTGGCGGCGGCCCCTTCTATAATGTGGCTTACCGTGGCTTTGGTGGGCGGCGGGTCTGGAGGCTGGAAAGAGAGTGCGGCGGCGGCATCAGAGCGGTGGCGGCAGGAGCGTGCGGGGTTGTGCGGTGACAGGAGCCTGCAGGGAGCCGCCGGCAGGCAGCGGCATGGGTGACGTAATATGGCGGCACTTCCGGGGTAGGCATAATCAGCAGTTTTGCGCACGCGCCCTTGCTCCATAGCGGCACAGTGGCCAGAAGCGCAAAACTGCCGATTATGTATAGAGATAGGCATTTGTACACATCTGCACACTGCAAGTAAATGATACGGACACCAGAGCCGTCTCAAGCCTTACTCATGCCTACGCCAAATGGGATTAAACACTGCGCAAGCGTTTATTGAAACACACATTTTTATACAGAAAGCAAGAGGCGTGTTAGAATTCTAGAACTTTCTACAAAGTGATCATCTCCTAATTGGTCAATTCTTATCAAATTATTCTAATATCTAAATTCCTCCCTTAATGGGTTGGCTTATATCTCAGATATATTTATGGAGCGTGGGCACCATCTAGTGTATAACAGACAGCATGACAACATAACATTTCCAAATTACAATATATATATTTTAGAGAAGAGTTGAGATATTTTTAACCCTATATAAACATTTCATGTCTTTCCATCCTCAACAGCGTCTGGTGTTGCCGGAGGTCTGGGTGCCTGGTGCTGCCGGGTCTATGGGTGCCTGGTGATGTGGGCCCCTGTGTGCCTGGTGCTGTGGTGCCGGGTGCCTGGTGCTGCCTGGTGCTGACGGATGCTGGTGCTGCCAAGTGCCTGGCAGTGCTGGGTGCCTGGTGCTGCCGGGTGCCGCTGTGTGCCAGAGGCTGGGAGCCGCAGAGGAAGAAGCTGCCGGGTACCTGGTGCCAGAGACCGGGAGCCACAGAGGAAGAAGCTGCCGGGTGCCTGGCACCAGAGGCCAGAAGCCGCAGAGGAAGAAGCTGCCTGGTGCCAGAGATTGGGAGCCGCAGAGGAAGAAGCTGCCTGGTGCCAGAGACCGGGAGCCGCAGAGGAAGAAGCTGCTGGGTGCCTGGTGCCAGAGACCGGGAGCCGCAGAGGAAGAAGCTGCTGGGTGCCTGGTGCCGGTGACCGGGAGCCGCAGAGGAAGAAGCTGCTGGGTGCCTGGTACCTGGTGCTGGATACTGGGAGCCACAGAGGAAGAAGCTGCCAGGGGCCTGCTGCCTGGTACCTGGTGCCGGTGAGCGGGAGACTAGGAGCTGCAGAGGAAGAAACTTCCTGGTGCCCAGTGCCTGGTGCCAGCAAGTGGGAGACCGGGAGCCGCAGAGGAAGAAGCTGCCGAAATCAGTAGTGTGGAGTCAGGTAAGGCGCTGATACAACCGAAGATGATAGCCTGGGGAGGACAGAGTGGGATGGATGGATGAATGGGTCGGCCTAGAAGAGGGGGCAGAATTTGATAGATGGATGGATGGGGCAGCCTGGAAGAAGGGGCAGAATGAGATGGATGAGTGGGGGGGAAGGGGCGTCATGGAAAAGGGGAGAGAACAGGATGGATGGGGGCAGCATAGAGAAGGGTGAGAATGGGTTGGATGGACGGGGGGCGGCATGAAAAAGGAGGGAGTGGATGGATGGGGTAGAAGGTACGTGGATGGTTTGGTGGATGGGGGAGAAGGTGCTTGGAAGGATGGGCGGATAGAGGGAGAAGGTACATGGATGGATGGGGAGGAGAAGCTATATGGAACATGGGGGGGAGAAGCTACATGTATTACCTATACACACACTGACACCATATACAGAGTTCCTGTGTATAATGTCAATGGTGATCATTGCATTACCTGTACATTGACACTATATACAGAGCTTCTGTGTATAATGTCACTGGTGATGACTGTATAACTTTGTACACTATATATAGAACTCCTGTGTATAATGTCACCGGTGATAACTGTATTACCTGTACACTGACACTATATACAGAACTCCTGTGTATAATGTCACTGGTGATCACTGTAGTGTAGACTGACCCAATATACAGAGATTTTTTACATTTTATTAATTTACTATTATTTGTCACTGTGGTGGCATTATGTGCTTTGGTCATGACATGACAGTATTTATCCCTTGTATGTGGCATTATTCGGTCACTATGTGGTGGTAATATGTGGTCTCATGATGTGGCAGTATTTATTCCTTGTATGTGGTAGCATTTGATCACTATGTGGTGGTATTATGTGCTTTGGTCATGGTGTGACTGTATTTGTGCCTTGTATGTGGCATCATTTGGGCACTATATGGTGGTAATATATGATCTGGTCATGGTATGGTGGTATTTCTGCCTTCTATCTGGTATTATTGGTCTTGGTAGAGTGGATTGTGGTCGGTCATTTGTTTTATCTGATATCAATAAGTGGAAACTTCTTTATTTCCAATAGATATTAAATACTTGGATGCTTAACCCATCGCCGTCTTGAGACACAGCAGCAGAGATGCAGTTAGGCAGGGTTCACATTTGCGCGCGATGAGCACTGTGAACGCAGCATACCTGAGCGCAGCAAAATGCAGGCACTATGCGCTCCTATGTTTAACACAGGAACGCATAGTGCCTATGTGTACCTGCGCTCAGCTGCGTTTTCGTTCGGCTGCGCAAAATTTATGCACATGCCGAATGCAAAATGTTGCATTTTTTGTGCGTAGCTCTGTGCTTGCTTTATACGCATGCAGACAGCCGCGCACAAAAAATTAATGAAAGTAAATCTGTGTGCACAAACACTGTGGAAGATGTCCTCCTCCAAGGTCATCTACAGGTGATCTACGTTCTCTTCTTCTTTTCTCTTTTTTCTTCTTTTCTCTTCCTTCTTTCCTCTTCTTTCTTTTCTTCTTCTTTCTTCTTCTTTCTTCTTCTTTCGTCTTCTTTCGTCTTCTTTCGTCTTCTTTCTTCTTCTTTCTTTTTCTTTCTTTTTCTTTCTTCTTTTTTCTTCTTTTTTCTTCTTCTTTCTTCTTCTTTCCTCTTCTTTCTTCTTCTTCTTTCCTCTTCTTCTTCTTTCCTCTTCTTTCTTATTGTTCTGTCATCTTCTTTCTTCCTCCCTGCCGCTGCTGCCAGCTGGTTTAAAATAGCCGGCGGGAAAGCCAGCGGTGAACCCCAGTAATTCAAATGATCAGCATCAGTGGGGCGGGAAAGCCGGCGGTGAAGACTTTTCACCGCTGGCTTTCCCGCCGGCTATTTTAAACCAGCGGCGGGAGGAAGAGATCAGTGGAGGCGGCTGGGAGGAGATCTCCGCCGCTGATTCGGTGGCCGGGCACACTCACAGTGACATTTCATGTGAACGCATGCGGACAATCTCCGTTGCGTTCACATGAAAGTGTTTGGTTCGGCACTGCGTATGGGTAAGTGCTGCATACGCTGCAGTGCCAAACGCAAATGTGAAGCCTGCCTTACAGAGGTTCGCCAGTGAAAGCAAGTTGAGAATTTGGTGAGATTTTCACCTCAGTATTTATAAGACAAAACCAGGAGAGGGTGAGAAATGCAGAAACATTACCTCTAATTGTTCCACTCCTGGTTTTGTCTTACAAATACTGAGGTAAAAATCTCACCAAATGCTCAAAATGCCACATTCTTCTGATGGTGCGGACTCCACCAATAAATAAGTGATCACCTTCCTAACCTGTGCATCGCTGAGAACTTGTTTTCATCAAAAAATCCCTTAATGCAAACTACAGTAATGGTACATTGCAGTAATGGTGAGCGCATAGTGATGTGCAGGAGCCGCCTGGGTTTTACAGTCCACGCTCCACTATAATGGCCACTTTACACGCAGCTACAGGTAACAGGTTTTCCACAGGTAACTTACTGGCTGCAGTGAAATCATGGAGACAAGGTTCTATCTTGTTGCTGTGTACAAATGGAACTATGTCTCCATGATTTCACTGCAGCCAGTAAGTTACCTGTGGAAAACCTGTTACCTGTAGCTGCGTGTAAAGTGGCCATTATAGGTATAACGGATAACAGGTATTTGCATATAGCTGAAAAATGGGCGGGCCCGGGTGGGTGGGCCCTGGGGTCAATTTTCCTGGTGGGCCCCAGACACCCCAGTCCGGCGCTGACTGCTCCTATGCAGTCCTGTGAGTCTTCTTGGTTACAAACTACAAACATAAGTTTGGTGCAGACTGCACAGTTTAACTTGTGAACCAGACTGCCGCTGCTTAGTAAATTCAGTGATTGTATAAAAGGATTAGAGGGTTCATTTTCTACCTCTGTTTAGAAGCCACTGGGGAATGAGGAGTCATGTATCATGTGTACTTGCATATGTTTAATGTGTTGAATTGTTTGTGTGGCCCACTATTATCCAGGTTTAGGGCTGTTCCCCCTATCCCCACCAGATTATGATAGTTAATGGAAAGAGTTATATTCCTTGGGGGCACAGCTTGGCCTACAGAAGGGGTTGCCATGCAGTTTGTAGACAGAAGAGTCCTCAGTAAGGATGCCTTGCAGGAAACGGAACAGACCCTCTGGATCACAACGGGTTTCATACCTAGGATTCGGACTGTAGGTGGAAAGCAAAGTGTACATGCCCCTCTGATGTTGGCATTCGTCTCCTGCCTTTGGCAGGTGCCCAGAAAGTAGGTATCCCCTCTCTTGATGGTTTGGTGGATTCCCGGCAGAGACTCGGACATGACTCGGACCGGTTGGTCAACACTGTGTATCGGTGATGTTGTAAATCGAGAGCCGGGATTTACCAGTACAAGGGGGACAGTCTGTGACCAATTATGCAGTTATGAATAACCCTTCTCATGCAATGTTCAAGCAGCATTACCTGTGTTTCTAGTAAACTTCTTCTGAAGACTCAAATTGATTATGGAAATAATTTGGCCCTTCATGAGGACTCTTCAGAGCCTAATTGTTGCACAGGGGAGAAAGACGGGACTGACTCAGCCATACTGGGGCTGCGCTCTGGCCTTGGGCCTACCTTGTCATCGACTACCAAGGACTATTGATGCCGGTAACCCAACAATTACATAGTTAATCATTGAGAAGTTAGAGAAGTAAATGTTTTTGACTAATCAAATTCGTCACAAAATGCATGAACATGTCAGATTGATCAGCCGCCAGTTTGCTATATTGAAAAAAAATAAAATACTAATTAAAAAACGTCAACAAAACTTCAAAAACTTCACTTGTTCTTTTGACATACTTAGTCTCGAGCCATGATGAGCTGAAGGATAAATGCTGTGTAGGAAAATCAATTTTGTACTAGTCTAGATGGGTCCACCAGGGTCTTCTCCAAGCCTAGATAGGTCCACTAGGGTCTTCTATAAAGCCTGGATGGGTCAAGCAGGATCTTCTTCAAGTCTACATAGGTCCACCAGGGTTTTCTCCACTGTTACCTTGACCGTATTAAACCATTGGGTTGATGGTCTTCCTCTTCGCCATGTTCCTTCTAATCTTCCAATCATGATGTCCTTCTCCAGTGTTTTCTCTCTTCGTATGATATGTAGACAAGTCGTAGCTTGGTGATCTTTGCTTCCAGTGTCATGTCTTGTTCCAAAATTTAATTTTTGTTCTTCTTACCATTCATGGTGTTGATAATATCCTTCTTCAGCTCCACATTATGAAGGTGTTGATTCTTCTGTCTTGTTTCTTTATCGTCCAGGTTTCGCTACCGTATGTTACTATAGAACAGACCAGACTATGTACGAGCCATGTCTCCATCACCAGTGAAATGTTCCTTGATGTGAAGACCTTGTCCAGTGACTTCATTATGGACTTTCCCATAGCTATTCACCTATTGACTTCCGGTGTCATCACTGCATCTTCAATGATCATTGATCCGAGTAGGTTGAAGTTTTCTACAACTTCAAGTTCCATCTCAAATGTGAAAATGTAATAATGAATTGGCCCCTTTGATTCCAGCATAAAACTCCACTCATCCTCTGCATTGTATATCATTTATTTATCACCGTATTGTAGTGTAGGTTGAATCAATTTCTCCATAAAAGTTCTCCTGAGTGTGAATGATAGGATCTGATGTGCGGAGGAGCTCCTGTACCCATCAGCTCCACCACAAAATATATTTAGTTCCTGTTGTTGGACCATTAGCCTTTATGTGGAGCCCCAAGGGACGTGGGGTACTCGGTAACGGACCGATCTGCTGCTGGGGATGTCACTGGTGGCCTGGTCCGGACCGTGTCCCTGGCTCAGCACAATAAAAGGGGAATATTTACAAGGGAGATTGTCACGGGTGACGCCACCCACTTGATGCGGCCAGTAATGGGGGCCGCCGCTGCTGCAGAACCTCCGGGGGTGATGTGAGGGCAGCGGAGGTGGTATAGTTCCAGTGGGGGGAACTGTATCCCCCGGGGCAGTAAAGGTTAAAGTCTATGGGGATTATAGATGGTGGAGAAGAGTTGGAGGACACACACACTTACGTTTAGTTGATACTGCAATTCTCTTCTTCTCCCTGATGCTGCAGAGCTGACAGGCTGGATCTGTGGAGAAGCTCTCTGTGCTGAATCTGGAGCAAAGGTCACAATCAATACACAGACTCCAAAGCTGTTTTCCAAAGCTTTACTGCTGATGTTATTGCAGATTATAGTCCACGGAGTCTGTAATGGAGCTGGACTCTCTCTCCCCACACCTTGTCCGGGTCATTAGCCTCCTTATGCTGCACTCTGTGTGTGTGTGTCCTGAGCTGCTGCTTCTTAGCTAAGCTGCTGGGATTCCTCACGTCTCTCTCTGTTTGCTGCTGGTACCACTTGGTTAGGCAACTTGGGTCCTCTATGCTGCACTGACCCCTCCGTGTTGCTTCACTCTGGTACTAGGGGGCATCTAGAGATCCCACTGTTCCTGGATTCGCTGTGCTGTGGGTGCCAGACACAGTACCGGATCCGGTGTCCGTCTCTTTGTGCTTACTTCTGGGGCAAGTGATGGTGTCACTCCAGCTCCCAGGTGTGTTCCTCTGTCTTTCGTTCTCCTTTTCCTCTGACCCTTTACTAGGTCTGCACTGAGCTAACTCTGCTCGGTGTCCTTTCCTCAGCCCTGCTGCGAGCTGAACTGAGCTCTTCCTCATGGACAAGACTATATAAGGGAGCAGGAGGTGCTCCCTCTATTGCCCAGAGGTGGTAGTATTTGTCAGTGTGTAGTGGGGGAGAGAACCCATGTGATGTTATTGTGGCACATTAACCCATGGGGTGCCACATTTACATCTCCTGACATTTCAGCACATGGTTTTCCAGCAACCACTCTATAAATTGCTTGTCTACATCCAATATGAGTTCAGTATAGACACTGTCCACATCAGTAGACACAGAGAGTTATGAGAAATCATTTTCAGGAGTGTTTCGGCTCCTTACATTATGCATCCACGTGAACGATTTTTCTTGACCTAACGTGCCTAACGTCGAAAACGAAATAGAAAATGCTTCCTACAAAGCCACTCCTTCATTACCCTGGCGGTGTGCTTGGGATCATTGTCATGCTGAAAGACCTAGCCATGTTTCATCTTCAATGCCCTTGCTGATGGAAGGAGATTTGCACTCAAAATCTCACGTTACATGGCCCCATTCATTCTTTCATGTACACTGATCAGTCGTCCTGGTCCCTTGGCCGAGAAACAGCCCCAAAGCATGATGTTGCCACCCCCATGCTTCACAGTAGGTATGGTGTTCTTTTGATGCAACTCAGCATTCTTTCTCTTCCAAATACGACGAGTTGTGTTTCTACCAAACAGTTCTACTTTGACTTCATTTGACCATATGACATTCTCCCAATATTCTTCAGGATCATCCATCGAAATGCTCTCTAGCAAACTTCAGACGGGCTCAGACATGTAATTGTGGCACCCTGGCACCTTGTTGGGCACCACAGAACTCCTTGGGGCATGAATGGAGCTAACAGCAAGCAACACTCACAAAACACTTACAACACCTTAGGACACCTGGTTTCACCCCAAGCCTCTAGGGGGAGCTCCACTGGTCACTTTGAGACAGTTCCCCCTATAAATAGGGTCTTGGAGGGAGAAACACCAGAGTGTGTGCAGACGCTACAAGAGCTGCAGGTAGTGTGTAACCTCCATCTTATGAGGGACACACTATGCCCAATCAGCCAGCTAGCCAGTGGGAGAGACCCTTGCAATTGGGGTCAGAGGAAAGGAGAAGACACCTCTCAGGGACACCGGAGTTACCTTAACTCTTCCCTTGCCAAACTGGTTACTGGAACCGAAGCTGTGAGAGCTACCCAGCCACCACAGAGAACCAGCCCGTCTAACAGGAGGTTTAGCCACCTGTTCCACCTGAAGCACCTACCTACGAGAGCCCAGGGAAAAGTACTGATCCTGCTTAACCCCTTCTACAGTGCCCTCAGTGCTGATACCCAGGTGAAATCAAGTTCTGATGAACATACTGCCCGGTCCGGCTGGATTCCACATCCACCCGACCTTAGCTTTAGAAGCCTACACTAACTGCTTGCTGTGAACCTCCAGGAGTGCTGACTTCACTATCCCGGTCTGGCGTACCTGATTACCACCAGTAAAGGTACCTAAAAAGACTTTGAAGTGTCTGCGTCTGATTCCTGAGCCTAACCGCAGTATTACCGCAGCTGCCTCACAACATCTTGTGCAGCTCCTGGCCCCGGGGACTCCCGCTCATCCTGTGAGGAGCGTCCCATCTTGCTGCATTCCATCCCCCGGAGGACCCGCAGCGCCGGTATAGTTACCGGACCTCTCACAGGTGGCGTCACGAAGACAATCAATCCCTACTGTTCAGCCATCCCCCCTATTGATCTGGACCACCGGGCCCCACAGCTGCAGGCGCGGTTCCATGACAGAGGAGAAGCAGACGCCTGCGACGTGAACTACCCGGCTACGGTGAGTCAGAATGGCTTAAGCAGAGGGGACACATCTGGCACTGCAGAAGCTGAGTCCCTGGCGGCGAAGTGTGTTACTGATGGTAGCCTGTGTAACGTTGGTCCCAGCTCTCTGCAGGTCATTCACTGGGTCTCCCATGTGGTTCTGGGATTTTTGCTCACTGTTCTTGAGATAATTTTGACCCCACAGGGTGAGATGTTACGTGGAGCCACAGATCGAGGGAGATTATCAGTGGACTTGTATGTCTTCTATTTTCTAATTATTGCTCCCACAGTTGATTTCTTCACACCAAGCTCCTTGCCTATTGCAGATTCAGTATTCTCAGCCTGGTGCAGGGCTACAATGTTGTTTCTGGTGTCCTTCGCCAGCTCTTTGGTCTTCACCATAGTGGAGTTTGGAGTGTGTCTGGTTGAGGTTGCAGACAGGTGTCTTTTATACTGATAACAAGGTCAAACAGGTGCTAGTACAGGTAATAAGTGGAGGACAGAGGAGCCTCTAAAGAAGAAGTTACAGGTCTGTGAGAGACAGAAATCTTGCCTGTTTGTAGGTGACCAAATATCATTTTCCACCAAAATTTGAAACAAATTTCTTTCCAAACCAGACAATGTGATTTTCAGGACTTAGGCTGGGGTCACAGTTGCATTTTTCACAAGTGTTTTTGGAGACCTGAGTTTTCAAAAACGCATGTACAAAACGCACCCATAGGCCCCCATGTTAAAAAACGCATGCCCTAATAGCATAAAAGCATGTGTGACAGTACCATGTGTTTTTGGTGCATTTCCAAAAACGCATGCGGTTTTTAATATGGGGCCTTATGGGAAACGCATGCAAAAACGCATGTACAATTAGTGCCATTCAAAAACGCATGCGTTTTCCATAGGAGCCCATGTTATAAAAATGCATGCGTTTTTCAAAACGCACCAAAAAATAGTACATGCACTATTTTTTGGTGCAGATTTAAAAACGCAGCCAAAAACGCAGGGAGCCATCACACACCTTAAAAAACTCCTGCTGACATGAAAAAACGCATGAGTTTTGTTAAATCACTAAAAAAAACTCATGTCAACTGTGACCCCAGCCTTATTTTGTTTCTCTAGTTGAGGTCACCTATGATGTTAATTACAGGACTCTATCATCTTTTTAAGTGGGAGAACTTGCACAATTGGTGGCTGACTAAATACTTTTTTTCTCCACTCTATAGGTCTGGGTTTATATCAGTCAGCGCTGTGGAACTTCAATATCTTTAAAGCAGTTCTCCAAGACATAGAAATCTGCACATAGCTATGTTCACATGTTGCATTTTTGCTGCATTTTTTTCTGCAACAAGCAGGTTTTGCTGTGTTTTTGTTGCTTTTTTTTGCTGCGTTTTTTGTCCATTTTTTACCTGCATGTTTGGTATGTCACTTGTCTACAGCAAATGTTTAATAAAGTTAATTTCATTCAACACAAAAGCAGGAAAAATGCAGCAAAAAATGCAGTTGTGTTTTTCAATTTCTCGTTGTTTCAATGGTGGGAAAAACGTGCAAAATGCTGAAAAAAACATTTTCTAAAACCATATTTTTTGTGATTGGGTTTCATTAAGCATTTTGCATCGTTTGTGTTCTATAGTTTCTGGCTTGCGCTGCCTATTGCTAGCTGTAAAATGAGTTAACTAAGTATCAGTCAGTAAGCTCATTTTTATGGTCCAATGGGATCGTTTCTAAGGGTGCTTTCACATCAGCGTTTTTCGTAATTCGCGGCAGATGCGGTGAAAAAAACGCATCTGCCGCGTTTGCCGCATAACCGTTCCACTTGCGGCACGGTTGCGGTTTTTCCCATAGGAAGTATAGGGGGACTTGCGGCAGATGCGGCAAGTGCAGTTTTGCACTTGCGGCAGGTGCGGCAGCGAAAAAAACCGCGGCCGCGGTTTTTTTCGCTGCCGCACCTGCCGCAAGTGCAAAACCGCACTTGCCGCATCTGCCGCAAGTCCCCCTATACTTCCTATGGGAAAAACCGCAACCGTGCCGCAAGTGGAACGGTTATGCGGCAAACGCGGCAGATGCGGTTTTTTCACCGCATCTGCCGCGAATTACGAAAAACGCTGATGTGAAAGGGCCCTAAGGCTGGTTTCACACTTGCATTTAGGTGTGGTCAGGCTGAAAATGCATCTGACTGCATCTGGGTTTGTTTGTTCAACCACAGTGGTATTATGCCTGGTCTGAGTGTTCAACCAGGCAAAAAAAACTCTGCGTTTGCATATGGTTGCATCCGTGTTATTGCCTGATTCATTGTAAAGTTGAACATTTACATATGATGTGCCTAATGGGAAGGGCTTTTGGCATACTCACTGTGAAAGCTGGATCCAGCCCAAGTGAAGCCCATTCTATACTTGGCCGCAGTGCGCCGCACCCGGTGACCTCAGGCTTTTTAACCAGCCGCAAAATCGTAACTTTGTGGGAGGAGGTCAAAAAGGCGCATTTGTTAGGATCCCTTGTAAACCTTATGCCACCGCATGTGCCTGTGTCCCCATTCTAAGTGTATGGAGACAGACCTGATCAGGTAGTATCAGGTTTTGGCCAGATTAGGACGCTGGCTACAAAAACACCAGTGTGAAACCACCCTAGATCTTCATCTGTCTTTTTAACCTCCTCTCAGCTGATTTATGACCATCAATCATATCAAAGTTGAATGTGCAGGGAATCAAGTCTAGAGCTCGCAGGGGGGAGTGTACCCGTGGTGCTCCTGCGGATTCAGTCGCCACAGAGCTACTGCACCCTTGTTAGGGTGTAGTATCCCACTCACAGGTAAGAGATGTACAGAAAGGTACCAGGACACCCAGATCACACTAGGAACAATTGTTGTGGGGCTGGGTGGTGAAGGGAGTTAGTTAGAGGGAGCACTTTGGAAGGAGTGAGGTCAGGAAGAACACACGTAGATGACGTGGGACATGTGCCAATGGGCTTAAATAGCGTGGGAATCATCTAGAACACAGGAGAACAACCGTGAGCAGAAGAAGAGTTACCCAGCTAAGGAGAGGCAGTAGAATAGCTGGAGTGAGGCCTTAGCACACCAAGGTTGAGTTGGAGGGCAGCTAGAGAACATACGCCTGAGAAGTGTCTAGAGGACTAGTGACTCGCCCAGGGCAGAGTACTCAGTTCTCAGGCGGGCAATCTGGAAGTCACGGGTGGCTGCCTGGGACTGTTGCCCTGGTGGTCAAGTGATAAGGAAAATAATAAAAATGGAAATAAAGTTTGTGACGCCACCTGCAGTACCTGATGATGCTCACCAGCACCGCTACAGTCCTCCGGTGGTCGGTGGTATTGCGGCAGTGATTGTATAGTCCTCTGCAGGCAGGACTGGACCTCCGGGGCAGCGTTTCTGTGAAAGGAAATAAGTTCATGCAAGGAAAGATGCAGCAGACTCGAGAAGCAAAGACAAAGGAGAAACATCAGCAGCAGTTTCTAGAGACCATCTTAAGAAATGCCCTGAACAGTTGAAACCAAAAGAAGTCATTCCCTGTATAGCAATACCAAAAGAAGAAAAGGAGTGAATGATACGGACTGTACTTGGAGACTTACCTGAAAGTTGGGCTCAGTACAATGGAGCCATAATAGTACCACTAATAACTTTCCCTCAATCAGTAGAAGTCCCAAGAAGACCAGAAGAACCTGTTGAAATCTTAGAAGAACCACAGGAAGAGAGACTTGAAGAACCACCTGTTGCAGTACCAGAGAATCCTACTATTGGTGAACTTGTCAATCCTATAGTAAGACTAAGAAGTCGCAGACAGCTGCCAAGCATACCTGTAAGACATAGGCCTACTCATGGTACAGACACTAGTGAGACACCAGCAGTAGACACTAGTACACAATCCCAACCAGTTGAGACACCAGTGTTGGGTAGATCTAGCCGTAACAACTTTGGTCAGATCCCGACCCAGTACAGAGAATAAAGTCTACTATGGAATAAGTGTAAATATGTGTTCATGTGTGTAAATAGTCAGACTGTAAAGACTAGTGTACAGAAGGGTGGGGGAACTGGATTCAACCCCATGCATATTAAGTTAGGAAGAGCAAGTTCCTGGGGGTGGGAGGTTGAAACCAGGACTCCTAAGCCAAGACGCCCATAGTGAAATGTAAATATGTTTTTTTTTGTTTATGCATTGCAACCAAGTGAACCCGTAACCGTCAAGCTTAATGTGCCTGCAGGACTTATTGCATGAACTTTTGCAATTTTATTGAACTTTTATTTAAACATGGACCAGTAGATCACAGTGGTGATCAAAAACTTTCTTGTACATATTCATCCGCAGCCTGCGGCGGAAAGACTAGCGCTGTATGAACTGCTTACCAGTTGAGCCCTTGGATTCCTCACCTGTTTTTTTCCGTTTTTTGTAATTTTTGATTTTTAAGACTTTGTACAATTTTTTTTTTTTTATTAATGTTTGAAAATGTTGTATTACTCAATCCAGGAGTACTGTCTTTAACTAGGGAGGAATGTGGCACCCCAGGGTTCGGTTGCCACAGATACACCTGGGACAGAGAAGGACCTCCACATCAGGTAAGCCCACACACAACATCTCCACCCCAGACCTGAAGGGGGAGCTCTACAAGCAGAGTTCAGGTGAGGTCCCCTATAAATTCAGGCTTGGAGGTGGAGTTAATGAGTGCAGTTCGAGGGAGGACTGTGAAGACATCCTGGTGACGGAGCTGTGCTAAGCCCGTACCAGTGAGCACTACTGACCTGCGTGAGGGACCCTAGAGTGAGAGTCGGAGGCAAGGAGTAGTAGTAGCAGAGAGAATGGAACCATACCGGTTCACCCCAGAGGAACAGCGCCCAGAAACTGGACACCGGTGTCTGTGACTGCAAGGGATCTGTTAGCCAAGCAGTAAAGACTGGAGGTCAGAGAGACTTCAGATATCTTGGCCACATCAGCACTTGAGGCACAGCCACTTAGCAGAGCCAGGGACCGCAGTGGATATAGTGGTGCCTGCAGCAGAGCTCTCATCACCTGCCATATGAGTGAGGACAGTAAGAGAGGATCAGGGCTTAGTTTCAGACAGTCTGGGACCAAAACACACACAGCGCAGCAGGGATACCTCATAACTCGCCAAGTGTGGAAATCCTGAACTGTTGCCAGACCACCCGGACCCGTACTATCAGACACTGTACCCTGGACTATACCTGAATCATTAGTAATGGCCACGTTACACGCGGCAACAGGAAGATAGAAAACGGCAGGTGTCGAAGACAATTGTACCTTTTACCTTCAAAACACCTTGACGTGGCTACGTGTAATTCAGGTATCTGCAAGGTGTTTTGAAGGTAAAAGGTACAATTGTCTCCGACACCTGCCGTTTTCTATCTTCCTGTTGCCGCGTGTAAAGTGGCCATAAAAGGTATGGAAACGTCAACCTTGTGTGTGACTGTTATTGCGGCTCCTGCTCCATCCATAGAATGTCCTGCAATGCCCATATACCAGAACTGCCCCGGGGATCCCGCTCCACCTACGGGAGCGCAACCATCTTGCTGTCCAAACATCACCCCGGAGGACTGATCCGCAGCACCAGCAACCATTCTGGAACCGTAGGTTTGGGCGTCATAAATCACTTTAATTTTTATTATTATTATTTTTCTATTGACTCTTTTAAGCGACCACCTGGGCCACTGGACCGGACAAAGGCCTCAGTCACATCCCCCGTGAATTGACGCCCGGAACCGGGTACCACACGGCCCTGGGGCAGGTCATTATTCAGCGGTTTCTAGCATCCTCACCTAGATGTTCTGCATGTCTCGTCCACTCATAACTAATAGTATGGATGACTGGCTTCTAGCCTCTAAGTGCAGGTGCAAGCAGAAAAAGTACACACTAATGAAAATAGGAGATATCTGCTGCAACACTGCACTAAATGTGTACAATTCATGAGTGCAATGAGCGGCCGAGCTGCACAGCTAATATAAGAAACATGATAAAATGTATTATGGCAAACACTGCCCTAGAATATATTGCAAATTGGAAGACTTAGCTTCAGCAGTGGCCACTGTGGAGTGCCCGGTGACCAACGACAAGGTGCTTCCATATTACCGGGTCCTACCACTATGACTAACAGAGTTGTGCGACGTGAATGGGTTTATATGCCCTTATTTTTAATTGAAAAAGGAAAAGTGTGTGCTGGACACCAACAAGATGGAGACCCAAGCTGGCCTTCGGGCGGGGAAGGGGAGGAGGGAGCTCAGTCAAAATGCATACCTCATCACAGACAGGATGGAGCTGCCCGGCAGGAACGGTGAGGCAGTAGAGCTGCAGCTCTTGGAGAGGGGGAGGGAGTGTCAGTGTGTGTGTCACCATGTGTGTTTGACCGTGTGTGAGACTGTGTTGAGTGTGTCACTCTGTGTGTTTGACCGTGTATGTGACCGTGTGTGTGTTTGACCAGTGGCGCACCATCCGCGGTCGCAATTGAGACCGGGCCCGGAGGTACAGGTGCACGGAGCCCACCGACCCCGGCGATCTCTGCGCCAGCTGTACATGGATGTGCGTCCGAGGACGCACATCAATGTCACTATTGGCTGCTCTGTCTGGCCACTCCCCAGGCGGTTGATCACGGCCGCCGGAGGACTGGCAGGCTATGCCGCTTTAAATCTCCCACGGCTGTTGCTGCTGCACTGTGATGAGGTCATGTGACCTCATCACAGACAGGACGGAGCTGCGCGGCGGGAGTGGTGAGGCAGAAGAGCTGCAGCTCTTGGAGAGGGGGGGGGAGATTGTCAGTGTGTGTGTGTGTCATTATGTGTGTGTGACTGTGTGTGTATGTTTGACCGTGTGTATGTATGACTGTGTGTGTGACTGTTTGTGTTGACCATGTGTCGTGAGTCTCTATGGGATTTAGAACATTACACAGTGCCCATATGTGGAGCCCACTGGGACGGGTTACTCGATACCGGACCGGGTTGCTGCTGGGGATGTCACGGAGGGCCTGGTCCGGACCGTGTGCCGGGTTCCGCAAGTAAAAGGGGATATTTACAAGGGATAAATGTTTGTTGTGACGCCACCCACGGTGTGTGGTCAATAATGGGACCACCGCTGCTGCAGAACCTCCGGGGATGATGTTGGGCAGCTTAGATGGAACGGCTCTCAGTAGGTAGAGGCTGGTTCCCCGGGGCAGTAGTAATTAGAGTCTATGGTGGATATGATAGATGTGGTAATAAAGGGATTGATAGTGGAGATGGGTTCAAGGATCACACACTCACGTTTCTGAAGTTTTCCCAAGCTTTACTGCAGATAAATACAAGCTTATCCATAAAACAGGGTTACCCACCACGGGAGATGAGCACCCTGTCAGCGCTCAGTTATATATAACAATCAAAGAGAGAAGAGCAATAGCTAATTCAATTAAAGTGATCATAAATAAAAAGCACTTTAATTGAATTAGCTATTGCTCTTCTCTCTTTGTTGCAGATGTAGTAGCAGATTATTGTCCACGGAGTCTGTACTGGGGTCGGGTTTCTCCCACTCTGTCCGGTTCCTCAGCTTCCTCCTGCTGTGCTGTGTGTGTGGCCCTGCTGCTGCTTCTAGCTAAGCTGCTGGCACTGTCTCTCCTCACAGGTACCCCTTTGGCTAGGCAACTTGAGTCTTCCGTGTGCTTCTGACCCCGCCGTGTTGCTTCGCTCTGGTACAGTGTTGATCTACAACCTCCACTATCCCAGGATTCACTGTGATGTGTGTGTCAGTCACAGTTTCGGATCCGGTATCCGATCTGTGCGCTCCTCCAGGGCGAGTGGCGATGGCACTCAGTCTCCCAAACGTGTTTCTCTGTCTTCAGTTCTCCTTCCCTCAGATCCTGGCTAGGCCTGGAATCGATGAGCAGACTGTAGAGAAGCCTGATGCAGCCCCTTTACACTACAGTCTCCCTCAGTTCTCCCAGGAACTGGACTCTTCACAGTACTGTCTCGTACTGAACTAAACTCCTACTCACTAACTACTTCCTCTTGACCCGGAGTATATAAGGGAGCTGGTTTAGCTCCCGCTCCTGGCCTAGAGGTGCTAGTGTAGTGTCAGTGTGTTGTGGGGAGGGAACCAGTGTGATGTTACTGTGGCACGTTGACCCTAGGGATGCCACACATTCATCTGACCAATGTGGGCGTGTGGGGGAAGGGGTACATGCTCAAATTTCGCACCTGGGCCCTTTGGACTCTAGTTACGCCACTGTATACAGCTACTCTTTTATATGGCGGACGACGCTGAACACTGGGATAAAAAAAAATAATATCCGAATTTGTGGACTGCCAAGAGATACCAGAGCACAAGACCTGATCCCTACACTATAGGACATATCTAATTCCCTACTGTGATGTCTTCCTGGAAGACTTCTCGAAATTGACAGGGTTCATTGCACGCTTTGTCCCCAGAGCCTGGACCCAACAAGACCTAGAACGTCTTCTGCAGGGTCCACTTTTTCCAGCTTTGAGGACATCATGAGAAAGGAGCGAGACAAAGGTACAGTTGATTCTGGGGCCTCATTACAACTACTTACTGACCTTTCTCGCATAAACCTGGCTAAGTGCAGAGCATTACAACCACTACTAGAAAAGCTGCAAGGGAAAAGTGCTGCTTGTTCTTAGGGATACCCTTTTCAGCTCCAAATTCGCAAAGGCTCTTTAACATTGATTCTGCGATCACATTCTGATCTGCCAGAGTTTACTGCAGCCCTGGACCTTCCTATGACTCCAATCCCCGACTGGCCTTTCACACCACCTCTTCCTTAGCATACCTCCCGCCGTGAGGAAAGACCCATGGGTCGTCAGCCATTTGCTTTGAAACCACAGATCAAACTGTCTCTAAATGACCTCCCCACTGGAACCTGAAGCTTGTCCTATAGATGTCTTCACACTACGTAGAGGTAGAGGAAGATGAAGTTGCCACTTACATTTATACCTTTCTTACAACTGAACTGTACCTAGTCTGCCTTTTCCCTCATTTGATCCATCTAAAGGTACCTTTACACGCCGCAATCTCGCCCGGGAATCCTAAAGGCGATATGTCGCCCTGCGACAATCACCGTCAACATTCCTCCCAATTGCGGCGTGTAATTTGGGAATTTGGCGGCGATATGTCGCTTCGTCCCAGTCGCCTGATTTCAGGGCAGTGCTCAGGAATCAGGCAACAGCCGAGAGATGATTTATCGCCGCGAAATTCCCCAATCACACGCCGCAACTGTGAGGCAATTTAACGGCGATTGCTCCGGGGCGACATATTGCCTTTAGGATTCCCAGGCGAGATTGCGGAGTGTGAAGGTACTTTTAGGGATCCACCGGATCACTGTACCTTTCTAAGCCATATACTCCCTTTACACTCCTCAGAGTCCTTCCTGCAGAATCGGGGACCCATTTCTGATAAGGTCATGCGTGTGAATGGGGGTCCCTGTAGCGCTTATTACATTTTTCTCTATACAGATTCATATACAAGAGGATATAGACTGCATTTGCATATTTTCTCCAGATCGTTTCCTCATTGTTGACTTTAGCTTGTATAATGAAAACTATATGCTATCTATTATTATTTATTTATAGAGCACCATTAATTCCATGGTGCTGTACATGTGAAAGGGTGTCATACATACAAGTTAAAAATACAATGAACAAACTACGGTAACAGTGATGGACTGATACAGAGGGGAGAGAGGGCCCTGCCCTTGAGGGCTTACATTCTTCAGGGCAATGGGGAGAGACAGTAGGTTGGGTCTGCTCTGGTGGTGGTGGGAGCGCCAGGTCCAGTGGTGGTGGAGTGTCGGGTCCAGTGGTGGTGGAGCGCCGGGTAAAGTGGTGGTGGAGCGACGGGTTCAGTGGTGGTGGAGCGCCGGTCCAGTGGTGGTGGAGGCAGGTTCAGTGGTGGTGGAGCGCCGGGTCCAGTGGTGGTGGAGTGCAGGTTCAGTGGTGGTGGAGCGCCGGGTCCAGTGGTGGTGGAGCGCCGGGTCCAGTGGTGGTGGAGCGCCGGGTCCAGTGGTGGTGGAGCGCCGGGTCCAGTGGTGGTGGAGCGCCGGGTCCAGTGGTGGTGGAGCGCAGGTCCAGTGGTGGTGGAGAAGCCGGGTCCAGTGGTGGTGGAGAAGCCGGGTCCAGTGGTGGTGAGGTGGCACTGTGGTCATTGCAGGCTGTAGGCTGTTCTGAAGAGATGGGTTTTCAGGTTCCGCTTGAAGGTTCTGAGTGTGGGGGACAGTCGGATGTTTTGGGGTCAGAATTCCAGAGAATGGGGGATGCTTGGGTGAAGTCTTCTGTCCCACCCCAGGGCCTGGGGTACCCGGTCCCGGGCCTTCAGTTCACGGATTGGGGGGATTGTTGTGTCACAGGCGGGCGATGCCCGATTCCGTGCCCTGGGGCCGGTTTTAAAAAGGGGTTTACTTACAAGGGATAATGTCTCGTGACGCCACCTACGGATCCCGATAATAATACAGGCGCTGCTTGCAGACCTCCGGGGTGATGATAATGCAGCTAGTTGGTAACGCCTGTAGGTGGAGCGGGGTCCCAGGGCAGTAGCGGAGAATAGGGATTTACACAGGGAGGCGGCTCTGCAGGTAGTGGCGCTGGCAAACAGTCTATGATGAGGGCAGGATCAGAGGCCGCAATGACAGACACACACACGCTGCAGTTTGTTTCCGCACCTTGTACTTTTGATGTTGCAAGGTAACGTCCAGGGCAGGGGCGGACCTACTGCATGTGCAGCCGATGTATTTGCATCGGGGCCCCGGAAGTTGAGTGGGCCCTTGAAGGTTGGGAATTAATGAGGGTGAGCTGACCTGTTGTTCATCAGTTCAGGCTCCAGGGCCCGTGGCCAGATCGCCCTCATTAATTCATGACCTGCAGGGGCCCCGGGTGCCAGATCGCCGTCTTTACACTGTGTCTATGTCAGGGCCCGGGCAGGAAGTGTTCCCGCAGTGCTGCGGAACACTCGAGTCTGTGTCTCCTGCTTCCTGCCGGGCAGTAATCACTGTGACACACAGGCGCGGAGCCTGTGTCGTTTGAAAAGACCCGGAAGGAGAGAAGAAGAGCAGCGACCTGGGAGTGAGAGGTGAGGAACTATATTTTTTTCTTTCTTCTTTCTTTCCTTCCTTCAATAGCCTGGCCGCTGGGCACTACCGCCTGGCCGCTGGGCACTATAGCCTGGCCGCTGGGCATTATAGCCTGGCCGCTGGGCACCACAGCCTGGCCGCTGGGCACTATAGCCTGGCCGCTGGGCACTAAAGCCTGGCCGCTGGGCACTAAAGCCTGGCCGCTGGGCACTATAGCCTGGCCGCTGGGCACTAAAGCCTGGCCGCTGGGCACTAAAGCCTGGCCGCTGGCACTAAAGCCTGGCCGCTGGGCACTATAGCCTGGCCGCTGGGCACTATAGCCTGGCCGCTGGGCACTATAGCCTGGCCGCTGGGCACTATAGCCTGGCCGCTGGGCACTATAGCCTGGCCGCTGGGAACTATAGCCTGGCCGCTGGACACTATAGCCTGGCCGCTGGGCACTATAGCCTGGCCGCTGGCATCATAGCCTGGCCGCTGGGGACTATAGCCTGGGCCGCTGGGCACTATTGCCTGGCCGCTGGGCACTATAGCCTGGCCGCTGGACACTATAGCCTGGCCGCTGGACACTATAGCCTGGCCGCTGGGCACTATAGCCTGCCGCTGGGCACTATAGCCTGCCGCTGGGCACTATCGCCTGGCTGCTGGCATCATAGCCTGGCCGCTGGGCACTATCGCCTGGCCGCTGGCACTAAAGCCTGGCCGCTGGGCACTAAAGCCTGGCCGCTGGCACTAAAGCCTGGCCACTGGGCACTATAGCCTGGCCGCTGGGCACTATCGCCTGGCCGCTGGCATCATAGCCTGGCCGCTGGGGACTATAGCCTGGCCCGCTGGGCACTATAGCCTGGCCGCTGGGCACTATGGCCTGGCCGCTGGCATCATAGCCTGGCCGCTGGGGACTATAGCCTGGCCCGCTGGGCACTATAGCCTGGCCGCTGGGAACTATAGCCTGGCCGCTGGACACTATAGCCTGGCCGCTGGACACTATAGCCTGGCCGCTGGACACTATAGCCTGGCCGCTGGGCACTATAGCCTGGCCGCTGGCATCATAGCCTGGCCACTGGGGACTATAGCCTGGGCCGCTGGGCACTATTGCCTGGCCGCTGGGCACTATAGCCTGGCCGCTGGACACTATAGCCTGGCCGCTGGACACTATAGCCTGGCCGCTGGGCACTATAGCCTGCCGCTGGGCACTATCGCCTGGCTGCTGGCATCATAGCCTGGCCGCTGGGCACTATCGCCTGGCCGCTGGCACTAAAGCCTGGCCGCTGGGCACTAATGCCTGGCCGCTGGCACTAAAGCCTGGCCACTGGGCACTAAAGCCTGGCCACTGGGCACTATAGCCTGGCCGCTGGGCACTATCGCCTGGCCGCTGGCATCATAGCCTGGCCGCTGGGGACTATAGCCTGGCCCGCTGGGCACTATAGCCTGGCCGCTGGGCACTATCGCCTGGCCGCTGGCATCATAGCCTGGCCGCTGGAGACTATAGCCTGGCCGCTGGCACTATAGCCTGGCCGCTGGCATCATAGCCTCGCCGCTGGGCACTATAGCCTGGCCGCTGGGCACTATAGCCTGGCCGCTGGGCACTATAGCCTGGCCGCTGGCATCATAGCCTGGCCACTGGGGACTATAGCCTGGCCCGCTGGCCGCTGGGCACTATAGCCTGGCCGCTGGGCACTATAGCCTGGCCGCTGGGCACTATAGCCTGGCCGCTGGGAACTATAGCCTGGCCGCTGGGAACTATAGCCTGGCCGCTGGACACTATAGCCTGGCCGCTGGGCACTATAGCCTGGCCGCTGGCATCATAGCCTGGCCGCTGGGGACTATAGCCTGGCCGCTGGGCACTATTGCCTGGCCGCTGGGCACTATAGCCTGGACGCTGGACACTATAGCCTGGCCGCTGGACACTATAGCCTGGCCGCTGGGCACTATCGCCTGCCGCTGGGCACTATCGCCTGGCTGCTGGCATCATAGCCTGGCCGCTGGGCACTATCGCCTGGCCGCTGGCATCATAGCCTGGCCGCTGGGCACCAAATCCTGGCCGCTGGGGACTTTAGCCTGGCCCGCTTGGCTCTATAGCCTGGCCCGCTGGGCACTACCTACCGCCTGGCCGCTGGGCACTACCGCCTGGCCGCTGGGCACCATAGCCTGGCCGCTGGGCACCATAGCCTGGCCGCTGGGCACCATAGGCTGGCCGCTGGGTGATGCTCCCCGTAGGTGGAGCTGGGTCCCCGGGGCAGTGATGTGGAATAGGATTTGGCACAGGGAGGAGGCTCTGCAGGCGGAATGTCTCTACAGTCTCTGGGTTGAAAAGGATCAGGGCTGTAAGAACTGACACACACTGGGAATAGTTTTCCGTACCTTTACTGATGTTAAACCGTCACTGTCCAGGGTACACTCCAGGTGGTCAGGAAGCACTTCAGGATTTCCACAGTGAGTGGTTTGTAAAATCTCCTTGTTCCTGTCTTAGGCTGGCTTCACACCACGGCGCAGTCCGGTCCGGGGCTATCAAGCATGAACCTGACAGCCCCGGACCGAAATGTGCCCTCCGGTCCTGTGTGCAGCCGGACGCAGCTGCAGCTGCTAATGATTCAGGACCGTGGCTCGCAAGAAGCTAGCCGCGGTCCTGATATCACAGCGGCGTGCAGCCGCCGGTGTCCGGTTCCAGGATCGTCCCGGACCGGGGCAATCCGGGCCCATAGGCTCCCGTGCTAGGGAGCGCCGGATTGCCCCGGATCTGGGAGGATCCGGGCGAATCCGGGATACCGGTTTTTGGGGAGATTTCTCTATAGAGAATAATCAGAATTCTTCCGGATTCATCCGGAGAGATGGAAAGCGGGTGGCAGAGAGCTGCCATCTGGCTCCATCTGGCCCCATAGGCTGCTATGGGGCCAAAAAAACCGTCCGGGGCTGTCTGGTTTACACTGGACAGCCCCGGACAAGACTGCGCCGTGGTGTGACGCCAGCCTTACTTCTGTTGAAGCCCTGAGCTGTGTAAAACTTAGCCTGGCCCCCTCTGTGTCCCTCACTCGTATGGTAGGTAGTAAGAACCTTCTGTGGATTGCCGCTGACCTCTCTCTCTCTCTTGCGGTTCCTGGCTCTTATGTTGGTTGCTAATACAAGTGTCCGGGAGACTGGAGTCTCCTCGGTAAACCGGTATTTTTCTGCTGGGCTGAGTGCCCCTTAGCAGACTCTGACTCCGGTGTCCAGGTTGCTTTCTGGGGTGAACCGGTATGGTTCCTCTGCCCCCACTCTGTCTCTCGCCATGCCTCCGACCCTTACTCTCAGGTTCCTTACTCTGGCTAATATGGTGGTTATGGTGGTTTCCGAAAGGAGGGATATCTGGCTAGTTCCGTGTTTGAGACTCCTAAACGAGGTTCCATGGACTCTATTTGCATATTCGTAATTCCCAGGAGGCAATGCACCTAGGATTTCACTGTGTTTGAGCTCTTTTGCCGGCTGCCCGCAGTGTTTTCCTTGACTGGTCTCCCTGAGATCAGTGAGAGCTTTGTGATGTTGGTCTACCAGGCATTGCTCCAACCTAGCCAGAATCCTACTCCACACTGATGAGGGGCAAAAGCCCGAAACAGCTGTCAATGGATGTATACCTGGCTTTGGTAAACTTGTAAAGAGTTGGATATTGACTGAAAGGGCCACTTAATATGGTGGTTATGTTGTTCTCCGCAAAGAGCCACTCCTTGGCTGGGTCTTTCCCTGGAGGGATATTTGGCTAGTTCCATGTTTGAGACTCCTAAACGAGGCTCCATGGACTCTATTTGCATATTTTTACTCTGGCTAGGATGTCCTCTCGTTCGGGCATAGCGTGGCTCCGCTACCAGGGTGTCTTCATAGTACTGATCCATACTGCATGGACTAACTAACTCCGCACCCAGCACCTGTATTTATAGGGGATCATGCTTAAGGCAGCAAGTGGAGCTCCCCCTTCAGGCCTGGGGTGGAAGGTGTTGTGTGTTAAAGGGCCCCTGATGTGGAAATCCCTCCATGCACTAGGTGTTCCTGTGACTACCTGTACCGCAGGGTGCCACACGGGCTGAGTGTGGTGTGATGTAGGCTGCAGCTGCATTACCTGGCTGCTCGCTGCTCCCCCATCCGTTCTGCTTAAGATCCTGTGGTGACATCATGGTCATGTGACCTGGCTCCGCCCATGATACTGACATCACCACAGGTCCTGTAAGTTCCAGCTTATCGGTGGGGAGTCTGCGGGCAGCGGGTGGAGGTTCACCGGACAGGGGTTCACTGGGTGGACTGCTGGGAGCGGGCAGTGAGAGCATGCAGGGGACTACAGCTGCCATATTTCCATACCCATCACTTGGGTGTGGAAATATGGCGCCGCCGGATGTGACATAGGTGGACAACCAGACGGAAGTGAATAAGCCACTTCAAAATTATATATAGAGACTAGTAAAAAGGCCCGATGCAATTGCATTGGGAGCGCGGTGAAATGAATTGTGTGTATAGAGGCGGCTCTGTGGCTAGCGGAGTATAGAGGCGGCTCTGTGGCTAGCGGAGTATAGAGGCGGCTCTGTGGCTAGCAGAGTATAGAGGCGGCTCTGTGGCTAGCAGAGTATAGAGGCGGCTCTGTGGCTAGCAGAGTATAGAGGCGGCTCTGTGGCTAGCAGAGTATAGAGGCGGCTCTGTGGCTAGCAGAGTATAGAGCGGCTCTGTGGCTAGCAGAGTTTAGAGGCGGCTCTGTGGCTAGCAGAGTATAGAGGGGCTCTGTGGCTAGCAGAGTATAGAGGGGGCTCTGTGGCTAGCAGAGTATAGAGGGGGCTCTGTGGCTAGCAGAGTATAGAGGGGCTGGAGGTCCGGCTGGAGGGGTGAGGGGAGGTCGGGCTGGAGGGGTGAGGAGAGATGCTGGCATACTTCATCATTGTGGTGACTGTGTGGATTGAAGGTGGCCCACATTGGCATTGGTACTGTCCTCCACTGCACCCCATTCTCTATTGCAGCAGAGGGTGTTCTTAGTTCGCTCCAGTCCCCCGTCCACACCGCTCCCTCACCTCCACTCCTGTGCGCCTGCAGCAAGGCACTGGCCGCGTCTCCCGGAGGGTGGCCTCGGGCGGCTCCCGGTGACACTTCCGCCGCTGTGCCTGGCAAAGGCTGGTATCCATTGAGGCAGGGCAGCCAGAGACAGGTGAGGCTGCTGAGAAGTGTTCTCGGCGCTCACCGGCATACCTGCTCCGCTGCTGTGGTGTGGGGTGGGATCCGCCATCTTGGTTGCGTCACTTTGTCCCGGGGGTGTGGCAGAACTCCTCAGATAGTCATAGCGAGCGGCAGGATGGCGGCGGTGTGAGGTAGTGCGGCTGCGGCTCGCGATGAGGCTATCGCGTCATCGCTCGCAGTGCCGCAAAGGATTTTGGGATTCAACTACATCGCCCGAATCCCAAACTCCCGATTATATAAGTAGAATGTAGGCTTGGTTCTGTTCCCATATCTATATAGTAAGCTTCGTTCTGGTCCTGTATCTGTATAGTAGGCTTGGTTCTGCTCCCGTATCTAAGTAGTAGACTCGGTTCTGTTCCTGTATGTTTGTAGTAGGCCCAGTTCTGTTCATGTATCTATGCAGTAGGCTTGGTTCTCTTCCTGTATCTATGTAATAGGCTTGGTTCGCTTCCTGTATCTATGTAGTAGGCTTAGTTCTGTTCCCGTATCTATATAGTAGGATTGTACACTATACATAAAAAGGTTCACAGCAGCATACAATCACTGAAATCATGTGCCTATCATATAGATAGATAAAAGTGAAACACCTATGGATTTGAGAAAAAAATGTAAAAACATACCTTTTTTCAAAAAAACTAAATTTTGTGGATTTTTTTTAAAATATATCTTTGTAAAGTAAGGTTCTTAGTACACATATTGGCCAATACCTCTTTGCCCATCAACCGCGGCTAGGTGACCTTAGATCTGATGGGTCCCTATTAGTGATGAGCGAGTATGCTCGGCGCTACTCGGTACTCGCACGAGTATCTCGGTACTCGGGGTGCTCGGCGAGCACCGAGTACTGCCGAGATGCTCGGACCGCTCGGTAATAAATCGCGATCTGATACATGTACACAGCTCCCTTCAGTGCACACAGTGAGCTGGCACCATACAGGGAGCAGATTAATTGTTAGGATCCCTCTGGGGGCCACAGCAAGATGTTATATGCTGCGGCGATTTGAAAAAGCCCACCCTCCCGCCCTTTTCCGGAATTACTCGTTTTATAACCGGAAGTCTGTGGGCGGAGCCTGTCACTCATTGACTTACATTGGGCTCGGTGCTCTGGCCGAGTACAAGAGTATCGTGAGATGCTCGGCCAGAGCACCGAGCACCCGAGCATTTTAGTGCTCGCTCATCACTAGTCCCTATCCTTTCATGCCATCTTTTGGACTGAGCTAAGCCTCCATTTTTTATAATTTTTAGGGGAACTGGGAGGACTCACTTCAATCTAAGACCACCTGGGGTCAAGAGGGTGCAAACTAAAGCGTGGAGCCAGTAACTCCAACAATTGTATAGAAACCAAAAAAAGATAAACAGCGCTCAAGATCTAGTCTGAACTGGTGCAAGCTGCAATACTGAACACAAAAAGGTTCACAGCAGCATTCAGTCACTGCCAATCATATGTGTATATATACATATAGATAGATAAAAGTGAAAAACCTATGAATTTGAGAAAAAATATAAAAAACATATGTTTTTCAAAAAAACTCAACCTTTTTTGGATTTTTTTCTATATATTTAGCTTTAAAACAGAACAGTAAGGTTCTTAGACATATTGGCCAATACCTGTTTGCCAATCAACCACGGCAAGGTAACCTTGGATCTGATGGGTCCTTATCCTATCCTGCCACTCTTTCTTTGGACTTAGTTAAGCCTCCATTTTTATAATTTTTTTATAAGTGGGAGGACTCACTTCAATCAAAGACCACCTGGGGTCAATAGGGGTCCAAAGTATCATGCAGAGCATCTCATCTATACCTCTATACTATCCCCCTTACCAGCAAAGCATCTAACCTACACTTCTATGTTATTCTCCTGCCCTGCAGAGCATCTCACCTGTACCTCTATACTACCCCCCTGACCTGCAGAACATCTAACCTATAATTCTATATTATTCTCCTGCCCTGCAGAACATCTAACCTATAGTTCTATAATATTCTCCTACCCTGCAGAGTATCTTACCTATACCTCTATACTATCCCCCTGTACAGCGTTACTCACTATGCCTCTATACTATCCTCCTGTCCTGCAGTGCATCTCACCTATACCTCTATACTATCCCCCTGTCCTGCAGAGCATCTCACCTATAATTCTATATTATTCTCCTGCTCTGCAGAGCATCTCACCTATAATTCTATAATATTCTTCTGTCCTGCAGAGCATCTATCCTATAATTCTATATTATTCTCCTGCCCTGCAGAGCATCTAACCTGTAATTCTATATTATTCTCCTACCCTGCAGAGTATGTTACCTATACCTCTATACTATCCCCCTGTACAGCGTTACCTCACCTATGCATCTATACTATCCTCCTGTCCTGCAGAGCATCTCGCCTATACCTCTATACTATCCTCCTGTCCAGCAGAGCATCTAACCTATAATTCTATATTATTCTCCTGCCCTGCAGAGCATCTAACCTATAATTCTATATTATTCTCCTACCCTGCAGAGTATCTTACCTATACCTCTATACTATCCCCCTGTACAGCGTTACCTCACCTATGCCTCTATACTATCCTCCTGTCCTGCAGAGCATCTCACCTATACCTCTATACTATCCCCCTGTCCTGCAGAGCATCTCACCTATAATTCTATATTATTCTCCTGCTCTGCAGAGCATCTCACCTATAATTCTATAATATTCTTCTGTCTTGCAGAGCATCTCACCTATAATTCTATATTATTCTCCTGCTCTGCAGAGCTTCTTACCTACAATTCTATATTATGCTTCTGTCCTGCAGAGCATCTCACCTATAATTCTATATTATGCTTCTGTCCTGCAGAACATCTCACCTATAATTCTATATTATGCTTCTGTCCTGCAGAGCATCTCGCCTATAATTCTATATTATGCGTCTGTCCTGCAGAGCATCTAACCTATAATTCTATATTATCTGTCCCTGCAGAGCATCTCACCTATAATTCTATATTATGCTTCTGTCCTGCAGAGCATCTAACCTAAAATTCTATATTATGCTTCTGTCCTGCAGAGCATCTATCCTATAATTCTATATTATGCTTCTGTCCTCCAGAGCATCTCACCTATAATTCTATATTATCTGTCCCTGCAGGGCATCTAACCTATAATTCTATATTATGCTTCTGTCCTGCAGAGCATCTCGCCTATAATTCTATATTATGCGTCTGTCCTGCAGGGCATCTAATCTATAATTCTATATTATTATCTGTCCCTGCAGAGCATCTCACCTATAATTCTATATTATGCTTCTGTCCTGCAGAGCATCTATCCTATAATTCTATATTATGCTTCTGTCCTGCAGAACATCTAACCTATAATTTTATATTATGCTTCTGTCCTGCAGAGCATCTCGCCTATAATTCTATATTATGCATCTTCCTGCAGGGCATCTAACCTATAATTCTATATTATTATTGTCCCTGCAGAGAATCTCACCTATAATTCATATATGCTCTGTCCTGCAGAGCATCTATCCTTTAATTCTATATTATGCTTCTGTCCTGCAGAGCATCTATCCTATAATTCTATATTATGCTTCTATCCTGCAGAACATCTCACATATAATTCTATATTATGCTTCTGTCCTGCAGAGCATCTCACCTATAATTCTATATTATCTGTCCCTGCAGAGCATCTCACCTATAATTCTATATTATGCTTCTGTCCTGCAGAGCATCTATCCTATAATTCTATATTATGCTTCTGTCCTGCAGAGCATCTAACCTATAATTAAATATTATTCTCCTGCCCTGCAGAGTATCTTACCTATACCTCTATACTATCCCCCTCTACAGCATGACCTCACCTATCTAATATATAAAAGCCGAAGGCCACTTCCGGAATACCTGAAAGGTACTTCCGTGATGGCCTTCAGACCCATGGTGGTGTCGTCATCACTGCGCGGTCCCCCGGCTACAGGGAGCGGCGGAGGAACGTTCCGCTCTCGGAATTTCCGTCCGCCCTCCAGCCTCTCCCCTCCACCCACCACCGTATCTAGCGGGGGGGCAAGGGGGCCGAGCGCCCCGTGCCCCAAGGCATGAGGGGCCCATTGCCCCCACCCCCTGGGGGGCCCCGTGCTGCCAGCCGCCCGCCGCGCACCCGGAGAGGAGGGAGGACCGGACTTCCTGCCCGCCTGCTCTGCCTGCCCTCTCTCTCCTCCTACACCAGACGCACATGGCCCGCGGTGAGTCTGCCCTGCACCTACTTCCCCCCGGTCCTCACATGCGGGTCCTGGGTGCTGATCTTGCCCCAGGGCCCGGAACACGCCAGCCTCCGCTCTCCCCTCCAGCCTCCGCTCTCCCCTCCAGCCTCCGCTCTACACTCCAGCCTCCGCTCTACACTCCAGCCTCCGCTCTACACTCCAGCCTCCGCTCTACACTCCAGCTCCCCCTCCCCTCCTGCCGCCGCCCTCCAGCCTCCGCTCTCCCCTCCAACCTCCCCTCTCCCCTCCAGCCTCCCCTCTCCCCTCCAGCCTCTCCCCTCCCCTCCAGCCTCTCCGCTCCCGCCTCCGCTCTCCCCTCCAGCCTCCGCTCTCCCCTCCAGCCTCCGCTCTCCCCTCCAGCCTCCGCTCTCCCCTCCAGCCTCCGCTCTCCCCTCCAGCCTCCGCTCTCCCCTCCAGCCTCCGCTCTCCCCTCCAGCCTCCGCTCTCCCCTCCAGCCTCTGCTCTCCCCTCCAGCCTCTGCTCTCCCCTCCAGCCTCCGCTCTCCCCTCCAGCCTCCGCTCTACACTCCAGCCTCCGATCTCCCCTCCAGCCTCCCCTCCCCCTCCTGCCGCCGCCCTCCAGCCTCCGCTCTCCCCTCCAGCCTCCGCCCTCCAGCCTCCGCTCTCCCCTCCAGCCTCCGCTCTCCCCTCCAGCCTCCAGCCTCCGCTCTCCCCTCCAGCCTCCCCTCTCCCCTCCCGCCTCCGCTCTCCCCTCCAGCCTCCGCTCTCCCCTCCAGCCTCCGCTCTCCCCTCCAGCCTCTGCTCTACACTCCAGCCTCCGCTCTACACTCCAGCCTCCGATCTCCCCTCCAGCCTCCTCTCCCCCTCCTGCCGCCGCCCTCCAGCCTCCGCTCTCCCCTCCAGCCTCCGCCCTCCAGCCTCCGCTCTCCCCTCCAGCCTCCGCTCTCCCCTCCAGCCTCCAGCCTCCGCTCTCCCCTCCAGCCTCCCCTCTCCCCTCCAGCCTCCAGCCTCCGCTCTCCCCTCCAGCCTCCCCTCTTCCCTCCAGCCTCCACCCTCCAGCCTCCGCTCTCCCCTCCAGCCTCCGCCCTCTAGCCTCCGCTCTCCCCTCCAGCCTCCGCTATCCCCTCCAGCCTTTGCCCTCCAGCCTCCGCTCTCCCCTCCAGCCTCCGCTCTCCCCTCCAGCCTCCGCCCTCCAGCCTCCCCTATCCCCTCCAGCCTCCGCCCTCCAGCCTCCCCTCTCCCCTCCAGCCTCCACCCTCCAGCCTCCGCTCTCCCCTCCAGTCTCTCCCCTCCAGCCTCCGCCCTCCCCTCCAGCCTCCGCCCTCCCCTCCAGCCTCCGCCCTCCCCTCCAGCCTCCGCCCTCTAGCCTCCGCTCTCCCCTCCAGCCTCCGCTATCCCCTCCAGCCTTTGCCCTCCAGCCTCCGCTCTCCCCTCCAGCCTCCGCTCTCCCCTCCAGCCTTTGCCCTCCAACCTCCGCTCTCCCCTCCAGCCTCCGCTCTCCCCTCCAGCCTCTCCCCTCCAGCCTCCGCCCTCCCCTCCAGCCTCCGCCCTCCAGCCTCCGCTCTCCCCTCCAGCCTCCGCCCTCCAGCCTCCGCTCTCCCCTCCAGCCTCCGCCCTCCAGCCTCCGCCCTCCAGCCTCTGCTCTCCCCTCCAGCCTCCGCTCCCCCCTCCAGCCTCCGCTCCCCCCTCCAGCCTCCGCTCTCCCCTCCAGCCTCCGCCCTCCCCTCTAGCCTCCGCCCTCCAGCCTCCGCTCTCCCCTCTGCCCTCCAGCCTCCTCTGCCCTCCAGCCTCCCCTGTCCTCTGCCCTCCAGCCTCCCCTGTCCTCTGCCCTCCATCCTCCCCTGTCCTCTGCCCTCCAGCCTCCCCTGTCCTCTGCCCTCCAGCCTCCCCTGTCCTCTGCCCTCCAGCCTCCCCTGTCCTCTGCCCTCCAGCCTCCCCTGTCCTCTGCCCTCCAGCCTCTCCTGTCCTCTGCCCTCCAGCCTCCCTGTCCTCTGCCCTCCAGCCTCCCCTGTCCTCTGCCCTCCAGCCTCCCCTGTCCTCTGCCTCAGCCTCCCTGTCCTCTGCCCTCCAGCCTCCCCTGTCCTCTCCTGTCTTCTGCCCTCCAGCCTCCGCTCTCCTCTCCCTGTCCTCTGCCCTCCAGCCTCCGCTTTCCTCTCCCTGTCCTCTGCCCTCCAGCCTCCGCTCTCCTCTCCCTGTCCTCTGCCCTCCAGCCTCCGCTCTCCTCTCCCTGTCCTCTGCCCTTTAGCCTCCGCTCTCCTCTCCCTGTCCTCTGCCCTTTAGCCTCCGCTCTCCTCTCCCTGTCCTCTGCCCTCCAGCCTCCGCTCTCCTCTCCCTGTCCTCTGCCCTCCAGCCTCCGCTCTCCTCACCCCTCCATATGTAATGTACAGTATCTGTATATATGTGTGTATGTAGGCACTTCCGTCACTTTGTCCGCACTTCCCTCAACTTTGTACACACACACACACACACACTCCGCTATACTTACCACCGGCCCTGCGTCCGCTGCCTGGATCCTCAGTCGACATGTCGCCACCCCCGAACTACTAGATCCAATATAGCGTCCAATATGTCTCACCAAACTACCCGGACGACATATTGGATCCAGTCGTCCGGGGGCGGCGACATGTCGACTCAGGATCCAGGCAGGCAAGACGCAGGGTCGGTGGTAAGTATAGCGGAGTGTGTGTATTTTTGTGCTGACCACTCTGCCCACGGCGCTACGCTGACCACTCTGCCCACGGCGCTGCGCTGACCACTCTGCCACGCCGCTGCGCTGACCACTCTGCCCACGCCGCTGCGCTGACCACTCTGCCCACGCCGCTGCACTGACCACTCTGCCCACGCCGCTGCGCTGACCACTCTGCCCACGCCGCTGCGCTGACCACTCTGCCCACGCCGCTGCGCTGCCCACCCTGACCACGCCACTCTGTCCTGCAGAGTATCTAACGTATAATTCTATATTATTCTGTCCTGCAGAGTATCTAACCTATAATTCTATATTATGCTTCTGAGCCACCGCACTCACTGCTAACCACTGAGCCACCGCACGCAGTGATAACCACTGAGCCAACCGCACGCAGTGATAACCACTGAGCCACCGCACGCATGTGATAACCACTGAGCCACCGCACGCAGTGATAACCACTGAGCCACCGCACGCAGTGATAACCACTGAGCCACCGCACGCAGTGCTAACCACTGAGCCACCCGCACGCAGTGCTAACCACTGAGCCACCGCACGCAGTGCCAACCACTGAGCCACCGCACGCAGTGCCAACCACTGAGCCACCGCACTCAGTGCCAACCACTGAGCCACCGCACTCAGTGCCAACCACTAGAGCCACCGCACTCAGTGCCAACCACTGAGCCACCGCACTCAGTGCCAACCACTGAGCCACCGCACTCAGTGCCAACCACTGAGCCACCGTATACTGTGCTACCCACAGAGCCGCCTGTATACACACAATTCATTTCACCGCTCTCCCGTATCCTTTCCTTTCAATTATCTTTTTATTGAAAATGAGATAAACATACAATCCAAAACATTTGAATAACATTAAATCATTAAATCAAATTTGAATCAATAAATACATGTATACAAAAGCACATTAATCAGGACATAACTTTGCGTAAGTTCAGCTTCAATAATTCAACGTCCTGCCATTGCCTCTTTCAAGATGTCTCTATAGCTGACATCTGAAAATATTAGGCAGTCCATTCAACAGATTAATTAATAGCTGACAATATAATAATTTATTGCAACAAATAAAAGAACATCAGAGTAAAAAGTAAAAGAAGAAAAAGATAGAAAAGAGGGGGCGAGAGAAGAGAAAAAGAAAGGGTGAAAGGTGAGGGGGAAAAGGAGCTCTGAGGACTAAATCATCAGGTAATTTTGTTTCATAGTTCCGCTGGGACCATATGAATTAATGTATCCTGTGAGTAGCCCTGAATTGTATCCACGGATTCCACAACTCACTGAACACTTTTTGCTTGTTCTCTACTGTGGCTATAGTTTCTGCCACGCGATACAGAGAATCAAGTTTTCCGTGTAACTGTTCAATGGTAGGAATATCAGTAGATTTCCATAACGTCGGTATTAATAACTTTGCAGCTGCAATGAAATTTTGCGCTAATAAAGATGCACGTTTATTCTCATGCCAGAGAGGGAAATCTATTAGTAAATAAACTATATATGGATTCTAGACTACCCGATTCTTTAGAATCGGGCCGCCATCTAGTCTAATCTATATAATTGTGAGTTTTCCACTTCCTGGATGTCCGCCAATGTCCCTTCCGCCAGCGCCATATTAGCATACCCAAGTGATGGGTATGTTAATATGGCGATGGCTGGCGGGGTGGACAACACAAACCCTCCCGCACACACCTTCCACGTTCCCTCCTGCCCCCACCCCTGTTCACCGCCCTCCGCTCCCCCCTCTACGCTCCCGCTCACCTAGCAGAATTATTGATCTTAGAAATTATGTCGGAAACAAAATGGCAGCGGGGGCGGAGTTAACAGGGTGACGTCACAATGGGCATGGCCGAGCATGCTGCCTTGATATGGTGGGCACGCCCTTCGGTTAACGCCGCCCCCGCGGCCATTTTGCATTTCAGACGTCATTTCCAAGAAGGTGAGCTGGAGCTACTACACTGCCCCCGCTCATTCCCCACTATCCCCACTCACCCCCCACTACCCCTACTCACCCTCCACTGCCTACACTCTACCTCCACTGCCCCCACTCATTCCCCACTGCTCCATTCCCCTGCTCATCTCCCACTCACCCCCCCACTGACCCTACTCACCCTCCAATGCCCCCACACTCACCCTGCAATGGCCCCGCTCATCCTCAACTGCCCCACTCACCCCCCACTGCCCACATTCACACACCCAACAGCCTTCACTCACTCACACTGCCCTACAGCCCTCACTCATCCTCCCACAGCCCGCCCTCATCCTCCCACAGCCCGCCCTCACTCATCCTCCCACAGCCCGCCCTCACTCATCCTCCCACAGCCCGCCCTCACTCATCCTCCCACAGCCCGCCCTCACTCATCCTCCCACAGCCCGCCCTCACTCATCTCCCACAGCCCGCCCTCACTCATCCTCCCACAGCCCGCCCTCACTCACTAACCTATAATTCTATATTATGCTTCTGTCCTGCAGAACATCTAACCTATAAATCTATATTATTCTGTCCTGCAGAGTATCTAACCTATAATTCTATATTATGCTTCTATCCTGCAATGGCCCCGCTCATCCTCAACTGCCCCACTCACCCCCCACTGCCCACATTCACACACCCAACAGCCTTCACTCACTCACACTGCCCTACAGCCCGCCCTCATCCTCCCACAGCCTGCCCTCACTCATCCTCCCACAGCCCGCCCTCACTCATCCTCCCACAGCCCGCCCTCATTCATCCCTCCCACAGCCCGCCCTCACTCATCCCCCCACAGCCCGCCCTCACTCATCCCCCCCACAGCCCGCCCTCACTCATCCCCCCCCACAGCCCGCCCCCACTCACTCATCCCCCCCCACAGCCCGCCCCCACTCACTCATCCCCCCCACAGCCCGCCCTCACTCATCCCCCCCACAGCCCGCCCTCACTCATCCCCCCCACAGCCCGCCCTCACTCATCCCCCCCTCACTCATCCCCCCCACAGCCCGCCCTCACTCATTTCCCCCACAGCCCGCCCTCACTCATCCCCCCACAGCCCGCCCTCACTCATCCCCCCCACAGCCCGCCCTCACTCATCCCCCCCACAGCCCGCCCTCACTCATCCCCCCACAGCCCGCCCTCAATCATCCCCCCACAGCCCGCCCTCACTCATCCCCCCACAGCCCGCCCTCACTCACTAACCTATAATTCTATATTATTCTGTCCTGCAGAGTATCTAACCTATAATTCTATATTATGCTTCTGTCCTGCAGAACATCTAACCTATAAATCTATATTATTCTGTCCTGCAGAGCATCTAACCTATAATTCTATATTATTCTGTCCTGCAGAGCATCTAATCTATAATTCTATATTATGCTTCTGTCCTGCAGAACATCTAACCTATAAATCTATATTATTCTGTCCTGCAGAGTATCTAACCTATAATTCTATATTATGCTTCTGTCCTGCAGAACATCTAACCTATAAATCTATATTATTCTGTCCTGCAGAGCATCTAACCTATAATTCTATATTATTCTGTCCTGCAGAGCATCTAACCTATAATTCTATATTATGCTTCTGCCCTGCAGAGCATCTAACCTATAATTCTATATTATGCTTCTGTCCTGCAGAGCATCTAACCTATAATTCTATATTATGCTTCTGTCCTGCAGAACATCTAACCTATAAATCTATATTATTCTGTCCTGCAGAGCATCTAACCTATAATTCTATATTATTCTGTCCTGCAGAGTATCTAACCTATAATTCTATATTATGCTTCTGCCCTGCAGAACATCTAACCTATAATTCTATATTATTCTGTCCTGCAGAGCATCTAACCTATAATTCTATATTATGCTTCTGTCCTGCAGAGCATCTAACCCAGGGGTCTCAAACTCGGTTGGGTTGGTGGGCCGCACGTAGAAAAAAATTGATATCGGGGGGCCGCATTGCTTGTAGGACTAAAGGTACCGTTACACGTCGCAACACTGCATGCAATGTCACAGGCAATTTGCTGGTTGCAGTGAAATCATGGACACATCGTTACATTTGTACACAGCAAGAAAATAGAACAATGTGTCCATGATTTCACTGCAACCAGTAAATTGCCAGTGACATTGCATGCAATGTTGCGACGTGTAATGGTACCCTAAGTGACATTTTAGCAATACCAGAATTTTTTGCTCAATCTAGTAAAGTACAAATTATGATCTTCTTGTAGTAATGTCCCCACCCTGGTCTCCATCTTGTAGTAATGTCCCCATACTGGTCCCCATTGTATATTAATGTCCCCCAAACTGGTCCTCATCATGTAGTAATGTCCCCATCCTGGTCCCCTTCTTGTAGTAATGTCCCCATCCTGGTCCTCATCATGTAGTAATGTCCCCATCCTGATCACCTTCTTGTAGTAATGTCCCCATCCTGGTCCTCGTCATGTAGTAATGTCCCCATCCTGGTCCTCATCATGTAGTAATGTCCCCATCCTGATCACCTTCTTGTAGTAATGTCCCCATCCTGGTCCTCGTCATGTAGTAATGTCCCCATCCTGGTCCTCTTGTAGTAATGTCCCCACCCTGGTCCACCTCTTGTAGTAATGTCCCCATCCTGGTCTCCATCTTGTAGTATGTGTCCCCATCCTGGTCCTCTTCTTGTAGTAATGTCCCCATCCTGGTCCCCATCTTGTAGTAATGTCCCCATCTGGTCCTCTTCTTGTAGTAATGTCCCCATCCTGGTCCCCATCCTATATTAATGTCTCCCATCCTGGTCCTCATCTTGTAGTAATGTCCCAATCTTTTAGTAATGTTCCCTCCCTTGTCATCTTGTAGTAATGTCCTGGTCTCTGTTCTTTTTGTTCTCTCGCTCACACACACACTCACATAGGGCTTGTCCACACACCTGCGCTCTCAGTATTTAGTGCTTCTGCGCTAAATACTTAGGCTTTGACAGAGAAGTGCAGGTGCGTGTATGCGGCCGCTTTCAGCAGACGCTGTCCCTGGTTACCCGATGTGTATCGTGGTAACCAGTTCATACAGCAGGCTGCATAGTGTGCGCTTATCCAGAGCGCACAGGGAAACACTGCAAGCAGCATTTCCCTGTGCGCTCGGGATAAGCTGACAGTGGGCAGCCTGCTGTATGAACTGGTTACCACGATACACATCGGGTAACCAGGGACAGCGTCTGCTGAAAGCGGCCGCATACACGCACCTCTGCTTCTCTGTCAAAGCCTAAGTATTTAGCGCAGAAGCGCTAAATACTGAGAGCGCAGGTGTGTGGGCAAGCCCATACAGTTAGGGCCAGAAATATTCGGACAGTGACACAAGTTTTGTTATTTTAGCTGTTTACAAAAACATGTTCAGAAATACAATTATATATATAATATGGGCTGAAAGTGCACACTCCCAGCTGCAATATGAGAGTTTCCACATCCAAATCGGAGAAAGGGTTTAGGAATCATAGCTCTGTAATGCATAGCCTCCTCTTTTTCAAGGGACCAAAAGTAATTGGACAATGGACTCTAAGGGCTGCAATTAACTCTGAAGGCGTCTCCCTCGTTAACCTGTAATCAATGAAGTAGTTAAAAGGTCAGGGGTGGATTCCAGGTGTGTGGTTTTGCATTTGGAAGCTGTTGCTGTGACCAGACAACATGCGGTCAAAGGAACTCTCAATTGAGGTGAAGCAGAACATCCTGAGGCTGAAAAAAAAGAAAAAATCCATCAGAGAGATAGCAGACATGCTTGGAGTAGCAAAATCAACAGTTGGGTACATTCTGAAAAAAAAGGAATTGACTGGTGAGCTTGGGAACTCTAAAATGCCTGGGCGTCCACGGATGACAACAGTGGTGGATGATCGCCGCATACTTTATTTGGTGAAGAAGAACCCGTACAACATCAACTGAAGTCCAGAACACTCTCAGTGAAGTAGGTGTATCTGTCTCTAAGTCAACAGTAAAGAGAAGACTCCATGACAGTAAATACAAAGGGTTCACATCTAGATGCAAACCATTCATCAATTCCAAAAATATACAGGCCAGAGTTAAATTTGCTGAAAAACACCTCAAGAAGCCAGCTCAGTTCTGGAAAAGTATTCTATGGACAGATGAGACAAAGATCAACCTGTACCAGAATGATGGGAAGAAAAAAGTTTGGAGAAGAAAGGGAACGGCACATGATCCAAGGCACACCACATCCTCTGTAAAACATGGTGGAGGCAACGTGATGGCATGGGCATGCATGGCTTTCAATTGCACTGGGTCACTTGTGTTTATTGATGACATAACAGCAGACAAGAGTAGCCGGATGAATTCTGAAGTGTACCGGGATATATTTTCAGCCCAGATTCAGCCAAATGCTGCAAAGTTGATTGGACGGCGCTTCATAGTACAGATGGACAATGACCCCAAGCATACAGCCAAAGATACCCAGGAGTTCATGAGAGCAAAAAAGTGGAACATTCTGCAATGGCCAAGTCAATCACCAGATCTTAACCCAATTGAGCATGCATTTCACTTGCTCAAATCCAGACTTAAGACGGAAAGACCCACAAACAAGCAAGACCTGAAGGCTGCGGCTGTAAAGGCCTGGCAAAGCATTAAGAAGGAGGAAACCCAGCGTTTGGTGATGTCCATGGGTTCCAGACTTAAGGCAGTGATTGCCTCCAAAGGATTCGCAACAAAATATTGAAAATAAAGATATTTTGTTTGGGTTATGTTTATTTGTCCAATTACTTTTGACCTCCTAAAATGTGGAGTGTCTGTAAAGAAATGTGTACAATTCCTACATTTTCTATCAGATATTTTTGTTCAACCCTTCAAATTAAACGTTACAATCTGCACTTGAATTCTGTTGTAGAGGTTTCATTTCAAATGCAATGTGGTGGCATGCAGAGCCCAACTAGCGAAAATTGTGTCACTGTCCAAATATTTCTGGCCCTAACTGTATATACACACCCGCACATTCACACACACTCCCATACATCCACCCATACATCCACACATACATCCACACATACATCCACACATACATCCTCAGACATATTCACACAAACACATACACACTCACACATTGACACACTTACATAGGGCCATATCTGGAGTTCCTGCCGCCCTAGGCACTTTCAGCTGTCACGTTCCCCTCCCCCCCCCCAGGCTGCTATCTTCGGCTGTAACAGCGCCTTACCTGACTCCACTCTTCTCATTCCGGCAGCTTCTTCCTCTGTGGCTCCCAGTCTTCCGCTTGCTGGCAGCAGCCGGCACCAGCTAGCACCCGGCACCAGCCAGCACGTGGCACCAGCCTGCACCCGGCAGCCGGCACCAGCCTGCACCCGGCACCAGCCGCCGGCGATGTGCCGCTCAGGCGGCGCAGGAATACACTCACACATATACATACACTCACACACATATACACACTCACATACACGCACACACATATACACACACACACACTCACACATACACACTCACTCACATATACACACAAATACACACACACATATACACATACACACTCACATATACACACACACACTCACATATACACACAAATACTCACACATATACACATACACACTCACTCACATATACACACAAATACACTCACTATTATACACATACACACTCACATATACACAAATACACTCACTATTATACACATACACACTATTATACACACAAATACACTCACTATTATACACATACACACTATTATACACACAAATACACTCACTATTATACACATACACACTATTATACACATACACACTATTATACACACAAATACACTCACTATTATACACATATACACTATTATACACACAAATACACACACTATTATACACATACACACTATTATACATACAAATACACACACTATTATACACATACACACTATTATACACACAAATACACTCACTATTATACACATACACACTATTATACACACAAATACACTCACTATTATACACATACACAGTATTATACACATACACACTATTATACACACAAATACACTCACTATTATACACATACACACTATTATACACATACACACTATTATACACACAAATACACTCACTATTATACACATACACACTATTATACACATACACAGTATTATACACATGCACACTATTATACGCACAAATACACTATTATACACATACACACTATTATACACATACACACTATTATACACATACACACTATTATACACACAAATACACACTATTATACACACAAATACACACTATTATACACACAAATACACACACTATTATACACATACACACTATTATACACACACTATTATACACATACACACTATTATACACACAAATACACTCACTATTATACACATACACACTATTATACACATACACACCATTATACACACAAATACACACACTATTATACACACACTATTATACACATACACACTATTATGCACACAAATACACTCACTATTATACACATACACAATATTATACACACAAATACACTCACTATCATACACATACACACTATTATACACACAAATACACACACTATTATACACATACACACTATTATACACATACACACTATTATACACACAAGTACACTCACTATTATACACATACACACTATTATACACACAAATACACACACTATTATACACACAAATACACACACTATTATACACATACACACTATTATACACATACACACTATTATACACACAAATACACACACTATTATACACATACACTATATGTATACTATTATACACATACACACTATTATACACACAAATAGACACACTATTATACACATACACACTATTATACACATACACACTATTATACACACAAATACACTCACTATTATACACATACACACTATTATACACATACACAGTATTATAACACATACACACTATTATACACACAAATACACACACTATTATACACATACACACTATTATACACATACACACTATTATACACACAAATACACACACTATTATACACATACACACTATTATACACACAAATACACTCACTATTATACACATACACACTATTATACACATACACACCATTATACACACAAATACACACACTATTATACACACAAATACACACACTATTATACACATACACACTATTATACACACAAATACACACTATTATACACATACACACTATTATACACACAAATACACACACTATTATACACATACACACTATTATACACACAAATACACTCACTATTATACACATACACACTATTATACACATACACACCATTATACACACAATATACACACACTATTATACACACAAATACACACACTATTATACACATACACACTATTATGCACACAAATACACTCACTATTATACACATACACACTATTATACACACAAATACACACACTATTATACACATACACACTATTATACACATACACACTATTATACACACAAATACACACACTATTATACACATACACACTATTATACACATACACACTATTATACACACAAATACACACACTATTATACACATACACACACACTCACACACATATACACTCACACATACTCACACTCTCTCTCTAACACTCACTCATACACACCTGATGCCCCGGGCCATTATACATGCAGCCGCCGCGGTACCGCTTTACTGTGACTACTGTGACAGGTACCGCCGGCTCAGCTCAAACAAGCGCCTTCGCGCCTGTACATTCACGGAAGCAGGCGGCCGGCGGACCAATCAGAAGCCTCCTGTGACGTCACAGGAGGCTTCTGATTGGTCCACCGGCCGCCTGCTTTCATGAATGTACAGGCGCGAAGGCGCTTGTTTGAGCTGAGCCGGCGGTACCTGTCACAGTAGTCACAGTAAAGCGGTACCGCGGCGGCTGCATGTATAATGGCTCGGGGCATGCATTTTTCTTTCATGGTGCCCCGGGCCGCACTGGGGAGCGTGGCGGGCCGCTTGCGGCCCGGGAGCCGCGAGTTTGAGACCCCTGATCTAACCTATAATTCTATATTATGCTTCTGTCCTGCAGAACATCTAACCTATAATTCTATATTATTCTGTCCTGCAGAGTATCTAACCTATAATTCTATATTATGCTTCTGTCCTGCAGAACATCTAACCTATAATTCTATATTATTCTGTCCTGCAGAGCATCTAACCTATCTATCATATAATCACGAATGGGATTTTTGCCCCTTTTGAGTCCGCTCGCGCTGCGAGTCAATGTCGTTATGTGGATACGACCGAAGCATTGGCCGCGAAGCGGCCATTGCGAGTCAGAGACTCGCTCTGCTAGAATCCCGATGCATCTGCATCGGGCACCCAGCTAGTTATTCTATATTATGCTTCTGCCCTGCAGAGCATCTAAGCTATAATTCTATATTATGCTTCTGTCCTGCAGAGCATCTAACCTATAATTCTATATTATGCTTCTGTCCTGCAGAGCATCTAACCTATTATTCTATATTATGCTTCTGCCCTGCAGAGCATCTAACCTATAATTCTATATTATGCTTCTGTCCTGCAGAGCATCTAACCTATAATTCTATATTATGCTTCTGTACTGCAGAGCATCTAACCTATAATTCTATATTATGCTTCTGTCCTGCAGAGCATCTAACCTATAATTCTATATTATGCTTCTGTCCTGCAGAGCATCTAACCTATAATTCTATATTATTCTCCGGCCCTGCAGAACATCTAACCTATAATTCTATATTATTCTGTCCTGCAGAGTATCTAACCTATGAATCTATATTATTCTGTCCTGCAGAGTATCTAACGTATAATTCTATATTATTCTGTCCTGCAGAGTATCTAACCTATAATTCTATATTATGCTTCTGAGCCACCGCACGCAGTGCTAACCACTGAGCCACCGCACGCAGTGCTAACCACTGAGCCACCGCACGCAGTGCTAACCACTGAGCCACCGCACTCAGTGCTAACCACTGAGCCACCGCACTCAGTGCTAACCACTGAGTCACCGCACTCAGTGCTAACCACTGAGCCACCGCACTCAGTGCCAACCACTGAGCCACCGCACTCAGTGCCAACCACTGAGCCACTGCGCAGTGCCAACCACTGAGCCACCTCACAGTGCCAACCACTGAGCCACCTCACAGTGCCAACCACTGAGCCACCTCACAGTTGTGACGACCGTCCGCTGTAAGGCTGAGCTGCTGGTAAGGCAGCACCCCGAGAAATCCCGAGACCCTTAACCCCTATACAGGGATCTGGAATTATAGCGGAGCCCAGGGGGTAGCTGCCTATGGGAGCAGCAGAGCAGGGAGGTCGTCTAGGAAGGGAAAAAATCAGGAAGCGAAGAACGTAGTCAGGAGTCCGAGTCAAAACCGAGAGGGCAGCGAAGGTACAAAATCGTCAGGCAGTAGCAGAGTCAAAAATCCAGGCAAAGGTCAAGGGCAAAACCAAGAGGGCAGCTGAGGTACAAAATCAATAGGCAGAGGCAGAGTCAGAAATCCAGGCAAGGTCAGAGACAAAACTAAACATACACTATATCACTGGGGAACCAAAACTATATCTGGCGGCCTGCAAGACAGGCTCCAATGTATTTGAAGGGCGCGGTTACCTCCCATAGGCTGGAGCTCACAGCCTGATGACCTCATCCGAACCGCCCCTAGAGCCAGGCCAGATGGAGATGCACGACTGGCTCCACCCAGCCCACCTCTGACAGAAGAACGCAGGCTGCGCCTAACGGACACCTCTGCAGGGCCCGCTCTTCTGCGACCAACACCACCCAGAGGGGAAACACAGCGGCGCTCAGCGACAGAGGCAGACGTCGCTGGAGCAGGTCCATATGAGGACAAGGCCTTCCTATCACCAGCACCACCAGACGAAGGAATCCGGCTCCTCCCAGCGGCCGAGGCAGGAAACACCGGCCACCGAGTCCGATGGCGATGTGAGAGTACCCCCCCCTCCACGAGGGGCCTCCGGACCCACAAAACCCGGTTTATTGGGATGAAGAAGATGAAATCTCCTGATCAAACCCTTGGCATGGATATTACCGGCAGGCACCCAGGACCTCTCCTCCGGACCATAGCCCTTCCAATGTACCAGATACTGCACGGATCCTCTCACCAAGCGGGAATCAAGGATTCGCTGAACTTCGTATTCCACGGCACCCCCGACCAAGACCGGAGGAGGAGGGGACCGGACAGGACGAATCGGAGATCGGTACAATTTGAGAAGGGATTTATGGAATACATTGGGCAGTTTGAATGATTGAGGGAGCTTCAGACGAAAGGCTACAGGGTTAATCACGTCAACAATTTCATACGGACCAATAAACCTGGGACCTAGTTTGGCAGACGGCACTTTGAGCTTGATATTTTTTGTGGACAACCAAACTTTGTCCCCAACTCCCAGGTCCGGACCCTTGGAACGCCGTTTATTAGCAGAAGACGCCTGCCTAGTCTGAGCCCCCTTTAAGTTTTTGGTCACTTCAGACCAGATAGTCTTTAACTGATCTACGGACCTTTCTACCCCAGGAACATCAGAAAGCCTAGAAGAAAATGAACAAAAGCGCGGGTGCAGCCCATGATTACAGTAGAAAGGGGTGGTCTTGATGGACTCCTGGTACTGGTTATTCATGGCGAATTCTGCTAGTGGCAGATGTTCCACCCAATCAGATTGATGCTCAGAGACATAACAACGTAGATACTTTCGAGAGCTTGATTAGCGCGCTCGGTTTGACCATTGGTTTCAGGGTGATAGGCAGAAGAAAAGGAACAGTCAATTCCAATCCGTTTACAGAATGCCCTCCAAAACTTAGAAACGAACTGGGTGCCCCTGTCAGAAACAATATTCACAGGAACACCATGCAATCGCACAACATGATTAATAAATACTTTGCTCAGGGTCTCGGAATTAGGTAGCCCGGACAGCGGAACAAAATGACACTGCTTGCTGAATCTGTCTACCACTACCCAGATACAAGTCTTCCCTTCTGAGAGTGGCAGGTCAGTAATAAAATCCATGGAGATATGAGTCCAAGGACCCTCAGGGGTAGGCAAGGACTGGAGCAACCCGGCAGGGCGGTTGCGGGGAGACTTAGCGCGAGCACAGGTTTCACAAGCCAGTACATATTCCTTACAGTCCTTTACTATGGTTGGCCACCACAAACTCCTGGTTACAAGTCTGATGGTGTTATTGATACCAGGGTGCCCTGCGAGGACGGAATCATGAGATTCCTTAAGAACTTGGAGGCGAAATTTGGTAGGGACAAATAGTTTCTGGGCAGGAGTAGTGTCAGGGGCCTGTTCTGGAGATCTACGAATCTCTTCCAGAAGGTCCAAAGACACAGCCGAGACAACAATCCCCTTGGTTAAAATGGGAGTCGGTTCAACGTCCCCGACTTGTATGGGGCAAAAACTTCGAGACAGGGCATCAGCCCTTACATTTTTAGTACCTGGTCGGAAGGTGATAACAAAATCAAATCTGGAGAAGAACAAAGCCCACCTAGCCTGTCTAGGATTCAGTCTTTTTGCTGACTCCAAGTAGGTCAGGTTTTTGTGGTCAGTAATTACGGTAATCTTATGTTTGGCGCCTTCGAGGAAGTGGCGCCATTCCTCGAAGGCCCATTTGATTGCCAACAACTCTCGGTTACCTGTCATAATTCATCTCGGTAGATGAAAATTTTCGGGAAAAGAAGGCACACGGACGAAGCTGAGTGAGGGATGCAGTGCCTTGTGACAGCACTGCCCCCACTCCAACTTCAGAGGCATCTACCTCTACAATGAAGGGGCGGTCCAGATCAGGCTGAACCAATATTGGGTCAGAGGAGAAACATTCCTTTAACTTAGAAAACGCATAAATTGCTTCAGGCTTCCAATTAACCACATCTGCCCCTTTACGCGTCAAATCAGTGAGTGGTTTGGCTATCTCGGAAAACCCTTTAATAAATTTGCGGTAATAGTTAGCGAAACCCAAGAATCGCTGCAGTGCCTTCAGAGACTTGGGTTGTACCCATTCCTTAATGGGTTTAATTTTGGCAGGATCCATGCGAAAACCTTTAGCAGATATAATATACCCCAAAAAGTTTATCTCCTCCTCCATGAAGACACATTTCTCTAATTTGGCGAATAAAGAATGCTCTCTGAGTCTCTGGAGCACCGTACGGACATGTCGGACGTGCGACCAAAGACCAGGAGAAAAAACCAGAATGTCGTCCAAATAAACGACCACATATACACCACTGATGTCTCTGAATATATCGTTCACGAAATTCTGAAAAACCGCAGGTGCGTTGCTTAACCCGAACGGCATTACGAGATACTCAAAATGGCCGAGAGGCGTATTGAACGCGGTCTTCCACTCATCGCCTTCTTTTATACGGACCAGGTTATATGCTCCCCTGAGGTCCAGTTTGGTGAAATACTTGGCTCCCAACAGCTGATTATAAAGATCAGGGATGAGTGGAAGAGGATACTGGTTTTTCACAGTGATCGCGTTTAATTCGCGGTAATCAATGCAAGGTCTGAGGCCGCCATCTTTCTTTCCCACAAAAAAGAAACCGGCCCCTACTGGTGAGGTGGACGGTCTAATATACCCCTTTCTGAGACTGTCTGCTATGTAATCATTCATAGCCTGACGTTCAGGACCAGAGAGGTTAAATATTCTCCCCTTTGGGAGACGAGAATCAGGTATCAAATCTATGGCGCAATCATACTTTCTGTGAGGGGGTAATTTCTCTGACTCCTGAATAGAAAATACATCCTCAAAATCTCTAAAGGCATATGGTACAAATGGAGGAGTCTTGACCTTCACTTGGTTCACAGACAGCGAGATACAGTTATACTGACACTTTGGGCTCCAGCGCACGATGTCAACCAAGTGCCAGTCTATGACTGGGTTATGTTTACGTAACCATGGCATGCCCAGGAGTACTGCAGATGATAAATTACTGATTGCAAAAAATGACACCTTTTCAGCATGTAACAACCCCACCAGCATTGACACTTCCTCAGTGACAAATTCCACTCCACCCTGGATGAGGGGAGTGCCATTAACTGCAGTGGTTCTAATGGGGGCATTAAGCCTTAGCAGTGGTACACCAAGAGTTCTCGCTATATGGAGATCTATGAAATTCCCCTCTGAGCCACTGTCAACATAAGCCTCCAAACACACAGATTTCTTAAGGTAAGTCAAAGAAATAGGTAACAGGACTTTGGCCGCATTTGCGGGCAATCCTACCTGGTCACCTGAGCAGGCATAGCCAGAGCCCCCCAGGTGCTGACATCCAGGGAATGAGGCCTTCTGATCTCCAGCATTCATGCAGAGGACTTCAGATGGTGACTTGTGCAGCATGTTGGTATGAGAAGATGGGAGTGTTCCTCCACAGGACTGAGAAGCTGGACACAGATGTATTGATGGAAGCAATTAACAGCTGACACAGCTCAGAGTAAAGAAAAAAAAAAAACAACAACAGGTAACCATTGGGAAAAAAGAGAAAAAAAAAGTAAGGGAATGCGTTTAAATATATATATAGTCGATACCTATATATATATAAAATGGTATGGCCAGATATAATGTGACGACCGTCCGCTGTAAGGCTGAGCTGCTGGTAAGGCAGCACCCTGAGAAACCCCGAGACCCTTAACCCTATACAGGGATCTGGAATTATAGCGGAGCCCAGGGGGTAGCTGCCTATGGGAGCAGCAGAGCAGGGAGGTCGTCTAGGAAGGGAAAAAATCAGGAAGCGAAGAACGTAGTCAGGAGTCCGAGTCAAAACCGAGAGGGCAGCGAAGGTACAAAATCGTCAGGCAGTAGCAGAGTCAAAAATCCAGGCAAAGGTCAAGGGCAAAACCAAGAGGGCAGCTGAGGTACAAAATCAATAGGCAGAGGCAGAGTCAGAAATCCAGGCAAGGTCAGAGACAAAACTAAACATACACTATATCACTGGGGAACCAAAACTATATCTGGCGGCCTGCAAGACAGGCTCCAATGTATTTGAAGAGCGCGGTTACCTCCCATAGGCTGGAGCTCACAGCCTGATGACCTCATCCGAACCGCCCCTAGAGCCAGGCCAGATGGAGATGCACGACTGGCTCCACCCAGCCCACCTCTGACAGAAGAACGCAGGCTGTGCCTAACGGACACCTCTGCAGGGCCCGCTCTTCTGCGACCAACACCACCCAGAGGGGAAACACAGCGGCGCTCAGCGACAGAGGCAGACGTCGCTGGAGCAGGTCCATATGAGGACAAGGCCTTCCTATCACCAGCACCACCAGACTAAGGAATCCGGCTCCTCCCAGCGGCCGAGGCAGGAACACCGGCCACCAAGTCCGATGGCGATGTGACAGCAGTGCCAACCACTGAGCCACCGCGCAGTGCCAACCACTGAGCCACCTCACAGTGCCAACCACTGAGCCACCGCACTCAGTGCTAACCACTGAGCCACCGCACTCAGTGCTAACCCACTGAGCCACCGCACTCAGTGCTAACCACTGAGCCACCGCACTCAGTGCTAACCACTGAGCCACCGCACTCAGTGCTAACCACTGAGCCACCGCACTCAGTGCCAACCACTGAGCCACTGCGCAGTGCCAACCACTGAGCCACCTCGCAGTGCCAACCACTGAGCCACCGCGCAGTGCCAACCACTGAGCCACCGTATACTGTGCTACCCACAGAGCCGCCTGTATACACACATTCATTTCACCGCTCTCCCGTATCTATTAGTAAATAAACTATATATGGATTCTAGACTACCCGATTCTTTAGAATCGGACCGCCATCTAGTCTAATCTATATAATTGTGAGTTTTCCACTTCCTGGATGTCCGCCAATGTCCCTTCCGCCAGCGCCATATTAGCACACCCAAGTGATGGGTATGTTAATATGGCGATGGCTGGTGGGGCGGACAACACAAACCCTCCCGCACACACCTTCCACGCTCCCTCCTGCCCCCACCCCTGTTCCCCGCCCTCCGCTCCCCCCTCTACGCTCCCGCTCACCTAGCAGAATTATTGATCTTAGAAATGATGTCGGAAACAAAATGGCAGCGGGGGCGGAGTTAACAGGGTGACGTCACAATGGGCAATGCCGAGCATGCTGCCTTGATATGGTGGGCACGCCCTTCGGTTAACGCCGCCCCCGTGGCCATTTTGCATTTCAGACGTCATTTCCAAGAAGAAGGTGAGCTGGAGCTACTACACTGCCCCCGCTCATTCCCCACTATCCCCACTCACCCCCACTACCCCTACTCACCCTCCACTGCCTACACTCTACCTCCACTGCCCCACTCATTCCCCACTGCTCCATTCCCCTGCTCATCTCCCACTCACCCCCCCACTGACCCTACTCACCCTCCAATGCCCTCACACTCACCCTGCAATGGCTCCGCTCATCCTCAACTGCCCCCACTCACCCCCACTGCCCACATTCACACACCCAACAGCCTTCAGTCACTCACACTGCCCTACAGCCCTCACTCATCCTCCCACAGCCCGCCCTCACTCATCCTCCCAAAGCCCGCCCTCACTCATCCTCATCATAATTCTATATTATTCTGTCCTGCAGAGCATCTAACCTATAATTCTATATTATGTTTCTGTCCTGCAGAGCATCTAACCTATAATTCTATATTATGCTTCTGTCCTGCAAAGCATCTAACCTATAATTCTATATTATTCTCCGGCCCTGCAGAACATCTAACCTATAATTCTATATTATTCTGTCCTGCAGAGCATCTAACCTATAATTCTATATTATGCTTCTGCCCTGCAGAGCATCTAACCTATAATTCTATATTATGCTTCTGCCCTGCAGAGCATCTAACCTATAATTCTATATTATGCTTCTGCCCTGCAGAGCATCTAACCTATAATTCCATATTATGCTTCTGTCCTGCAGAGCATCTAACCTATAATAATATATTATGCTTCTGTCCTGCAGAGCATCTAACCTATAATTCCATATTATTCTCCGGCCCTGCAGAACATCTAACCTATAATTCTATATTCTTCTGCCCTGCAGAGCATCTAACCTATATAATTCTATATTATGCTTCTGTCCTGCAGAGCATCTAACCTATAATTCTATATTATGCTTCTGCCCTGCAGAGCATCTAACCTATATAATTCTATATTATGCTTCTGTCCTGCAGAGCATCTAACCTATAATTCTATATTATGCTTCTGTCCTGCAGAGCATCTAACCTATAATTCTATATTATTCTCCGGCCTGCGGAACATCTAACCTATAATTCTATATTATTCTGTCCTGCAGAGCATCTAACCTATAATTCTATATTATGCTTCTGCCCTGCAGAGCATCTAACCTATAGTTCTATATCATGCTTCTGTCCTGCAGAGCATCTAACCTATAATTCTATATTATGATTCTGTCCTGCAGAACATCTAACCTATAATTCTATATTATGCTTCTGTCCTGCAGAGCATCTAACCTATAATTCTATATTATTCTGTCCTGCAGAGCATCTAACCTATAATTCTATATTATGCTTCTGTCCTGCAGAACATCTAACCTATAATTCTATATTATTCTGTCCTGCAGAGTATCTAACCTACAATTCTATATTATTCTGTCCTGCAGAGCATCTAACCTATAATTCTATATTATGCTTCTGTCCTGCAGAACATCTAACCTATAATTCTATATTATGCTTCTGTCCTGCAGAGCATCTAACCTATAATTCTATATTATGCTTCTGTCCTGCAGAACATCTAACCTATAATTCTATATTATGCTTCTGTCCTGCAGAGCATCTAACCTATAATTCTATATTATTCTCCGGCCCTGCAGAACATCTAACCTATAATTCTATATTATTCTGTCCTGCAGAGTATCTAACCTACAATTCTATATTATTCTGTCCTGCAGAGCATCTAACCTATAATTCTATATTATGCTTCTGTCCTGCAGAGCATCTTAACTATAATTCTATATTATGCTTCTGCCCTGCAGAGCATCTAACCTATAATTCTATATTATGCTTCTGTTCCTGCAGAGCATCTAACCTATAATTCTATATTATGCTTCTGCCCTGCAGAACATCTAACCTATAATTCTATATTATGCTTCTGTCCTGCAGATCATCTAACCTATAATTCTATATTATGCTTCTGTCCTGCAGAGCATCTAACCTATAATTCTATATTATGCTTCTGCCCTGCAGAGCATCTAACTTATAATTCTATGTTATTCTTCTGTCCTGGATGTTCGGTTACTTCCACCATTTTACCCTCCTCCAGATCTCGTGGTAGATGTCCTTCACAATGCCGGTAAATGTCCTGTCAGGAGAGACATTATATTAGAAATAACTTTGATCTTAATAGGCCACATGAAATGGTGTTACCCTACTGGGAAAGCGTCTCCCGGTTTGGCCCTTTGAGCCATCAGCAGTCTATAGGAGTTCTCCTCACTACACTCTGCTGACTGATTCTAGGGCAGGAGATGGAGAGACTAGGTTTAAAGGGACACTGTCAGGTCATTTTTCAGTATGATACTAATATTACCCTTAAATAGGGCCTGGGACGACCTTTTAAAAACATGTAAAACCATTATTGTGCACTTTCTACTTTCCATGTTATCAGCATCTTCATTCTCTGCAAGGAGCTGGTGCATTCGTCCTCTCCATTATATTTCCAACCAAATAGTCCGGCTGCTGTATTATGGTGGGTTTACACACACCAACTTATCTGTCCAACTTCTGACCAACTAGCTGGTTGCAGTGAAATCATGGACACATTGTTCTATCTTGTGGCTGTGTACAAATGGAACTATGTGTCCATGATTTCACTGCAACCAGCAAGTTGGTCAGAAGTTGGACAGATAAGTTGGTGTGTGTAAACCCATCATTAGGCTGCGTTCACACATTTGCGTATTTTGCCGTGCTTTTTTACGCGCGCTTTTCAAAATACGCAATGTGCCTTTTGTCTGCCAGCAAAGTGAATGTGAAATTCACTTTGCAGTGCAGACATTGCGCAAAAATACGCACTGCGTTTTCAGGGAGAAAGCACAGCTCGGTAAAGAATTGATATGTCAATTCTTTACGCAGCTGCTCCTGCGTATTCTCCCAGAGGGGAGGAAGAATCCTGCTTCCTCCTCCCCTCTGTGACAGCTGTGGCCGCCCATTAGATTTCACAGTGTATTAATATACACTGTGAAATCTAAATTAAACAAAAGCAAGTGTCTGAAAAATAAAAAAGAATGAATACTTCACCTGTCCGACGCCTTCTCCCGCTGTCTGATCTCCGGTTCCAAGTGAGATGTGTTCTGACAGGACCTGTGGTGACGTCAGAGGGGCGTTCCCGGGCACTCGCAGTCATGTGATACATATCACATGACCCCGAGCAGCCAATCAGCGCTGGGAACCCCCCGGGAACGCCCCTCTGACGTCACCACAGGTCCTGGCAGAACACATCTCACTTGGAACCGGAGACCAGATAGCGGGAGAAGGCGTCGGAGAGGTAAAGTATTCTTTCTTTTTTATTTTTCAGACTCTTGCTTTTGTTTAATTTAGATTTCACAGTGTATATTAATACACTGTGAAGTCTAATGGGGCGCCACAGCTGTCACAGAGGGGAGGAGGAAGCAGGATTCTTCCTCCCATCTGTGACATCACTGCGCTTTCTGGAGTAAAGAAAGCGCAGTGTGTGAAAGCCCCTGCGTATCTTGTTGCGCTTTTTTGCGCGGCCGAAAAACGCGGCAAAAAGCGCAGCAAAATACGCAAATGTGTGAACGCAGCCTTAGTGTTATTTAAATATCCACACTCATTCAGGCTTGTGTTCTCTCCCTCCCCTCTGTGCTCAGGGCTGGGAGGGGGAGGTGTTTTGTGCTGCAGCCTGTAAAATTTCTATGTGATTATATGAACTTTGGTTTTCCTGCAGACATGTAATGTGTGTATCTGCTGAGCAAATGATCAAATGTTCTTATAATCACATAGAAATATCTCAGACTGCACATATGTCTCATACACACAATGACACGAAGAGCTGCAGCTAAACTCCCCCTCCCTTCTCTGTCTGCAGTGAATGAGTCACACAACAGACAGGTCAGAAAGGAGGCAGGACAGTGTCATGATGCATGAATATTCAATCATTGAGTGGGAGTGGGCAGCAGAGAAATCACTGAGTGACAGAGGGAATTCATCTTTTATTTTGAAGTTTACAGAAGATAGGAGGGGAGTATAGGTAATAGAAATACATCAATAGAGAGAGCTTAGAGAGAGGAGTTAGAAAATGATAGTAGTTACACATGGATTTTAGGCCTGACAGTTTTCCTTTAATGCCCCCTATCCCCATCCCATTTACTTACCTGTGATGAGGTTGTTCTGGTGTTTGTACTCGTCTTGGTTTTTGCCTTTCGACTCTCCATCTGCCATTATCAAATGAGAATCGGCGGAAGATTTTCTGATCTGAGTCGCCAATCCTTGGCTTACGGATTTCGGTGAAGGACATGACACCTTGCATTATGTCAGATGTTATTATTGGTGGCTGCGGAGGGAAGAGACATGAATCAGTGTTCATAAAGAAGACACACAATAGAATAACACCATCTTCTCTGGATTATACTCACAGGTGGTGGTATGAATGGTGGATTAGCTTTGCCTCTCTCCATTTCTCTCCAGTTGATCTCGTCGTATATTGGATGATCCCTGATCTTGCTCGCAAATAGCTGCATTCCTTTCCAGTTGATCCGCTTGAAAAAGGGATGATCCCTGATGTCATCCGCAAAGTCTTGCCGTCTCTTTCGTGACTTATCCAAGAGCTGGAAACATAATGAAGGTTAGTATTTAGTCCAGTCATTTTCCATTTTCATTGTTGTGTTATCATTATATTCAGCCACTTTATGACTGAGATGTGTCTTTATACTCACCCCCTTTATGATGGATTTCAGTTGAGGGTGCATGTCTCTTGGGAAGATGGGATCATTTCTCCCATTACATGTAAAGGATGGATAACTGCCGTTGCCATCTCATACAGCACCACACCAGCAGAGTACCAGTCCACAGCTGTGCCATAGGGCTTTCCTTGAAGAATCTGAAAAGACGCAAAGAAGACTATAAGAACATTGTCCAGACAGCAGAAGACCTGGAGATGTCCAGCCTTGTACACAGTGATAACTTAGTGATATGTATATGATTTCTCACCTCGGAGCGATGTATGGATAGGTCCCGACCAGTCCTGGAGCCTTTGTATCGCAATCGATGTTAATCATGGAAAGACCGAAATCGGCGATCTTCAAGTGCCCGGTGGACTCCAGCAATATGTTCTCTGGTTTTAGGTCTCTAGTAGAGGAAAAAGATTATAAAATACCAAATGTATTATATTAACTGGACTGAAGACCACATTGTGGCCTGAGATCAGTGTCTATAGAGGGCATTAGGATGAGGGCATAGGAATATTTATACCAACAGAAGACATGCTGCACCTACCTGTGGATGATGCCTTTTCTGTGCAGATACTGCAGACCACAGATCATCTCTGCTGCCATGAATCTAATGAGAAAAAAATAAAACCATCAAAATCCAATATTTCATCCACTAAACTAAGAGACTGATCTCTATATATAATTGACCTATCCCGTCCGTTATCAACTTCCACCGTCATGGTGTACTCCTATCCTCTGATTAGTCAGAGGACAGAACAAGTTCCGGTCACCATATTCAGATACCTAAGTGATTAGTATCCGAATATGGCAACCACTGGCAGCAGAAGTGACAAACGGAACCGACACTGAATACGCCGCCCCCCCCACCTCTCTCTGCCTCTCCCTCCTGCCGCACGCCTCCGACTCACCTCTGCCTCTCATTGCTTACAGGAGCTGTGGTGATGTCACGGTCATGACGCAGTCACAGATCACATTACCGTCACATCAGCAAAGGTCCTTTAGCAAATACGGAGTTGAGAGCAGGTACAGACAGCATGTCCCCCGGTCTTAGCATGGTCTGCTCCCCTCCCCCAGTTCCTGGTCTCTGCACACCCTGCTCCCCTCCCCTCTGCTGGTCCCAGTCTCTGTATGCTCCGCTCCCCTCCCTCGGTCCTGGTCTCCGCACGTTCCGCTTCCCTTCCCCAAGCTCGGACTCAGCATGCTGCCCTCCCACGGTCTCTGAAAGCTCCCCTCCCCCGATTACAGTTTCCGCACACTGTGCACCCCTTCCCCTGGTCTCCACATGCTTCGGTCCCCTACCCTGGTCTCCACACACTCTGCTCCCCTCACCCAATCTCCGCATGCTCCCCTTCCCTCTCCCGGTCTCTACACGCTCTCCTCCCCTCTCCCAGTCTCTGCACTCTCCCGGTCTCCACACAAGATTGGGGGGGAAGCAGAGAGAGCACACACAGGGGGGGCAGAGAAAGTGCACACAGGGTTAGCAGAGAGCGAACACGGGGGGCAGAGAGAGACTGCACAGGGGGAGCAAAGAGAGAGCACACAGGTGGAGAGAGACCGCTCAAAGGGGGGAGAGTGCACAGGTGGAGAGAGACAGCACAAAGGGTGAGAAGACAGCGCACAGGGAGACAGCTCTAAGGAGAGCAGAGAGAGAGCACACAGAGGGGCAGAGAGAGATTGCACAGGGGGAGCAAAGAGAGAGCATACAAGTGGAGAGGAACAGCTCAAAGGGGGGAGAGTGCACAGGAGGAAGACAAATCTAAGGAGAGAAGACACAAGGGGAGAAGACAGCACAGGGGTGGACAGAGCACAGGGGGAAGAAAGACAGCGCACAGGGAGACAGCTCTAAGGAGAGCAGAGAGAGAGCACACAGAGGGGCAGGGAGAGTGCACAGTAGGGCAGAGAGAGCACATTGGGGAGAGAGAGCACACAGGGGAAGCAGAGAGAGAGTGTATGGGGGCAGAGAGTGCACAGGGAGGGGGCAGAGAGCACTAGGAAGCAGACAGAATGCACAGGGGGACAGAGATAGTGCAAAGGAGAGAGCACAGGGGGAAGAGAGACAACACACGGGGGTAGAGAATGGACAGGGGGCGAGCGCACAGGGAGTTGGAGAGACAGCCGCCACCCCTAGCACCACAGAGCCCGCCCTATTGTGATGTCACTGCCCTGCCAATGCTATAGCATCAGGCCCACATCTAGTAATGGCATAAATCCGAATATGCCAGACAACCATTGTCTTCATTTAACATATGACGCTTTGTCTTACCTGATGACTGTAATGGGCAACGGGCCATTATTTGTTATGCAGTTTCTAAGGGTTCCTCCACTGACGTATTCCATTACATAGAATACGTGGTCCTGTAATAAAAGAGAGGAGATAATAGGAGTTAATGGAATATTCTAGATATGGGGCAATGGTTGCAATCGATGTTCTTCTAGGTCACATCTAATATATAAAGCTGAGTGTATGTATGTGTGTGTATGTAACATAGCCCCGCCTCTCTGGTAGCCACACCCCATTTATAGCCCCACCCCTCCACATAGCCACATATAGCCCCACCCCCTCCTCGTGGCCTGTTCAAGAGTTGGAACTGCACTGAAAGGAAAAACCAAGAATGTCGTTTCTCAAAAGGCTCTTGAATGAGTTACAAATAAGATACTATACATTACTTACTCTGTAGAGATAAATATACAGTATGCTCTACAGCGAGTCTATATATATAATTGCCTTGAGGCATCTGTCATCCACTTCTGGTGTAATCGTATCCTCCTATCTCATTGCCCACGTGCAGGGCCTGTGTTGAGTCAAGCTATCAGTCAACATGGCTAATTTGCATGCACATGCAAATAAGCCATGTGTTGGTGCCAGGCAGGCCTGCTGTCAGAACCTGTGACGATGTTATGGGCAGAGCCAAGTGCAAGTGACTGATCACATGATTGTGACAACCCCACAGGTCCTTTTGCACCAACGGTCTCCGCAGCAAAACATGAGCCGCCCCACCCAGCAGTCTCTGTGCCTGCCAGCAGCCTGTGCCCCCGCCCCAGCCTATGTGCCCCTCAGCAGCCTGTGCCCCCACCACAGCCTATGTGCCCCCCAGTGGCCTGTGCTCCCACCCTAGCCAATGTGCCCCCCAACAGCCTATGTGCCCCCAGCCTAAGTACCCCCTAGCAGTGTATATGCCGCCCCCCTGCAACCTGTGCCCCAAATCCAGCCTGTGCACCTCCACCCCAGCCTGTGTGCCCCCTAGCAGTGTATGTGCCCCCCAGGCCCATCAGCCCTTATGCTGCCCACAGAAGCCTATGTGCCCCCACCCCAGCCTAGGTGCCCCCCAGCAGCCTGTGCCCCCACCCCAGCCTATGTGTCCCCACCCCAGCAGCCTATGTGCCCCCAGCCTATGTACTTGCCCCAGCAGTGTATGTGCCACTCCTCAGCAGCCTGTTTCCCCACTGCAGCCTTTGTGAAACCACCCCACCAGTGTAAGTGCCCCATCCCAGCCTATGTGCTTTCATCCCAGCAGTATGCGTGCCCATATCCCATCCTATGTGCTTCCATCCCAACAGTGTATATGCCCCCATCCCAGCAATGTATGTGCCTCTCCCTATCAATGTACATGACCCTATCTCAGCAGCCTATTTCCCCCACCCCAACAGTGTATGTGCCTCCCCCAAGCAATGTATGTGATCCCATCCCAGCAGCCTATATGCCCCACTCCAGCAGTGTAGTGTTACCTTTTACATACTTTGTTTTAATTTTACTTTTGCCCCAGGAGAGGGACGACGCACAGAGGGGATGAGACAACACACAGGGGGAGAAGACAGCACACAGGGGGGAGAGTGAACAGGGAGAAGATAATTCAAAGGAGAGAATACATAAGGGGAGAAGACAGCACAGGGGTGGAGAGAGCACGAGGGAAAAAAGACAGCGCACAGGGAGGAGACAGCTCAAAGGAGATGACACCAAGTGGAGAAGACAACACAGGGGGGAAAGAGATGGCCACCACCCCTATCATGACATCAGCGCCCTCCCGATGCCACAGCTTCGGGTCTGCATCTAGTGTATATAATAGTTACTATGGATGTGAACTAGATGACTATTGCGCAAAGACTGACACATAGATTAGCATCGTTTAAGACATAGATGACACAAAACTGTTGTATTATGAGCCTCCTACCGGAGTCTGGAAGGCGGCATGAGCCCGAGTAGTGAATGTACTCTTTCTTGTCATCTTCAGGACCTCTCGCTCTGTCAGGACATCATCTTCTGGGCCATGGAGGTAGTACCTCTTCTTAACCATCTTCACCACCACTTGTTGTTGGCTGGCCCGATGTGTGGCCAATATGACCTAGAGGACACAGAGCATTAGAACTGGAGGAAAGGCCTGTCCTGCCATGAGATGTGATGAGAAGATATGAAGTAGGAGGAAGGATCCTAGAGTCATATTACTGCTCCACATCACACCCATGAGGAAGACCTCACCACAATTCCTAGTACTTACTTTACCATAAGCGCCCTCTCCAATGATTCTGTGGAATATGAAGCTCTCCAGTCCCGTCACAATGAAGCGAGATTTAGATGAGGTTGTATCTGGTGGAGAGAACAGAAATACAATGTGAGGTATCCAATATCTGTATGTGAACATAATATTTTATGCAACACAATCTCCATATTGTTGCATTATCTGACTTCTTATATAAACCTCAACTTTCATTGTTCATTTGATTTGTCTTTATTCCTCTATTAAATATCACAATCTTTGCTCTAATTTAGGTTTCTGGAACAATTATCCACAGCAGTACCGTATGTAAGTAGATGTGCCATTGCAAACCCAAAGCAACAGACTTTCTCCAAAAATATATTATAGAGAAGCTTTTTAATATTACCAATAACTCACATGCTTTTCAATATAAATTATGAATTTAATGATTAAAAATGTGGTTTGATTAGATCTCATATTATGTATTATGATTGGCTTATAGTCTATGTCTTGATAAATTCTTAATGCTTATTTTCTAGTATTGAGTGAATAGTAAAATATTCGAGTTTGGATTATTCGTACCGAATACCAAGAGCTATTCCAGTATTCGTCACGAATAACAAACCTAATGCAAGTCAATGGGGAACTCGAGAAACCTTCCAGAAAATCCTTGAGTTCCTCATTCACTTGTAGTAAGTTTGTTATTTGTTACGAATACTGGAATAGTAACAGGTATTCAGTACAATTAATCTGAACTCAAATATTGAGTAGTGAGTATACTTAGGCTCATGTAATATGTGCCATTCCCTCGCCCACATCTCAGCGCCAGCTTCAGTGCTGAGAGGTGATGGACAGGGGGATGCAGTGCATTTTACATGAGCCTAATGAGCGGGGGCACGTGACCTCCCACTGCCATTGCAGTCTGCTCCAGCCCGCTCCAGCACTGCCCGGCCACTCGTATTTCAAAGTACAGGAACAGCGCAGCTCCTCTGCCACTGACAGGAGCCAGCGCTTCTCTGCAGGGCGGTTGGGCCCCCAACCTTGCAGGGCCCTGTGGCAGTCGCGACTTCTGCAATTTCGAAAGTTACGCCCCTGTGTAAGGGGCTTCATACAAATACCATTACTGGAGCCCACCATATTTCTGCAGTAACAATGTAATATTTCTATATAATGCAAATGTGGCCTCCTACAGGAATTACAACACAGGGGTAAACAATATTAGGGTTGTTCAAAAGAGAAACAACCATGTAATCCTAATAAGTGGGGTCATATAAAGACGGAAAATCCTGTCATTGACTTCAATGGGGGCTATAGGCTCTCAAGGTCTTGTATCTGCACTTACCTGACAGCTGCTCAGTGTTGGTATGTGGGGGGACACTGAATCTATCCACAGATCTGTCCCTCAACTCTTCTACCCTGGTCCTCTTTCCCCTGATCTGGTAATCTATCGGGCTCCCAGGTCTTTTAGAAGCTTTGATAATGGAGTCATTTCCTTCTCTCTGCCATGTTATTCTCTTTTTTTGCACTATAGGGGTATAAGAGAGAAACAGCCATGTAATCCCAATAAGTAGTGTCCTTTAAAGGTGAAAAATCCTGTCATTGACTACAATGGGGGCTATAGGCTCTCGGGTTCTTTTATCTGCACTTACCTGACAGCTGTTCAGTGTTGGTATGTGGGGGGACACTGAATCTATCCACAGATCTGTCCTTCAACTCTTCTTCCCTGTTCCTATTTCTCCTGATCTGGTAATCTATCGGGCTCACAGGTCTTTTAGAAGCTTTGATAATGGAGTCATTTCCTTCACTCTGCCATGTTATTCTCTTTTTTTGCACTATAGGGGTATAAAAGAGAAACAGCCATGTAATCCCAATATGTAGGGTCCTTTAACCCCTTCCCGACCTATGATGTTATACAACATCATGGGCGGGTAAGGGGTGTTTGATGTGAGCTCCAGCGCGGAGCTCACATCAAACAGCCGACATCTCAGCTGATGTCATCAGCTGAGATGTCGGCTAACAGCTCCGATCGGATCCGGGATCCGATCGGCGCTGTTAACCCCTTGGATCCCGCTGTCAATCACTGACAGCGGGATCCAAGGCGGCCGCGGCGGGGAACGCGCTGTTCCCCGCCTGCTCCGGAGATCCCGCGATAGTATCGCAGGATCTCCGGCGCTCACATGATGGCCCGGGGTCTCGGCTAGACCCAGGATCCTGTCAGAGCACAGTTTCCTGCTGTGGTTGGCAGGCGCTGCCAACCACAACAGGTCTGCGATTCTGGGAGAGACAGATGAGCTGCAGCTCATCTGTCTCTCCCAGAAGCGATCGGACTGTGCAGCAAGGTGCCTCTTAAAGAGGCAGTGTAAAAGTAAGAATCAATGAAAAAAATAAGTTTTTAAAACCTGTAAAAAAAAAAAACAATATATATATATATATAAAAGTTCAAATCACCCCACTTTTCCCCCATTCACAATAAAAGTATTAAAAAAAGAAAAAAAACACGTTTGGTGTCTCCGCGTTCAGAATCGCCCGATCTGTCATCCTATTAAATCCGTTAATGAGAGCCGTGAACTCCGTAACGGAAAAAATGGTCCAAACGCCAAAATTCCGTTTTTCTGGTCGCCGCAACATTGCTATAAAATGCAATAACGAACGATCAAAACTGTGGATCCCCTCAAAAATGGTATCATGAGAAACGTTAGCTCAAGAAGCAAAAAATAAGCCGTCACACAGCCCCAGATCCCGAAAAATGAGAACACTACGGGTCGCAGAACATAGCACAGAAAGTCAGTTTTTGGTTTTTTTTCAAACTTCTGAATTTTTTTTCAACACCTAGATACCAGTAAAGGTATACATGTTGGGTGTCTACGAACTCGTACCAACCCGAGGCATCACCCCGTCATGTCGGTTTTACCATATAGTGAACATGACAACTAAAATACCCAAAAAACAAACGTGTCATTGCACTTTTTTTGCAATTTCACTACATTTAGAATTTTTTTTGCAATTTCCCTGTACACTATATGGTAAAATAAATGATTGCATCTGAAGGTACAACTCGTCCCGCAAAAAACAAGCCGTCATATGTCTATATTGACGGAAAAATAAAAAAGTTATGGCTCTTGGAAGCAGGGGAGCAAAAAACGAAAATGGAAAACGAAAAATTCCCGGGTCATGAAGCTGTTAAAGGTGGAAAATCCTGTCATTGAGTATAATCAGGGCTATTGGCTCTCAGGGTCTTTTATCTGCACTTACCTGAGAGCTGCTCAGTGTTGATATGGGGGGAGACACTGAATCCATTCACAGATCTGTCCCCCACCTCGTCTTCCCTGGTCCTCTTTCTCTTGATGTTGTCCTCTGTCGGGCTCCCAGGTCTTTTGGAAGCTTTGATTATGGTGGAAGCATCTCCCTCACTCTGTAATGTTCTATTTTTTTGTGCGTCATCTATTTGTGGTAGAGCTATATTTAAGGGTATAAAAGAGACACAGCCATGTAATCCCAATAAGTAGGGTCCTTTAACCCCTTCACCTCCGGGCCTATTTTGACCCTAATGACCAGGCCATTTTTGTCAATTCTGACCAGTGTCCCTTTATGAGGTAATAACTCTGGAACGCTTCAACTGATTAAATTAATCTGTAAAAATGAAAAAAATTAATTTTTGTGGAAAAAAAAAAAGTACTTTTTCATTTTTACGGATCAAATTGTGAAGCACCTGGGGGTTCAAAATGCGCACCACCCATCTTGATAAGTTCCCTGGGGCTCTAGTTTCCAAAATGGCGTCACTTGTGGGGGAGCTCCAATGTTTAGGCACACAGGGGCTCTCCGTACCCAACATGGTGTCCGCTAACAATTGGAATTATTAGCGGACACCATGTCGCGTATGGACAGCCCCTGTGTGCCTAAACATTGGAGCTCCCCCCACAAGTGACCCCATTTTGGAAACTAGACCCCCCCAAGGAATGCATCTAGATGCATAGTGAGCACTTTGAACCCCCAGGTGCTTCACAAATTGATCCGTAAGAAGGAAAAAGTACTTTTTTTTTCACACACAAATGTTCTTTTTTCATTTTCACTGATCAATTTGTGAAGCACCTGGGGGTTCAAAGTGTTCACTATGCATCTAAATACAGCGAAGCCTATATTTATTTTTTTTCTAGGACTAATTCTAGAAAAAAAATGGCGTGGGGCTCTGCCATATTTTTGGTCCAGCCAGGTACAACTTGGCAGCTACAGACTGCCAGCAACCCCCAGCTGCCTCATTGTACCTGGCTGGCAACAAAAATACAGCAAAGCCTTTTTTTTTTTTTTAGAACTAATTCTAGAAAAAAAGGGCGTGGGGCTCCGCCATATTTTTGGTCCAACCAGGTACAACTAGGCAGCTGGGGCTGGAATCCGCAGCATGGAGAGGCCCAAGCGTTCTGGGCCCCCCATGCTGCGAATTGCAGCCCGCAGCCACCCCAGAAAATGGCGCATTCATTGAAGCGCTATTTTCTGGCGCTGTACCCTGACTTCCAGTTGCCCTGGTGCCGATGGCAAACTGGGTAATAAAGGGGTTAATGCCAGCTTTTTTATTGGCAGCTGGCACTAAGCCCGAGATTCATAATGTCGGGCCAATGTTAGCCCCGGCCATTAGGAATCTCTAGTAAATGGTCAAAAAAATACACCAGAGAAAAATATTTTTATTTGAAAAAAAAACAAACAAAATTCGGACTCCATCTTTATTATAAAGATCCGACGTAGTCCACAACGAAGGTCCCATGACGCTCGATCGCCTACGACGTAGTCCACAACGAAGGTCCCACGACGCCCGATCGCCTCTGCTCAATCCAGAGACTGCAGCAAGGGATCAAGTGTCTCTTCCTACAGTCTCTGGGGTCAGAGTTATGGTGCACTGTATGACAATGATCTGTCATACAGTGCACCATGACTATGATCCCAGAGACTACAACAAGAGGACACTTGATCCCTTGTTGCACCCATCCATCCACCTATGCACCCATCATTCACGTACGCACACATCCACGCACGCACGCACATCCACATCCACGCACACATCCACGCACGCACGCTGACATCCACGCACATGCACATCACACACAGGGTTAGAGTAGTTAGCAAACAGGGAGAGGAAAGGGAGAAAGAAAGTGTCGGGGAAGGAAGCTTGGACAGAAGCTGAAGACCGGTGGGTTACTGGTCCATTAGTCAATGGTGTGGACCCCAGAAGCACAGTGATCCAGAGAGCCAGGAAGCCGAGACTGCATCCAGGGTGGCATCACCTACTTGGCTGGGACCGATCTCCACAGAAGTACGGGAAAGAGCAGAGTGCAGGAACATTCACATACCCCTGAACTCCATAACTTAAAGAAGACGGCAGGAAGGCATATCCTCTTACGTGGCAGAGTGTTTTCACTTCCTCTCAGATTGGCTGCGCCGCATACCTGGTTCTCTACATGAGTCCTGGACTTGCTGAATTGCACAGTGAAAGGTAAAGAACTAAGAGACTGACTCCTGTATCTGATTGCCCCTGCACTTCTCATCTATCTCTCTCAACTATCACTACCATCATCCATCTACACCTTCAGGGTTTGCCTTTGCTGGGGGAGGTAATCTATCTCACTGCCATTACATCTATCCCTGGTGGCTACCTATGCAGTGGTGGTCACTTAGTGGCTACAATAACCTCAGCTGGCATCAGAAACACTTTTCTTTTACTTTTCATTTCCTCCATTTTTTCTTTTTCCCCTTTACATGTGGACCAGGGCTACAGCACTGGGTCAGCTACCGTGACATTGACTGAACAAACCCTGATAATAAGTACCCCGACCCTGCGATCTCCACACTACCATACAAGGTTGGATCGTGGCCTCATTAACCACCTCGTCTTTCAATTACTCAATCTGACACTCTTACTGAGTTGAAATTTTAGACTGATCTGATGGCAATTGTGTCTCATGATCATAATCCTCCACCTCTTGAGTGTCACAGGGTGGTATAGTGGATAGGGAATCAGGAGGTAAGATGGGCAAAGGGGAACTAGTCTGACCCTTAGACTGGGGGTCCCTGGCTCACCTGATCCTGGAATTACCTCTGAAGGTGAGGATGTCCAGACCGCTACCCTTGCCTTTTGCTCATAGGCGAAGAGCACCTACACCCACCCGTGGATCGGTAAAGCCCAGCAGCTCTTATGGAAGAGAACAGCAGCACATTATGTACTCACTGCAAACGGAGGGTCCCAGGTAGAGGCTGAACTCTATCTGTGACACACGGTGGAGGATAGTGGAATTACTTCAGGAGTGGAGAACTGAATGCTAAGACACACCCCTCCACCTGCAGAGCCAGACACAGCAGCTTTCTGGCATTAACTCTAGATGTGTCAAAGGATATAATCTCAGATTTAAATCACAGTAGCAACACACATGGACTGTTAAGCAGTCAACATGTGATAGTAACTCCTCATCCTTTATGAGAGGCCTTTGGACTCTACATCGGGCACGTCCGGTAACAGTCTAAATTTTACCCCAATTCTCCGGCAGGTGTTTAACCACCTCTGCCGGAGACATAGGAGGAGGCCTGACCATCACAGCAGACACAGTAGCACTCAGGCGTAAGGGATGTAGCAGCTGAGAAACAAGTTTAGAGCAGTGTGGACAGTGCCTAATAAAGTGATCAGCTTGAACACAAAAGAAACCAGATCTCTCGACCCGGTGACCTGCAGATGGGCTAGTATGAGAAATCATATTCCTCAACTGCTTAGGAATATCAGAATCCACACGTGTAACTTCCACTGCAAGGATGGCCACCAGGGGCAGGATTGGTTCAGGTCTCTCTCTCAGGCATCTGTCCAACCTAATAGCAAGAGACCTAACAGCCTCCAACGACTCTGGAGCAGCGTACCGAGTCATGGAGTCTTGTAGCCGATCTGACAAACCCAGACAGAAGTGACTCCTGAGAGCAGGGTCATTCCACTGAGTGTCAGTGGCCCATCTCCTGAACTCAGAGCAATATTCCTCGGCCGGATTCTCTCCCTGCCTGAGCACATAAGGTTTAGACTCAGCCAAGGAGACGCCATCAGGTTCACCATCCACCAGGGCCAGAGCCGCAAAAAGCTAATCCACTGACCGCTTAGATGGAGAATCGGTCAGCAGAGAGAAGGCCCAGGCCTTGAAGATCCCTCTTAAGGGAGAGTATAATCCCCACTTGCTGTTCCTCACTCCCTAAAGAATGAGGGCAGAGCCTGAAGTATAACTTACAGGCCTCGCTGAAAACAATAAACTTATCTCTCCCTCCCGTAGATCGGTCAGGGAGAGCCATATCCTTTTTGGGTATGGCCAGGGCATGAGCCACGGCCAAATACCCAACAACTTCCTGAACCTGATGTACTACCTGGTTGCGCAAGGAAGAAACCTCAGTTCCTCCAAGAGTCAACACGACATTGAGAAAGTAATAGACGTTTCCCAACATGGCTCTCTTCTGGCCATGGGGGCTCAAATATTTGTGCATCTCTGCACTCCACCTACTCATGTCCCTCTTGAATGTTGTTTGGTGAGAGTCCAAAATGAATAAACGGGAAAAAAATAGCTCCTTGTAGTGCGCACATTTCGTGGCATATGTATCCCGGGACTCATGATTGTGGGAGGAAAAAAGGACTAGGATGAGGATTGTTGAGCCCAACCTCTTGGCTACCGAAACTGGATCGTGTGGAAATTTTGGTTGAGCGCTGCTTGTTGACAGACTGGAGGCCTTGCCTGTCATCCAACCCTTAACCTGAGGGTAATTCAGACAGGGCTGAGGTCTCGGAGAAGGGTTGGGGGGGAAGCGCAATTTATTGTAGAGGGCCCACTCTTGGGGCCCTGCCAAATGAGTGAGGGCCCTCCAATATGAATAAGTGAGCACATAGATATATTAGTATAGATATAGAAATGATAAATCTCTTAGTATATATTACTATAGATAGTATAGATATTATATAGATAGTATAGAGTTAGGCCCTCACAAAAGAATAGAGGAGGGCCCTCTGAAATGTATGTCACAGGGCCACATGAGGGCCCTCACCAAACTTAGATTTCCTGACACCTGCAGGCCCAACGTAAACTTGAAATGAGGGCCACAGAATGACATGGAGGTGGTGTGACAGGAGGAGGAGGGTAAAGCCCAATGCCACAATGGGTGCATTGTAAGCTGCTATGGAATATGTATTCCACTATTTGAGTCACAATGAGGGAGGAACCTCCCAAATGCATAAGTCACACCAGTCCCTCCAAAACGTATGATACAGGGCCCCTCCGGGCAAAGCCCAACATACCAAAGGACACGTCCTAGCTGGAATTGTAAAGTGATGGGGAATATCTGATTTAAAATTATGTATGAGGGAGGGACCTAGAAAATGTATAAGCCAAGGGCCCTCACAATTGTAAAAGGAAGCTGCCGTCACTTAACTGAAAAATAACTTAAGGAAAAAATTAGATACTCTCCAAACCTCCATAGAAACAACTAACCTAAAATATGCTGAAATGGAGAAAAGTGGATGAAGTCATAAGCAAGCCATCTACCAAAGAGATGGATCATAGCTCATTAAAAGAAGAGGTTAAGCAACTGAAATCTAAACTACCGTGTTTCCCCGATTATTAGTCCCCCCGATTATAAGGCCGCCTAGGGGGGACGGGAGGGCCGGCTAATATAAGTCCCCCCCGAAAATAAGACCGCCTGGGGGGGAGCGGAGGGCCGGCCAATATAAGGCCTTACCTTTGCCCCCGCTGTCCGGTGCCATCCTGTGTGGTGTCCCCGGTGCTCCTCCGCTGTCCTCTGTGATGCCCCGGTCTGCGGTGTGGTGCGGTCCGGTCCGTTTCCATGCTGATTGGTGCTGCCCAGGGCCACTTCCTGCCTTATCCAGAATCCCCGCCCAGGTCAGGCCCTGCACCAATGAGAGCGCAGGACCCGTGATGTCACCCGGGCGTCGCTGGGCTGTGATTGGCTCAGGACCTGTGATGTCACATGGGCGCCGCTGGGCTGTAATTGGCTCACGGGTCCTGAGCCAATCACAGCCCAGCGACGCCCGGGTGACATCACGGGTCCTGCGCTCTCATTGGCGCAGGGCCTGACTTGGGCGGGGATTCCGGGTAAAGCAGGAAGTGGCCCGGGGCAGCACCGATCAGCAGGGAAACGGACCGGACCGCACCACACCACAGACCGGGGCATCACAGAGGACAGCGGAGGAGCACCGGGGACACCACACAGGATGGCACCAGACAGCGAGGGACAAAGGTAGGAAGCAATTTGTGTGTGTATGTATGTGTGTATGTGTGTATGGGTGTGTGTGATGAGAGGCTGCAGTGTGGATGCGAGGCTGGGGCTGCCAATATAAGTCCCCCCCCCCCGAAAATAAGACCGGGGGCCACTTTTGGCCCCCAAAAAAATATAAGACACGGTCTTATTTTCGGGGAAACACGGTAGCTGATATAGAAGATAGAAATATATCTGAAAGCGTTACACCAAAGCATCTATCATTCTATATAAAGGACATGATAAGGAAAACTCTTCCAACATTGAATGGTATAGACGTGACTGTAGACAGAGCACATAGGAAACCTAAACCTAAGTTTAATTGGAAAGACTTTCCTAGGGATGTAATTGCCAGACTACATTCTTACCAAACAAAGGAACAACTTCTGGGTTTTATCAGAAAAAACAATAATCTTCCTGTACCGTATGAAAACATAAAAATTATCCAAAGAGCTAGGAAGTCCCTTTCTGACCTAACGAACATCTTAAAGTAAAAAAATATCCGCTACAAATGGGGATTTGCATTTAGGCTCATAATATTTTTTTAAGGAATCTTGGACCAGGAACATGGAAGGAAATGCCTTGCTCTACACGGTTTAAACAACAAAGGGAATAAATCTTCTATGAATGAAGAAGAAGGTAAAACCTAATTTTTCTCTGATTCCTCTTTCTACGTTTATTTTGGTTTGAATCTGTTCATCTCATATGGACTTCGCTGGTTTAATATTTTTTTTATTATGTAACTGCAGGGAAGATACTTCTGTTTTTGGCTGAACCTTTTCTCCCGCAGTATGGCCACAGGCACAGGGAAGCACAGACAGGCAGAGACAGCGCACACAGGGGGCAGAGAGAGCGCAAGTGCACGAGTGTATGTGTTTTTTTTTGTCTCTTTACTGAAAGTATTGCTAATGGCCAGCTGTCATACTGATGGTTGTCATTAGCAATAGGGCTTGATGTCAGCTGCCAAAAAACCTGACATCAACCCCTTTATTACCCAGTCTGCCACTGCTACACGGCAGCTGGAAGAGCGGGGTAACCGCCGGTTTTGGTGTTTATCTCGGGGGAAACAATTCTGGGGTGTCTTCTGGCTACAATGTTCAACTTGAGGGGCCCAGAACACTGGGCCTCATTACTAAGCGTACGCCTTTCGTGGTACTCTGGCCACTTCCTCAGGGCACAAAAACATCCTTAAAAAACACTGTTACCGTGTCATTGTCTGGCAGCGCACACGGTGGATACTTATTTTATTTTTTGATATCCCATGTTCATTAGTGGATGGGTGCAGCAGCCGTTTGTGTGCTTGAGTGGTGGTTGTGACTGGCTCACAACCTGATCAGGTGAGCCCCACTAGTTCCACTGTCCTTACTTAGTGTACACCATCAGATAAAACCCTATTTGCGCTTCTTCTTATTTTATAGTTTCTTTGGGCCTCATTACTCTGAGAATTACAGCTACCAGCTGCCTGGGTTACCTTGGCTGGCAATAGAAAATACAGGAAAGCCCTACTCATTTCTTTTACCATGAAATTAAACACTTTATCAATTAAAAAAGATACATAAACGGGCATCTTCCATATGATGTGGTCCTGCCCAAGATTATCCACGTATTGGGCGGCAGTCATTAACCGAATAGAAAGAGTGTATGGGTGTGAAATACCTAGAGAACCGGTGGTTTGTGTGTTGGGATATGTGGAGGAGGTGAAAATTGAAAATGCATTTAAAATAATGATTGCAAAATTGCTCTTTGTAGCAAGGAAACTGATTGCAAAATTCTGGATACGAGATGTTCCCCAAGCAGAGAGGAATTTGTGACACAGGTGGATAACCTACTGTATATGGAAAAGGGTATCTATGGGAAAAGAGAAAAAATAGCAATGTTTGAGAAACTGTGGCTACCCTGGATAAATTACAGATGAGAAGAGGTAGTATGATATTAAGATGTGATGAGAGCAAATTGTTCTGAAATGCGGGATAATTGATACGCCTTATTGACGATTACTTCACTAAATAACATCATGAGCTGTTGTGTAATGTGCTAGCTGTCGGGGGGGTACGGGATTAGGGGGGGGGAAAGGGAGGGAGGGGTTTGGGACTGTAATTTAATTATTCATGTGAAAACGAGACATGTTGTCTTGATGCATTTGTGTAATACTGTGTGGAATTTGTTTAATTAATAAAAACTTATCTGATTAAAAAAAAAAAGATACATAAACAGGTTTTTACATTGGGAGAGAGACATTAGACAGTGGAGAGACGGCACAGAGGAGAGAGACAGCCACCATCGTGATGTCACTACCCTCCTGATACGATAGCATTGGGCCCACATCTAGTATTCTATAGGTCTTTCTGTCATCCAACATTTTTATAATCTCTCCCTCATACAAACCCCCTATCAAGTATGACCACTGATCCCCCTTTATCACTTATCTTAATCACAATGTTTGGATTATTCTGAAGATCATGAAGGGCACATCTCCGGTTTTGCGAGATTATTTATTTTTAGATGACAAAAGTCATTAGGTAGAGATCTCAGTTGAGTCTCCACCAAAAATTGAAAGTCATCTATGGCAGGTATGCGGGATATACCAGGATAATAGTCTGGATTAGGAACTCTGCTAGGAGCCATAGAATCATTAATTCTCACATCCTATTTTCTACTGCTGTGAATGACTTTAAATGTGAGAGCCATCTGTCCCGAAAAATTAAAGGAGACAAATTCATTTACATGTTTATATTGTACCATTGGAGCTAATGGAACATCATCAAAAAAGTGTTTTTTTATAGTAAGTATCCTTACAAATTTATTCTGATTATACTGACCCACAGGAAGAAGCAACGAAACACGTGTCGGGGTCTGCTCCCTAGACACGGGCCTGCTGTCTCCATAACACTCTACAGCGATGGGTGAGTGATTCATTTTGGGCATTGTCCTCTCTGCACCTTAAGGCCCTGTCACACATGTCAATGTCGCTAGCGATATCGCAAGTGCGTTGTGCTGTGTGACAGCGCGACGCAACTGCAATTTATCGCTGGTCACAGGTTTACGAGGATGAACGTAAACCTGTCAATCTGCAACCAGCGATTAGGCTGGACCGCGCCGTCTGACACCGCAATAGCGATGTTGGCGGCGATCTAGCCTATACCACAGTACTGCTGCGGATTGCTGATCCCAGCCCAGCAAGCGATGGCTCCGCCGCATCGCTGCGGCGTCACTGGCAACATCCTGCCGTTTGACACCAAAGGCTGCGATGTTGGAAGCGAGCATGCACCTGCACATCGCTTCCGACATCGCAGCCTTGGTTGTTGCGTGTGATTGGGGCCTTTAGGTCATCCCAATGGCTGTTGCTATGTATACACAACTCTGACATATCTGGCTTGTCTGTTTATCTACATTATTAAGTGTATCATGTAATGTATTGCCTGAGTGTACCATATAACATTGTGAAGGACTCTTGCCCTATGCGCTTTATCACTGTATACCCATTGCCACCTGTGCGTGCTGTCAGCTGTTCTATGTCTATCTTCCCCATGTAATATCATTGCTTTGATGATTATATCTGTAATTTTGGACCAGTTTTTTATTTCTCAATTGATGGTATTACAATAAATCTCAGCACTTGCAAATTACCCATCTCTTGATCCATTACTTTAGCTGATCTATGTAAGGATGCAAAAAACTTAGGTTCTCTTTTTTGATATGTATTGTATAGTTGTATTCCGTGACTAAGTATGTCTAAATCGATCCCTCGGGTCTTTGCTGTTAAAATTAATAGTATATTTCCTGTTGCCTCTTGTGTGTAATATACCTTTATTGGTATTTTTTCTGATGGCTTAATAAAATGTGTATTTTTTAAATAGGTATTGCTTTGTGTATTGCATAAGATTAGGATACCTGTATCATGTCTTTTGAGGGATCTGCAGTTACCGGACGGTTGCTTTGATATCCTCTTTTTTGGCGACTCATCATCTATTTCTTCTTCTTTTCTCTTCCTACAATTCAGCCCCACATGTCTCAAATTTGGGCTGAGGAAGGTTCTGTTCACCGCCGGTGCGCTCTGAGATGGAGCCTGGTTTAACTGAACTGGTGTTCGGTGTCCTGTTTGATCTAGAACAAAAATTTGCCAAACGTAAGATAATTTGTCTTCACTCAACACGTGTTGAAAAATAAATGAAGTTAGAAATTAGGAAATACATCAGCAAAGATATTACCTTTATCTTATCTCATTAATAAATACCGTATATACTCGTGTATAAGCCGACCCGTGTATAAGCCAACTCCCCTACTTTTGCCCCCAAAACCTGGGAAAACCTATTGACTCGTGTATAAGCCGAGGGTGGACCCCAGCACAGGTGTACAGCCCCCAGCAGTGTGGTATACAGGCCCCCCCATGGTAGTATACAGCAGCCTCCCCAGTGGCATATACAGGCCCCAGTAGTATATACAGCAACCCCAGTGGTATACAGCAGCCTCCCCAGTGGTATATACAGACCCCACCAGTATATACAGCAGCCCCAGTGGTATATACAGCAGCCCCAGTGGTATATACAGCAGCCCCAGTGGTATATACAGCAGCCCCAGTGGTATACAGGCCTCAGCAGTATATACAGCAGCCCCCAGGGGTTATACAGCAGCCCCCAGGGGTTATACAGCACCCCCCAGGGGTTATACAGCGGCCCCCAGGGGCCCCCTGGGGGTACCCAGCAGCCCTCAGGGGGTACCCAGCAGCCCCCTGGGGGTACCAACAGCCCCCAAAAGCTGGCACTGTCCCCCCTTGTAAGGGCCCCCCCCCCCGCTGCTTATACATTACCATCCCGGTGTTCTGATCGGCGCCGCTCCTCGGTGCTTCTTCTTCATCCTCCCGTCCTCGCTGGCTGCATCCGGGATCTCCGGCCGTCGCGCGATGACGTCATATGCCTGCGACGGCCAGAGATCCCGGATGCAGCCAGCGAGGACGGGAGGATGAAGAAGCAGCACCGAGGAGCGGCGCCGATCAGAACACCGGGATGGTAATGTATAAGCAGCGGGGGGGGGGCCCTTACAAGGGGGGACAGTGCCAGCTTTTGGGGGGCATATATGAACTGCTTCCCCCTGCCGCTGATTGACAGGGGGAAGCAGTGCATATATAATGAGCGGCCCCACGTGACGGGGCCGCTCATACAGCAGCCTCCCCCGCCTCCTCCAGCCTGAGGTACCGTATTGACCCGTGTATAAGCGAGGGGGGGACTTTTCAGCCCAAATTTTGGGCTGAAAAACTCGGCTTATACACGAGTATATATGGTAGATAGGTGCCCGATGCTATCGCATCAGGATGGGGGCAGGTTCTGTGGTGCTGGACGCGGTGGCTCTCCCCCTGTGAGCTCTCCCCCATCTGTTCTCTCCAGTGGCGTAACTAGGGTCCGATGGGCCCTGGTGCGAAACTTGGAACGGAACCAGGGCCACCCTCCCTTCCCCCCTCCCCGCACACACATTGGTCAGATGTATGGGCCCTTTGTATGGTTCTAAACCCTATAAGACTCACGAGATGACCCCTCTCCCTCTTCATTATGTATTAATGTCTCTAATCCTGCTATATATGGTCCTCCTGCTATATGTGGTTCTGTTGTTGGAATGTGGCCCTTATCCTGATATATGCGTTCCACATCTTTATATATTTGGTTCTCCTCCTCTTGTCACCAAAGTCTTCCCATTATTATAATGTACCCCCATATTTGTCCATATATTACAATGTACCTCCATAGTCTTCTATGTATTATAATGCATCCCATAGTCCTCCATGCATAAGATAGTCCACATTGTCCTTCAATTATTATAATGCACCCCATTATCCTCCTTATAGTATAATGCAGCATCATAGCTCTCCAAATAGTATAATGCAGCCTCATAGCCCCTCCATATAGCAGAATGCAGCCTCCTAGCCTTTCATATAGCAGAATGCTGCCTCATATCCCTCCAAGTATTATAATGCAGCCTTATAGCCCTCCATATAGCAGAATACAATCTCATAGCCCTCCATATAGCAAAATACAGCCTCATAGCCCTCCATACAGCTGAATGCAGCCTCATAGCCCTCCATATACCTGAATACAGCCTCATAGCCTCCTATATAGTATAATGCAGCCTCATATCCCTCCATATATCATAATGAATCCATATATCCCTCCATATATTATAATGCAGCCTCATAGTCCTCCATATAGCATAATGCAGCCTCATTACATTCTGCTATGTGGAAGGCTGTTTCATAGCCTTTCATATATTATAAGGCAGCCTCATTACTCTCCATATAGCATAATGCAGCCTCACAGCCCACCATATAGCATAATGCAGCCTCATATCCATCCATATAGCATAATACAGCCTCTTATATTCAGCCTTATATTCAGGGTTTGAATTTGGCGCTTTGCTGGTACAGTAACCAATCATCTTGCACCACTGTGACAGCATCGGTGCAAGATGATTAGTCAAAACAGAACTGATGTTAACAATTTATGTTCAATCTGTGTTTATTGAAACAGGGAAGGGGATAGGGGACAAGGGTAGCAAAGGGTACATACATTGGAGACAACATATCTCCTCAAATTGAAACAGGGAGGGGGATAGGGTACAGGGGTAGCAAAGGGTACATGTATTGGAGACAACATATCTCCTCAAAACAACAATACAGTGTGATTCATTGTCATCAGGTCAATTTAAACGCCATCAAATTATATCTAGACTGGTATCTTATAATTTCAAACCTGTCAGGAATCGTCTTAAAAAAGAAAAACACACATAATAATGTAAGTAACCATATAGAAGAAAAGAGAGTAATTTTCCGTCATATACCAATAAGGCAACTGTAATCGTTTAGTAGTTTGAAGTATAATTCACCCGTTCCTATATGTCAGAGAACTATCCGGTGAAATCAGAATAAGGGAGGATGTCTATTAATGGATTGTTGATTCTCATCCATCAAATAGATAGCCCTCTGTTTTAAAAGGCTTGTGTTGCAGGAATATAGTAGGGGGAAAGAGTGAGAAAGGAGTAAAAAGAAGGGAATAAAAAGTAAAGGGAGAGAAAGAATGTAGGTTAACAAGCTGAGAGAATAGAAATAAGTATACTGAGAAAGAGAAAGAGGCTCCCCCGCTCCTAAGTTGCCACAGTTCTCATTGAGATCCGAGGTCCTCCAATCGCTTGGAAATCTAGTCTGTCACCTCATTAGGGAACAAGTCTCTACATTTTGGAGTATCCAGGAACATGACCCATAAGCTCCATATCTTTAAGTATCTGTCCCTAGCATCGGTGACTTCCGCCGTCAGCTCCTCCATTCTGTGAATTCTACCCATTTCCTCCAACCACTCTGTCAACGTTGGGGTATGAGATGTCCTCCAGTGCCTTGGAATCACCGCTCTGGCTGCCGCCAAAAAGAATCGGAGTAAGTCACCCTTCTGAGATTTAATAGATCCCGGGAGGACAGAGAGTAAGGCCAATTCCGGGGTCACCGCTAGGTCGTTTCCACTCATAGCCTTGTAGAACTTAAAAACAGAGTCCCAGAATGGTTTAATACTGTTACAATCCCACCATATATGTAGCATTGACCCTCTAGAAGAACTGCACCTCCAGCAACTGTCAGGGGTTGAGGGGAAGGCCGCGTGCAGGTTCACCGGACATTGGTACCATCTCGAGAGAATTTTAAAGTTCCTCTCTTGTGCCAGACATGCCATTGATAATTTATGGGTGAACAGACATGCCTTAGTCCAGTCCTCTCCCGTCAACTCCCCACCCAGCTCGATTTCCCATTTATCAAAATATCTGGGTCTATCTTCAGGATTTTTATGAAGTAATTCTAAATAAATGAAGGAGACTAGATGTGTAGGGGGATTTTCCTGTGAGTACATTTTCTCAAAGCGGGTTTGCACCGCAGAGAAGTTACCGTCACGTTTAAATTTAGCCATGAATGATTGTAATTGAATCTGCTCCATCCAGGATCCCTCATCATCAGGTCCCATTAGGGTCCTAGCGGGCGCCAATCCTCTTCTCCCAGATATTTGGTACATTCTAGGCTCATCTTCTACCTTCCATTTTAAAAATGAAGTCTTTTGCAATGCCGGGGGGAACAGCGGATTTTTGAAGAGTGGTGTCAGAGGTCCAAGTTTTTTGGCTAGTGACCCCTTTCTAACCTCAAGGTCCCATATTTTTAAAGTCATTGAGATGGAGTGATCTGCAGAATCTATCCTGGGTCTATCAGAAGGTAGTAACCAGGGTAGGTATCTAAGGGGTGTATCTAAGTCGCCCTGTTCTAAGGTTACCCATTGTTTTGTGGTGTGATGGAACTGCCAGTCAAATATTCTTACCAACACAGCCGCCCTGTGGTACAATTTAAAATTAGGTAATCCAGCTCCCCCTCGGAGTTTATGTCTATAAAGGTTGTTAATACCTATCCGCGGCCTGCGTCCTCCCAGACAAACCTAGTGAGAAGAGCTTTTAAGCTATTGAAGAAACTAGATGGAACATCTAACGGGACTGTCTGGAACAAGAACAGAAATCTCGGTAGTATGTCCATCTTTATCGCATTGATGCGACCAAACCATGAGATGTTTCTTTTGTCATACTTCTGTAAATCGTTAGTCGTTTTCCTTAAAAGTGGGAGGTAATTTAAGTCGTACCATCTACTCGGGTCTTTAGGGACACTGATTCCTAAATATTTCAGTGCTTCTGACTTCCATCTGAATGGAAAATATTCCATCAGATGTGATTTTTCGTTCACCGGGAGGGAGACATCCATGGCCTCAGTTTTAGCTATGTTCACCTTGAAGTTACTTAATTTACCGAATTTATCAAATGCTTTCATTATAGAGGGGAAAGAAGTTCTAGGTTGGGTAACACATAAGAGCAGGTCATCCGCAAATAACGCCGCTTTATAGGAATGAGAATTCCAGGTAAGGCCTGTAATGTCAGGGTTTTGCCTAATTGCATTTGCGAGGTGTTCCATTATGATGACATATATTAATGGGGATAGGGGGCACCCCTGACGAGTCCCATTACCAATGGGGAAGGCCGCTGACACAGATCCATTCACTCTAACTTTTGCAGAGGGTCCTCTATATAGAGACATAATCTTGTTTATGAAGCTGTCTCCCAACCCCAACTGCACCAGTGAGGCCCTCATGAACCTCCAACTGACCCGGTCGAAGTCCTTTTCCGCATCAACCGAGAGAAGACACATCGGGATTTTCAAGGCCCTCGACCGGGCCATCAGAAGCCTCAGTTTATTGGTTGATGTTAACAATTTAAACATCCCGGGGTTTCGCTGGCTATTATCCCCATCTGCATCCTCTGTGTGGCATGTCAGCACAGAGACTGCAGAAGCGGCTAATAAGCCAGTCTCTGCAGAGTTAACCTGCTGTTTGTGTGGTGCCAACATGTGTCCAGGGAGTGTCCACACTCCCTGAACACATGCTGTCATCCCACCGTGGCTCTGCAGGGGTTAATTTATTGTTAAAATCCAAGCTGGCAATTGTCGGGTGTATATTTTCACTTAAAATGCCGGTGCTGCTACTGTATGCAATTTGTGTACAGTACCTTGGTTTGGTCTCCTGAAGTCAGGAGCTGTCTGAAGTACTGTACATAAATTGCATACAGTACCAGCCGCTGTGCTAATGAAACTCAGGAGCTCCAGCAGCAGCAAATTGCGTACAGTACCGCCGTCGGCATTTTAAGTGAAAATATACACCTGACAATTGCTGGCCAGAATTTGGCATATTGCGGCTCAACACTATTTCAAATTATTAGTAAAAAAGAGCAAAGAGTGGAGCTATAATGCGTACAAATTTATTACAAAATTATCATCAGTAAGAGACAGACATTCATTAATGAATTGTTCTACAACTGACTGTTCTTCACTTGTGAAATTAAATCTTGTATTAACCAGATAAATTAATGTAAATCATCTGCAGACCTCGCTGTCACCTTTTTATCCTGCTCTTATTTGTGTTATTCTGGTCTGTCTTACTGATGATAATTTTGTAATAAATTTGTACGCATTATAGCTCCACTCTTTGCTTCTTTTTTACATATATTCGGCATGAAGCTGTGTGTAGCAGAGCTGTGTGTGTCTGTATGTGCATGTATTGGGCATGTAGCAGAGCTGTATGTGTGTAGTGTGTGTGCAAGTCGCAGAGCTGTGTGTCAAGTGTGCATGTAGCAGAGCCATCTAGGTCTATGGGTATATAGTAGAGCTGCTTGTGTCTAATATAGTTTGCAGAAAGACATTAACTATAGATTTATTGCCTCTGTATTCTGGCCTAGTACATTAAAATTAGCGTTAATGATCCCTCCCTTTTACACCACCAGGGAAGCTTTAATTAATAAGAAGAAATGTTTTCTTATTTTTATCTGTCTAAACCTGGGCTGCGGCCCATGGAGACTCTTTCGCCCAGGGCCCACAAATATCTGGAGCCAGCCCTGGCTGGATTGATAGGGGAATACAGTGTATTGCTCAACTGATGGATCGTACCGGGTTTAAAGCTTTTGAGAAATTACAAGAGGAGTTTGAGATCCCTGAGGTGTAGGTTTCAATATAAACAGATTCAACATGTGCATAAGGCCCAAAGTAGGATGACGGACATGGCAATACAAAAGGACATACTAATGGACTATATGGGTATGTGCCCACAGGATGGTTCTTGCATCATTCTGACCGTCAGAAAACCGGTGGTGAACTTCTGGAGCCTACAGTCCTGAGCTCTGAAGAGTCCAGCAGTTTTCTAGCGTTATCCAGCGTTTTTTCAGCGTTTTACAGCGGTTTTTTCGGCGGTTGTATAGTGGTTTTTTGTCATGATTCTTGGCCATTTGCTCTAACCGCTTTAAAAACGCACTTGAAAATTGAGATGCTCAATCTTCACAAACCGCCTGAAAACCGGTGAACTGGATGAAGATGAGCATAATATAACCGGCATAGTGGGCACAGCGGTTTCCAGTTGCCATAGGTTTCAATGTTAATCCAAACGCTGGTTTGGATTAACATAAATTTAAATAAAACCAACGTTAAAACGTCGGCGGAAACGCTTTAAAACCACACTACAACCATCCTGTGGGCACATACCCTATAGGTGCACAAACGGAGTGATCTTGAGTGCCTATCAGGATTTAATGCATACATTTTTGGTAAAGTATCCAATAAAAGCTATTTTTTTTTTAAATTTTGAACTTTTCCCAAACTCAGCCGCGTTCACCGACTTTCAGGGAAAGTGTTCAGGTTTCTGATCACTGAACTGAATCAGCCATGTCCTTGCTATATTTGAAATTGGCGAACATGTTCCAGCATGGTTCGCTCATCTCTAGTGTTCACATGATTGGCAAGAGTCTAATAGATATATAAAATAAGTTGCCCTATAAGCCGTGATGCTCATGAGACTGCTATATTCAATCTTGTATGGACCACTTTATATTACTTAGTATATTTGATGTTGTTGTGTGTAATATACCTTATTGGTATTTTTAATGATGGTTTAATAAAATGTGTATTTTTTTAAATAAGTATTGTTTTATATATTGCATAAGATTAGGATTCCCCTATCATATTTTAAAGGATCTGAACTTACCTGGCTGGTGCTTTGATGTGCTCCTTATTTTTGGCACTTCAAGACATATCTCCTCTCCCATTCTCTCCCTTTGATTCGGCCACATGGCTATCAAATTTAGGCAGAGGAAGGTCCTCTCTGCCTCCAAAGTGCTCCCTGAGGGAGCCTGGAACGCCTCCTCTAACTGACCTTCTGCTATTCGATATCCTATGTAATCTAGAACACAAATCTGGCAAGAGCAAGACAAGTGGTCTTCTCTCACCAAGTGTTCAAAGACAAATGACTGAGAATGTGGTTTCAGCCTTCTTGTAGCCTCTTCTATGACATCATCATATGCAAATGAGGCACATGACCATCATATGCAAATGAGGCACATGACATCATCATATGCACATGACCTCACGGAAGAACCAAAGCAAGATATCTATTCAGGGACAAGATTTCTTTTTGTTTTTCTTCCAATAATTTTTATTACATGAAAGGAATCAAAATAAAATAAATCACAGCAATACAAACTACAATATACAGTAAGGAGGAGGGAAATAAGGGGTCTGGAAAGGGACTAGGACGGTGAAGGGAAGGGAACATGATGACCATGATACATTCCTTATTAGTATGTTGCTTAGGATGAGTTCAATTGTAATGGATGAAGCTTAGTTCATAATAGTCCAATGAACCTCCATGAAGGAGGTTGCTTAATCTTTGACCTTATTAACCTTAATCTTTGACCTTATTAATATGTTGCTGATGAGTCCAGTAATGGTGATGGCAGAGGCTTAATCCGTATTGTTCCAAAAATAGTTGGTTAGTCCTTATAAACCTGTAGTCTAACCCAACAGTCACATTACAGTACTTCATAATAACCTACATTAAATGGCTTTGAGCAACTGATCTCACACCACAGTTACATACCTAGTGATGTCCTGCATCAAAGTCAGGTCACTCCAGCCTGGCCCAAACAGGTTCTGGGCATCAGAACTGGCATCCGTTTGAGTATATAGCCTAGATTTGAAAACGTTGATGCCAGTTCTGATGCCCAGAACCCATTTGGGCCAAGGCCGTTCAATGTATGTAGCTACCAGCCAGACATATGTGTTACCATGGTTACTGCCTTCCAGTCTGAAATGCTTTTTGACTTGCATTCCTGTGTCTGTCTTGTTCTGATCTTTGTTATCTGACCCAGACTGTTGCTTGATTAGCATTTGGCCTGTTCCCTACATTCTATTTTAACCCCTGGACCGTGACCTATGCCTCTGTCTGCTCCCTGAATGCTCTTCATGCTTTCCTGAAAAACCTGAGCCTAAACCACTGCATGACTACATCTGTCTACTCCCTGAATACTACAATCTCTCCTGGAACTTGACCCTGGACAACTGTATGCCTACATCTGTCTAGTCCCTGAATACTACAAGCTCTCCTGGAACCTGAGCCTGGACTGTTGCATGGCTACATCTGTATCTATTCCCTGAATACTGCAAACTGTCCTGGACCCTGACTCTGGACCACTGTATGCTTACATCTGTCTACTCCCTGAATACTACAAGCTCTCCTGGAACCTGACCCCGGATTACCTGACTTCCCTGTTTCCTATATTCCTGTAAGTTGTGACTATCACAACCTAGCTTTTAGTAGTGACTAATGTCCCAACATGCTTAGAAATGGCAAATACCATTGCTTTGTTAGGGTTCTGAATACCTGAACTGTTTATTGCAGTCAGGTCAATGTAAATTTACCTCCTGTCACATCAAAAATACAAACTAGTATTCTTTTTCTCCCCATGCTTTACACTGCAGCCCTGCTCATTTACAATTAGCTGCCCTCACTTACACACAGCTGAAAGAGCTGATTATCATTAGAGGCGACACTGAATAAGTGTCAGGATGGGAGAACACCTCAGCTAGGGCTTTGATGATGGTATGTATGTATTGAGTGATTTCTCCTTTAGGTTACATTCTTCCTCCAGTGACAGCTCCGGGTGAGATTACATTCCCTAAAACTGCATATCTGACATTCCTACATCATACAACACATGCATCCTCCATTGATGACTGGGCTCTGCCATGTGTAGGGGACATGTTGGGTCTTATACTGCCGCCCTTCTGCTCACAATCCAGAGATCGGCCGCCGGCAACACAAAGGTTTCGTGCGTAAGACGATTTTTGGGCCTTTTTCTTCCTGCTGCTGCTGGTTATGTGCCATGGGGTGGAAAGATGTGACGACTGTGTTCAGGGGCCGCTATATTTTACTGTACAGACTTTGTTGTCCTGACCACAATGATGGTGACTTTAACGAGTAAGGTGCCCAATGGGGAGGGGGGGGTTGACTGATTAGGGCATAGAGACACCATAGACAGAGGTTATATCTATTAGTCAGAGCAACTCTACGTTATAGTAAACCCTCTAGAAGAGTCTCTTGGTCTGGAGGACTTTGTATGACCATGTATCATGTATACAAATTGTCTCTTCAGAGAGGAAGTAGACTTGAATTATAGTGCCACCTATTGGAAGTAGCAATCCTAAAAGTCAAAATTGTCTCTTTCACAAACCTTGTCAGATGATTTAGGATTATAACCAGACTAGAATCTCTATTTGCAGACTCCCTGATTTACCCTGATGAAGGTGCCAGGAGAGGCGCCGAAACGCGTTGGTGGAATAAAGAAGATTGTTACCTTTGGAACCTTGCATTCCTTGTCACTTCTTGGAACCTTATATCCCTTGTGATTCCATTGAGGCAGCAGCGTGGACCGTGGTACACCATCTTCCCAAGATCTGGACGTTTTTCCACGTGCGAGTGGCTGGTGGAGGTCCTGCAGCAGCTAAAATTACAAATGCTCATAAACCAGTTGTGGGGCACACAACTGGACCAGGTGAGTGCACACCTATAGATAAACTCACACAGACAGTTTCACTAGTGATAGGGCACTATTGCGCCTCTTGTCTCCCCCTTTTTGTATATTTGCAGACTCGGTGTATCAGGTAATTGCCTCTCATCAGGGCAAAGTATGACATCTGATCCAGCTGTATGAGTGGCTAACTGCGGTCTAAGGGGTACATTTTTCTCCTTGTGGAGAGTGACGCACCAGTAATGAGAAGACTTTAGAGACGCAATGCTTCTCTGTAGAATTAAATATACAAATTCTCTCTTCAGAGAGGAATTTTATTTGAATTCTAGCGCCACCTATTGAATGTAGCCATCCTAAAAGTTAAGTGACCCTTTAATGAGCCTTACTTTCATGCCAGATCTGGTGTGTCATTCTCCACAAGGCAAAAAATTTAGAGAGAGGGGGAGCGCACTAAAGCAGTAAATGAGGGACACCAGCGTGTTCTTAACAAAGGTAATCCGCTCACCTGGTATGGTTGTGAGAGTAACAACCACCTGTAGAAGTTTTGGCCATTGCAGATCCCGGGATGCAGATACAAACAGTATAGGAGAAAAAAAGCTGGGGTTTGTCCGCGCTAGACCACAGGGAAAAAAACGAGGATGCAAGCAAACCTTTATTCAGACTCAAGCCAACGCGTTTCGTGGCCACTTCATCAGGGCAGCAATGTTACAGTCAGTTCACAAGAAGCCATTATATACATTACACCAATGACATCATGGTGAGGTCAGTTCCTGTAGGAACGCCCACATTGGATAAAACCCTAGAAATTAAATCCTGATGAGAAATTATTATAAAACTGTGGATAAAAAGACATTTATATGATATAAAATGCTAAAACCAATGATTAACATGTATTAAAATGTATAAATCAATGTGCAATTCAGCAAAAAGGATAGCAGCATGGAACCCATGTTTCAGCGGCTAAAAGATGGATAAAGAAACCCGATTTCCCATTCTAGCTGCTTATAGCTTCTGTGGTCATCATCTAAAGTTACTTAAAAGCTTCAGTATCATGGTTAAATCATTTTGATAAAAGAACATTAGAGCTGGTGCGGGGGTTTGAACCCATATTATAGAGCCCACACCCCAATATACACTGGTGTCACCGCTAGCCCCGGCTGCACCAGGGATTCATCTGACTTACCAACACCAAAAAGGTGATGTCTACAATAGACCACTCATATGACGAGAAAACAATCATTATTCTTATATACTAACCATAACCCAAAAACAGAATATATCATTTAACTTATGGATTCATTAGTACTCTCCTAATCTAAACAAGATATTTTGCTGACCAGCAGCAGCAACAGAAAGAAAGGAAATACGTAGGAAAGGAAAACAGAGGGGATCAATCCATTTCAGTGACAGTCCCCTTCTATTTAAAATCTTTATATACTTTCGATAATTTCAGGTATCTATTTATTTAGCCACCATTTGCTCCGAGACAGGGGTGTACGAACCAGCGGGCAAAGGAGGATGAACAGGAAAGTTACAGAAGGTAAACTTCAGCAGGGTCAGTTCAAAGGGGCGTGGAGCCCTATCTAGAATTGACAGAAACCGGAGGATAATTGAATCAATGAAGAGCCGCAGGAGCAAGGAGACCCTGATCCTACAATTAACAGGAAACCTGGGACTAATCCCATGGGGTGGTACACATGGGGGATTAAACAAGGGGAATATTGGACTACTGTATAAACTAAGGAGAAACCACAGAATTTAACAGATTGAATCTCTAACTCATTTTCTTGATCTAACTATCTGGCAAGGTGGGTTAAAATCAATAAATAAAAACTTAGACATAACTGTTACTACATTTTAACAGTAACATTACTTTAGTGGCTACTAAACATACGCGTAATCAATATACACGTATTGAAATAAATTGTACTCGCGAGGAAGATTGAAATATCAGAGGGACATTTACATGGGTGACGATTTTTGAAAAGGAAGTATCCCAAAAAACTGATCAAAAAGCCTATAATGAAACTATGGATATCCCCGGCTGTAGTTATTAGAGATAACAGTCAAAATATTCTGGAGGTTCAGTTAACTTTATAACCACTTTTTCTCCCAAATTAAGAAGATTAAGGATATCAGTTCATAAACATTGGGGGGATTTGTTAAATGACCCATATGTAAGAATGTTTACCCTGACCGGTTGTGACATACAAGAGGCACTTCTTTAAAAGTATTTTGGCCCCAGCAGATTGAGGAAAAAGAATAGGCTATAGGGATCCAATACTTCTCTAGGACAAAGTACAGTGGACCTGTATAAGTGCAATTAAAAAGAGTTGTTTATGCTGCGCTGGATTAACCAGAAGGCGGGTCAGTTTTTTACCATAATGACGAAGGGACAATCTTTAATATCTAGTACAGGCTAGATTGCAGTCAGGTTTTGTAATCTACCTGCATGGAGTGTAAATGTGGTAAACAGTATATAGGCTAGAACATCCAACCGTTACACAAAAGGATTAGTGCGCACAGGCACAATATTAAATAGTGTTTTTTTAAACATGGGTATCAAGACTGTTGTACCATACATAGGGGTCGTGTGATTTGAACTAGATAATACAATATTTATTTTTTTATATAGGTTTTGATTCAATAGATTAGTACTGGTATACACGGTCCACATTATACGGTATTCATTTATATAGCGCTATTGATTCCATAGCACTTTACATAAATGAGTAATGCTGTCTCTCTTGGGAGCTCACAATCTAAACATCCTATCAGTATGTCTTTACAATGTGGGAGGAAACAGAGTGCCCAGAGGAAACCCACGCAAACACAGGGAGAACATACAAACTCCTTGCAGATGTTGTCCTTAGTGTCCTTGGTGGGAATTGAACCCAGGACCTCAAGACCCCATGCTGCAAAGGCTACAGTCTAACCACTTGAGCCACCGTGCTGCCCCATATAGATCATATTCTTATTGACACTCCCAAGTTGGGAGTTAAGACACTCCCAAGCTTAAGTTAAGCAGCGCTGTTCAGCTGCTGCAGCTTGGCCTGGGGCTACGTCCTCTGCAGCGCGATGAGTGCCGGCACCCGCTCAGGAAGGAAGCAGTCACAGGGCGTGACGTCATCGCCCTGAGACTTCTGTCTTCCTGCGCACGCACGGGCACTTGTCGCGCTGCGCAGAGGAGTCAGAGCGGCACTTTGACAGCAGGGCAAAGCAGGGAGATCGCTCTCCCTGCTCTGCCGCTGCAAAGAGGGACCATCACTAATCATATCGGCAGTGCGCCGATATGATTAGTGATATTACAGGATGGGGGGCCCTCACCTCAACATATAGGACCCAGGGGGGGTAGGGGGCGGGGCTTGGGGGGCGTGGCCAGCAACTCTCGGGTCCCCCTGGGATTCTCCCGATCCTCCGGTGGGCCAGTCCGCCCCTGGATACCGCACACTCTGTTTTGGGTGCAGTACCCCTACTGTGGTGTACTGACCAGTGGGGCGCCACATTCCCCTGAAGACAAAAGGGAGACGCCAAGTGTTAGACACTCGCCTGTTTAACATCTAGGACAGTGTGATGCATCCTGCCTGCTTGACATCTCAACTCTCTCTAACTCTTGCTACCCTCCTCCAGCCAGGAGATGGGGCCCTCTCTCAAAAGGGTCCACCCGAATCTCCTCAGTCTGGATTTGGGATGGTGTTGTGTGCAATTCTCTGAGTCTTGGGATCACAACCCATCTCACCTAAGAACGATGACACCACACCTGTGGAATAGGTACAGCATCCCCGTGGCGACCAGTTCACACGGGCGCCTCACTTCCCCTGGTATCAACAGCAGTATGGCCCATTCTTTCCCCCAGTAGAACAGCATTATGGCCCATTCTTTCCCCCAGTAGTAACAGCATTATGGCCCATTCTTTCCCCCAGTAGTAACAGCATTATGGCCCATTTTTCCCCCAGTAGTAACAGCATTATGGCCCATTCTTTCCCCAAGTAGTAACAGCATTATGGCCCAATTCTTTCCCCAGTAGTAACAGCAGGATGGCCCATTCTTTCCCCAGTAGTAACAGCAGGATGGCCCATTCTTTCCCCAGTAGTAACAGCATTATGGCCCATTCTTTCCCCCAGTAGTTATGGCAGTAGGGCCCATCCCTTCCCCAGTAGTTATGGCAGTAGGGCCCATTCTTTCCCCCAGTAGTAACATCATTATGGCCCATTCTTTCCCCAGTAGTTATGGCAGTAGGGCCCATTCTTTCCCCCAGTAGTAACATCATTATGGCCCATTCTTTCCCCAGTAGTTATGGCAGTAGGGCCCATTCTTTCCCCAGTAGTAACAGCATTATGGCCCATTCTTTCCCCAGTAGTAACAGCATTATGGCCCATTCTTTCCCCCAGTAGTAACATCATTATGGCCCATTCTTTCCCCAGTAGTTATGGCAGTAGGGCCCATTCTTTCCCCAGTAGTAACATCATTATGGCCCATTCTTTCCCCCAGTAGTTATGGCAGTAGGCCCATTCTTTCCCCCAGTAGTAACATCATTATGGCCCATTCTTTCCCCCAGTAGTAACAGCATTATGGCCCATTCTTTCCCCAGTAGTAACAGCATTATGGCCCATTCTTTCCCCCAGTAGTAACAGCATTATGGCCCATTCATTCCCCCAGTAGTTATGGCAGTAGGGCCCATTCCTTTCTAATAACATGTATTTATGGCCGCCACCTCCACATTTAGTTCTGCTCTATTAGTTGGTATCCACTGTATGGTGTATTATCCGGTGACACTATGATGTGAATGATTTTATACAGCTGCCCATTGACTCATTCACTGTATAGCAGCATTATCCCCAGGTACACTATTGGGTAAGAATTGCATCGCCTTTACCAAGTGCCTTGCAGATAGAGGTAATGTACACATCCTCCTGCACGGTCTCTGGTTTCTGAATGCTGGTCTAGTACACGCTTTAAGCTTGATTTGTGTTTCCCTCAGAGTCTGCTCCACCGCCATTTGTCATACAAACACGTCATAAGTGAACACACGAGGCGACTCCTGCGCCGTGAACTGATGCATTGCACTGATTAATACAGTATATTCGGCGAGTGGGCGTGGCCAAAGACCGGAGGCCGGTGATTGACAGTTGGGGGCGTGACCGAATGGCACCTATGGGCGGTGCCTCCGGCTGGTGACGTTAGTGTGGGCGGTGTTTGATGTTGGCAGGCGGCTCCCGGACTTGGGCATTAGACGAGGTGTTAGCGGGCACGATGTGGCACGTCGTGGCCGCCGGATTCCTCTTCTTTCCCGGGCTGTACCAGCTGTGCACGCGGTGTGCCCGCAGGACCCTGCCGGGATGGACGGAGGCTGATTACTCCCTCATCAGCTCCAGGTAAGTGACGAAACAACTGTCTCCTCAGTCAGCGAACATCTGGAGGCTGTCATGTGTGCAGCTGGGGAGGGATGGAGGAGGCCGGCATGGATCATCAGCTCCTGGGCACAGGGCTGTCTGCACCCACCATGTGTATCATCATCACCCCGGACACAGCGCTGTCTGCACCCACTGTGTATCATCATCACCCTGGACATAGGGCTGTCTGCACCCACCATGTGTATCATCATCACCCTGGACACAGGGCTGTCTGCACCCACCATGTGTATCATCATCACCCGGACATAGGGCTGTCTGCACCCACCATGTGTATCATCATCACCCTGGACACAGGCTGTCTGCACCCACCATGTGTATCATCATCACCCTGGACACAGGGCTGTCTGCACCCACCATGTGTATCATCATCACCCCGGACGAACAGGGCTGTCTGCACCCACCATGTGTATCATCATCACCCCGGACACAGGCTGTCTGCACCCACTGTGTATCATCATCACCCTGGACAAGGGCTGTCTGCACCCACCATGTGTATCATCATCACCCCGGACACAGCGCTGTCTGCACCCACCATGTGTATCATCATCACCCGGACACAGCGCTGTCTGCACCCATGTGTATCATCATCACCCTGGACATAGGGCTGTCTGCACCCACCATGTGTATCATCATCACCCTGGACATAGGGCTGTCTGCACCCACCATGTGTATCATCATCACCCCGGACATAGGGCTGTCTGCACCCACCATGTGTATCATCATCACCCTGGACACAGGGCTGTCTGCACCCACCATGTGTATCATCATCACCCCTGGACACAGGGCTGTCTGCACCCACCATGTGTATCATCATCACCCTGGACACAGGGCTGTCTGCACCCACTGTGTATCATCATCACCCTGGAACAGGGCTGTCTGCACCCACCATGTGTATCATCATCACCCGGACACAGCGCTGTCTGCACCCACCATGTGTATCATCATCACCCGGACACAGCGCTGTCTGCACCCACTGTGTATCATCATCACCCTGGACATAGGGCTGTCTGCACCCACCATGTGTATCATCATCACCCTGGACACAGGGCTGTCTGCACCCACCATGTGTATCATCATCACCCCGGACAAGGGCTGTCTGCACCCACCATGTGTATCATCATCACCCTGGACACAGGGCTGTCTGCACCCACCATGTGTATCATCATCACCCTGGGCACAGGGCTGTCTGCACCCACCATGTGTATCATCATCACCCCGGACACAGCGCTGTCTGCACCCATGTGTATCATCATCACCCTGGACATAGGGCTGTCTGCACCCACCATGTGTATCATCATCACCCTGGGCACAGGGCTGTCTGCACCCACCATGTGTATCATCATCACCCCGGACACAGCGCTGTCTGCACCCACTGTGTATCATCATCACCCTGGACATAGGGCTGTCTGCACCCACCATGTGTATCATCATCACCCTGGACACAGGGCTGTCTGCACCCACCATGTGTATCATCATCACCCTGGACACAGGGCTGTCTGCACCCACCATGTGTATCATCATCACCCCGGACACAGGGCTGTCTGCACCCACCATGTGTATCATCATCACCCGGACACAGGGCTGTCTGCACCCACCATGTGTATCATCATCATCCCGGACACAGGGCTGTCTGCACCCACCATGTGTATCATCATCACCCCGGACACAGGGCTGTCTGCACCCACCATGTGTATCATCATCACCCCGAACATAGGGCTGTCTGCACCCACCATGTGTATCATCATCACCCCGGACACAGGGCTGTCTGCACCCACCATGTGTATCATCATCACCCCGGACACAGGGCTGTCTGCACCCACCATGTGTATCATCATCACCCCGGACACAGGGCTGTCTGCACCCACCATGTGTATCATCATCACCCTGGACACAGGGCTGTCTGCACCCACCATGTGTATCATCATCACCCTGGACACAGGGCTGTCTGCACCCACCATGTGTATCATCATCACCCTGGACACAGGGCTGTCTGCACCCACCATGTGTATCATCATCACCCTGGACACAGGGCTGTCTGCACCCACCATGTGTATCATCATCACCCCGGACACAGGGCTGTCTGCACCCACCATGTGTATCATCATCACCCGGACACAGGGCTGTCTGCACCCACTGTGTATCATCATCACCCGGGACATAGGGCTGTCTGCACCCACCATGTGTATCATCATCAGCTCCTGGGCACAGGGCTGTCTGCACCCACCATGTGTATCATCATCACCCCGGACACAGCGCTGTCTGCACCCACTGTGTATCATCATCACCCTGGACATAGGGCTGTCTGCACCCACCATGTGTATCATCATCACCCTGGACACAGGGCTGTCTGCACCCACCATGTGTATCATCATCACCCTGGACACAGGGCTGTCTGCACCCACCATGTGTATCATCATCACCCCGGACACAGGGCTGTCTGCACCCACCATGTGTATCATCATCACCCCGGACACAGGGCTGTCTGCACCCACCATGTGTATCATCATCATCCCGGACACAGGGCTGTCTGCACCCACCATGTGTATCATCATCACCCCGGACACAGGGCTGTCTGCACCCACCATGTGTATCATCATCACCCCGAACATAGGGCTGTCTGCACCCACCATGTGTATCATCATCACCCCGGACACAGGGCTGTCTGCACCCACCATGTGTATCATCATCACCCCGGACACAGGGCTGTCTGCACCCACCATGTGTATCATCATCACCCCGGACACAGGGCTGTCTGCACCCACCATGTGTATCATCATCACCCTGGACACAGGGCTGTCTGCACCCACCATGTGTATCATCATCACCCTGGACACAGGGCTGTCTGCACCCACCATGTGTATCATCATCACCCTGGACACAGGGCTGTCTGCACCCACCATGTGTATCATCATCACCCTGGACACAGGGCTGTCTGCACCCACCATGTGTATCATCATCACCCGGACACAGGGCTGTCTGCACCCACCATGTGTATCATCATCACCCCGGACACAGGGCTGTCTGCACCCACCATGTGTATCATCATCACCCCGGACACAGGGCTGTCTGCACCCACCATGTGTATCATCATCACCCGGACACAGGGCTGTCTGCACCCACCATGTGTATCATCATCACCCCGGGCACAGGGCTGTCTGCACCCACCATGTGTATCATCATCACCCCGGACATAGGGCTGTCTGCACCCACCATGTGTATCATCATCATCCTGGACACAGGGCTGTCTGCACCCACCATGTGTATCATCATCACCCCGGACATAGGGTTGTCTGCACCCACCATGTGTATCATCATCACCCCGGGCACAGGGCTGTCTGCACCCACCATGTGTATCATCATCACCCCGGGCACAGGGCTGTCTGCACCCACCATGTGTATCATCATCACCCCGGGCACAGGGCTGTCTGCACCCACCATGTGTATCATCATCACCCCGGACACAGGGCTGTCTGCACCCACCATGTGTATCATCATCACCCTGGACACAGGGCTGTCTGCACCCACCATGTGTATCATCACCCCGGGCACAGGGCTGTCTGCACCCACCATGTGTATCATCATCACCCCGGGCACAGGGCTGTCTGCACCCACCATGTGTATCATCATCACCCCGGACACAGGGCTGTCTGCACCCACCATGTGTATCATCATCACCCCGGGCACAGGGCTGTCTGCACCCACCGTGTGTATCATCATCACCCCGGACACAGGGCTGCCTGCACCCACCGTGTGTATCATCATCACCCTGGGCACAGGGCTGTCTGCACCCACTGTGTGTATCATCATCACCCTGGGCACAGGGCTGTCTGCACCCACTGTGTGTATCATCATCACCCCGGGCACAGGGCTGTCTGCACCCACCATGTGTATCATCATCACCCTGGACATAGGGCTGTCTGCACCCACTGTGTGTATCATCATCACCCCAGACACCGGGCTGTCTGCACCCACCATGTGTATCATCATCACCCCAGACACCGGGCTGTCTGCACCCACCATGTGTATCATCATCACCCCTAACATAGGGCTTTCTGCACCCACTGAGCTGTGCCAATTCATGTACTCTGGCAGCATCATCTTATAGAATAAAGGTGTAGAATCGGGTGCCACAAAATTTCTTTTTATTTTCAAAAGTTAAAAATCACACATCCTCCATAGAGCTTCTGGACGCGTTTCGTGGGTCTAGCCCACTTAATCATCACAAAACGCGTCCAGAACTCCTCTGGAGGATGTGTGATTTTTAACTTTTGAAAATAAAAAGAAATTTTGTGGCACCGGATTCTACACCTTTATTCTACTGCTACTGGTGGTTGCCAAGCCACCTTCCGGTTTGCCTGGGAGTCCTGGGAATATTAGGTGGTGGAGCTAATCCTTTTTTTGAATTTTCAAGCATCATCTTTTGTACAGCTCCGGCAAAAATTAAGAGACCGCTGCAAAATTTTGAGTTTCTCTGATTTTTCTCTTTATAGGTATATTTTTGAGTAAAATGTACGTTGTTCTCTTATTCTATAAACTACTAACAACATGTCTCCGAACTTCAAAGCTAAACATTTTGTATTTATTTGCAGCAAATGAGAAATCGTCAAAATAATAAAAAAGAAACATTACAGTGCTTTCAGACCTCAAATAATGCAAAGAAAACAAGTTGATACTCATTTAGAAACAACAATACTAATGTTTTAACTCAGGAAGAGTTCAGAAATCAATATTTGGTGGAATAACCATGATTTGTAATCACAGCTTTCATGGGTCTTGGCATGCTTTCCACCAGTCTTTCACACTGCTTTTTGGTGACCTTTGCCACTCCTGGCACAAACATTTAAGCTGTTCTTTGTTTGATGGCTAGTGACTATCCATCTTCCTCTTGATTACATTCCAGAGGTTTTCAATGGGATTCGGGTCTGGAGATTGGGCTGGCCATGACAGGGTCTTGGTGTGGTGCTCCTTCATCCACACATTGATTGACCTAGCTGTGTGGCATTGGGCATTGTCCTGCTGGAAAAACTAGTCCTCAGAGTTGGGGAACATTGCCTGAGCAGAAGGAGGCAAGTGATTTTCAAAGATAACCTTGCATGCGGCTTGCTGTTTCTATTCATGTACTCTGGTGGCATCAATATGTATGATTGTATGGCATCTCTATGTACATAAACACTATACATCATATGATATACGAGCTGTATCCATTCATGTACCCCGAGGTGTGTAATATATATTTACACCCCTGGCATTTTGGCTTTATATAATGTAAACAGTGATGTGCAATTTTTTTAAAACAAATGAACAAAATGCAAATTGGATTTACCGTATATACTCGTGTATAAGCCGACCCGTGTATAAGCCGACCCCCCTACTTTTACCCCCAAAACCTGGGAAAACCTATTGACTCGCGTATAAGCCGAGGGTGGACCCCAGCACAGGTATACAGCCCCCAGAATTGTGGTATACAGCAGCCCCCAGCACAGGTGTATATCAGCAGCCCCCAGCACAGGTGTATACAGCAGCCCCCAGCACAGGTGTATACAGCAGCCCCCAGCACAGGTGTATACAGCAGCCCCCAGCACAGGTGTATACAGCAGCCCCCAGCAGTGTGATATACAGGGCCCCTCAGCAGTGGTATACAGGGCCCCTCAGCAGCGGTATACATGGTCCCCGACGGCCCCCGGCAGTGGTATACAGCCCCCCCGCCTAGTACCGGGCCCCCATGCTGCGGCACAGCATACAGTAGCTCATACATTACCATCTCCTGCAGCGCGTGCTTCCTCCATCTCCCGCCCGGCTTGTTGCTGTAGTGTCATGTGACGAGCGGACGCGCCAGTCACATGACACTACAGGAAGATGCCGGCTGGGACATGGAGGAGCCGCGCGCTGCAGGGAGAGATGGTAGTGTATGAACTACTGTATGCTGTGCCGCAGCATGGGGGCCCGGTACTAGGCGGGGGGGCTGTATACCACTGCCGGGGGCCGCCAGGGGCTGTGTCCGGCAATATGCACTGCATCCCCTTGCCGGGGATGGACAGGGGGATGCGTGCATATCAATGAGGCGGGCCCACGTGACCGCGCGGTGTCACGGCAGCCCCCTCCTGCCTCCTCCTGCCCCCAGTCAGAGCCCCCGCCCCCGTCACACTCAGCACACACTATGTATATACTCGTGTATAAGCCGAGGGGGGACTTTTCAGCCCAATTTTTGGGCTGAAAAAGTCGGCTTATACACGAGTATATACGGTATCTTTTTGTTCATTCTATCAGTATTTGGTGTGATCACACAGCTGTAAACCAGTATCCGTTATTCTTGGTCCCTTGCACACAGGTTTTGGAGTAACTATGCAGGGATGTTGTTCCATTCATTTTATAGAATTAGGCTGGAATCACACTGTCCATGTGATATACGAGGCAGTCGGACGAGTCTTGGATCAGTCACCTGCAACGGCCTCTCTTCTGTCAGCTGCTTGTATTTCTATGCAGCTCCACACTCCCCGTCCAGAGAGGGAGAGGCCGTTCAGGGTCACTGATCCGAGTCTCGTCCGAGGGACTCGAATGAAAGTAGGATAGTGTGTTTCCACCCTTAGCCACAAATCTGTGAATGTGGGACTGAGCAAATTCTTCAGTCTCTTCATATAATCCCAGACTAAATTTTGAGATTAGGATTTTGTAGGGGCTATATCATCGTTTTCCCTGCCTGACCATCATGTACATACATATAACACTCCTCACATACTGTCCGTACATCATGTACATACGTATAACGCTTCTCACGTACACCACCTGTACATCTATGTATGTATAACGCTCCTTACATATATCTCCTGTACATCCTGTATATACATATAACACTCCTCACATACACCGCCTGTACATGATGTATTTACAAAAAAGCTCCTCACATGCACCAGGTGTACATCATGTACATATCTATAACACTCCTCACATGTGCCTCCTGTACATCATGTATGTACATATAAGGCTCCTCACATACGTACGTACATGATGTACAGGTGCTGTATGTGCATCTTCACTTACATCATGTACATACAACGGTCCTCACATGCGCTATCTGTGCGTCATGTATGTACATATGATGCTCCTCACATATACATACAGTATGTACATGTTGTACAGACAGTGTATGTAAGGAGAGTTATACATATCTACATGATGTATAGGTAGTGTATGTGAAAAGTGTTCTATGTACATACATGATGTACAGGCGGTGTACGTAAGGAGCTTTATATGTATATACATGTTGTACAGGCAGTGTATGTGAGAAGCGTTACACCACCTGTACTTATAATGCTCCTTACATAGACCGCCTGTACATCATGTACATATGTATAGCGCTCCTTACATACACCACCTGTACATCATGTACGTACATATAACACTTGTCACATACACTACCTATACACCATGTACATACGTATAACTTTTCTTACATACCCTGCCTGTACATCATGTACATATTTATAACGCTCTTCACATACACCGTCTGTATATCATGTACTTACTGTGGCAACGTGCTCACTGACAGTACTGGGGACAGTACTCACTTGGCTGCAGAATTGACACACACAGCCAGTAGCAAATTATAATGAGGTCAATCTGGGCGTTGGCCCGGGGCCCAGTGCTGTGGGGGAGCCCAGCAGTCCAGGGTAAATTTCCCCATTATAATCCGCCACTATCAGTGGCTACCGCCTTGCCCCGTCTTCCTCCCACACGTCATGACGTAGACGTGCGGGAGGACATTGCTAAAAGACCGCGGGTGCTTAAGGAGACACACGTGGCCCGCCTACCTCATTACCAAAGAGGAGCAGAGCGACTCATTCTGCCACCGGCCTGCTCAATCCTCCTGCTCACTGGCAGCTGCTCTCCAGACTCCAGTCCTCCTCAGTCTGTCACTGGCCGCCATCCACGGCCGCCATCCACGACCTTCTAGGCTTGCTTGAAGAGAGAGACACAGAGCACAGAGGAGGGAACGTGCCTGGCTGTGACAGTTAGTGATATGTTGTCCTGCTGCTGTGCTGTGTGTGCCAGTCTGCAAGACCTCCTGCTGGCTGCTGCAAAGCCTACACAGCAAGACTCAGTGTAAAGGAAAACAAATTATTCAGCAATAAAATTAAAGGATTTGTTGTTCTTAATTTAATCACTGGTCAGGGAGGGTGTGGGAGAGACACTGGACAGAGGACTGTCTGTCTGTGCTGAAACTACATAGGGCAAATTTACCCCATGTAAACTGTGCCCCACCATCTTGGTTAACATAGATAGACACATGTAAAATGCCTCTACATGCTGTGTGTGCCCCTATATGTGGATATTGGATCATGTATGTATGGAGTCCATACATACATGATTCCAGAAAAATATCCAGATAGAGGGGCACACACAGCATGTAGAGGCATTTCACATGTCTCTATCCAAGGTGGAGGGGCAGTGGGTGCACAACTTGAGTATTTAGTGAGTTTTTACCTCAGTATTTGTAAGGCCTCGTGCACACGCTAAGTATTTGGTGTGTTTTTACCTCAGTATCTGTAAGGCCTCATGCACATGCTGAGTATTTGGTGTGTTTTTACCTCAGTATCTGCAAGGCCTCATGCACATGTGAGTATTTGGTGTGTTTTTACCTCAGTATCTGTAAGCCTCATGCACATGCTGAGTATTTGGTGTGTTTTTACTCAGTATCTGTAAGGCCTCATGCACATGCTGAGTATTTGGTGTGTTTTTACCTCAGTATCTGTAAGGCCTCATGCACATGCTGAGTATTTGTGTGTTTTTTCCTTCAGTAAAGTAAGGTTCATGCACACGCTGAGTATTTGTGTGTTTTTACCTCAGTATCTGTAAGGCCTCATGCACATGCTGAGTATTTGGTGTGTTTTTACCTCAGTATCTGTAAGGCCTCATGCACATGCTGAGTATTTGGTGTTTTTTACCTCAGTATTTGTAATGCCTCGTGTACATGCTGAGTATTTGGTGGTTTTTACCTCAGTATTTGTAAGGCCTCGTGCACACGCTGAGGATATGGTGATTTTTTTTACCTCAGTATTTGTAAGGCCTCGTGCACACGTTGTGTATTTGGTGAGGTTTTATAATAATCTTATACTATTATACTTATACTATATCAAGACAATAGTCTTGTTTACATATTAAAATTGGACTGTTCAATGCTATGGCTTAATCCACCCTGCACACAGCAACGGTTTCTATTCAAAATTTCATCAGGTTTATTCCAGACTTCGTAAACTTTGTGCCATAGCATTACGATGCTTCCTTTTGCTTTAACATAACATAAATGTCCTTATCACATAGTCTATTTATTACTTTCATGTGTCTTACTGTACAGGTTGAGTTACACTTCTCCCTAATTTTTTTTCTCTTCTGTTCTGCTGCGTTTTTAGCTTCAAAACAGGAGCTATCAAAAAAATGCACCCAAAAAAAGATGCGTTTTTGACTGCTGCATTTTCCCCCCCACTTTTGAAGGGCTTCTAATGGAAAAACCTACAGAAATTGAGTCATTTTGCAAAACTAAGCTCTCCTAAGGTTGAAGGCACACTGGTATGAGACTCGCGTGAGTGCAATGAGAGAAAAGCTTGCATTGCACTCGGACCAATGTTAAACAATCTGTCAGGATAGATTGTTGTGTTTCTCCATCGCTGAACTCGCATTGCGAGTCAAATGCGAGTTCAATGCAGCATGCTGCGTTTGTATGCGAGTTTCACGTGCGAGAGGCCAATGAAAGTCTATGGGTGCGAGAAAAATCCGCACCCAGACAGCACACTGTGCAAGTTTGCAGCATGGGCTTTCCATGCTGGTAAACGTTAGAATGGATACAATAGCTAGATCAGATTTATTAGTCTCCCGCTGTTACTTCCAGGGCTGCCTATTAAGCTAATTGCATATTCACTGCACTGTCAAACAAACAGCCAATCACATAAGCTCACATTCTGTGAGAGCCTCTGTGATTGGCTGTTGTAGTCAGACTGGATTTCCTCATTCTGGACAGTGATTCTACTTGATTACCATATACATTAGCGTATGCAAGTAACCTGCCATCATAGGGTTTTAAATAAATAAATTATTGAAAAAAAAATGCGTGGGGATTCGCAGTCTAGCCCAATGCTCAGACAAACTGTGAGCTGCCGCCCTCAGCTGCATAATTTACCCTTGGCTGGCAAAAAAAAAAGTGTGGGCTCCGCCCTATTTGTAATTGCCAGCCAAGGTAAAACTGAGGCAGCTGAGGGCTGGTATTCTCAGCGGGTGAGGGCCCATTATGTTAAGGTCTCCCCACGCTAAAGAATAGCAGCTCACAGCCGCCCCTGATAATGGTGCATTAATAATAAGCGCCATTTCCAGGCACCTTACCAGGTTCTTCCAGCGGCCCTGGTGACAGGTGGCACACTGGGTAATAAAGGGGTTAATACCAGCTTTGTTTTACCAGCTGGTGTTAAGCCTGAAATTCTTAATGTCAGGCCAAGTTTGACCCAGCCATTAAGAATCTCCAATAAAGGGTTAAAAAAAGACACCACACAGAGTAAAAAATTATTAGAAATAAAGAGACAGACACGGTTAAGGCTCCATCTGTTTTACCCCCACACAGCCCTCCAACCATCCTGGTCTTTTGCCTTCTTTCTTCTGTCTCCTCTCTTCTGTCTTCTCTTTGAAATTAATCAGCTCTGCTACGTCAGACAGCAGGGGGCGGAAGTCTGCTCCCATGCTGTGTGATGAGTGAATGAGACTGTGGGTGGTAAGCGGGGAGACTGAGAATGAGACTGTGGGGGGCTGCTCTGTGCTGCTCATACTGCAGCAGCGGTCACAGCAGAGTTAACTCCCTGCTTACCGGCGCTGCTGTTATCGGTAAGCATGGAGGTAATTCCTGTGGCTTGTGAATGAGTCGGCTCATTCACAAGCCGTTGTGATTTCGGTGCTGCTCAGCGTTGCTATAGTAACCGCTTATTTGGTTACTATTTCAACAGGGTCAGCAGTGACGTTACCACTCACAGTCTCATTCTCTCATCACACAGCACGGGAGCTGACATCTGCCCCCTGCTGTGTGATGTAGCAGAGCTGATTCAATTCAAGGAGAAGACAGAAAGAGAAAACAGAAGACCAGAATCGTTGGAGGGCTGCGTGGGTGTAATACAGATGCAGTCCCTAAGCGTGTCTGTCTCTTTATTTCTAATTATTTTTTTACTCTGTGTGGTGTCTTTTTTAACCCTTTATTGGAGATTCTTAATGGCTCGGTCAAACTTGGCCTGACATTAAGAATCTCAGGCTTAATTCCAGCTGGTAAAACAAAGCTGGTATTAACCCCTTTATTACCCAGCGTGCCACCCATCACCAGGGCCGCTGGAAGAGCCTGGAAATGGTGCTTATTATTAATGCGCCATTTTCAGGGGCGGCTGTGGGCTGCTATTATTTAGTGTGGGGGGCCCTAAAATAATGGGCCCTCACCACGCTAAGAATACCAACCATCAGATGCCTAGTTTTACATTGGCTGGCAATTAAAAATAGGGCGGAGCCCATGCATTTTTTTTTGCTAGCCAAGGATAAATTAGGCAGCTGAGTGCGGAAGCTCGCAGTTTGTCATCTTTCATTGGGCTGGACTTCTCACGCTGCCTGCTCTGGAACTTCTCATCCAGTTTCTCAGTCTCAAAATAGTGTGTCCTGCACCTTTGTATGATTGTGGAAGACTCCCCTTACCCAGAACTAGTCAGCTGATACCGCACCTGACACACTCACAGGTGGGAAGCTGTGTTCACTCCGACACACACAGAACTTCATGCACTTAACCCTTTGTGTAATGCTGCAAGTCACAGTAAAACAGTCACATTTATATTGCAGCATACGTCTACCTGTCCGATACATACTTGCCATTTAAAATGCAGCCATTCACTGCATCACAGTACACAACACTCTTCACATCCATCTCCTGTACATCATGTACATATGTATAACGCTCCTCAAATTCCCCACCTGTACATCTTGTACGTACATATTACACTTATCACATACACTGCCTGTATATCATGTGCATACGTATAACTCTCCTTACATACACCGCCTTTACATCATGTACGTTTGTATAACGCTTCTCGCATACACCACCTGTATATCACGTACGTCAGGGGCTGGCTGGTGCCTCAGGCCCCGTGTGGCAGTGTCGGTCTGCTAGCCCTTCGTTGAGGACCGGAGGGGGGAGTGTTGGTGCTGTCTGATTTTTTTTGAGGTCCGGGGGGATGCTATCGGATTTTTTTGAGGTCTGGGGGGGTGGCCCCCGCAGCTCACTTACCGCGTCCGCAGCCGTCTGCTGCTGTATCACCGCGCCGGCCCGTTTCTGTGGGGGGGTGGCCCTAGATGTGGGCTATACCACCAGCCCAGGGGGCACTTGCCCCCTTGCCACCTGGGCGAGTCCGCCCCTGGCGTATGTACATATAACACTTGTCACATACACCACCTACATATCATGTACATACATATAAGGGTATGTGCCCACAGGACGTTTTTGCTGAGTTTTTCCTGCGGTTTCTGCAGCAGAAACCCATTGGTTTATGGTAATTTATGCTAATTTGTTTCTGCGGTTTTGATTCCCAGCAAAACCAATGTGTTTCACAGAAACGCTGTGCCCACACATTGGTTTTGCAAGTGTCAAGAACTGTCAAATACCTGCGTTTTTGGTGCGGATGGGAAAGAATTGACTTGTTAATTACTTTTCTGCGTTTTTGCTAAAGTCAATGGAAAAAACGCAGGAAAAACGCAGCTAAAAAAACGCAGGAAAAACGCACAAAAACGCGCAAAAAACACGCAAAGAAAGCAGACAAGATCATAGCTAATCGCCTGTCAAGGACTCTAGGATCCTCAGGTTTTGCTGTGTTCAGGACTGCTTAAAAAACGGCCTGTGGGCACATACCCTAAGGCCACGTGCACACGCTGAGTATTTGATGAGTTTTTTACCTCAGGATTTGTAGACAAAACCATGAGTGGAGCAATCAGAGGAAAAGTCTAAAGGGGGGTTTACACGCTTCAATATCGTTGCGATATCGCAACTCAATGGCGCGGGAGCGCGCATTTAGTGCACGTTTCTCCCACATCGCATTGGATGTTTACACGCTGCGATATCGGAATACAACGTCCGTGCGATGTCTACACCCCCCAACCCAGGAACGATCCTGTAACATGGGAGTGAATGGGTGACGTAGAACATCGCATCGTAGTTGGGTGTTTACACAGCACGATCCGGCTCCAATCTCCCTTCAATATCGGGGCATTGAATAGCACGCTCATTCAATCCCCGATATCGCATTGACATCGTTCCTGCATGGTATTGGACGTTCACACCATACAACGTGGAACGATATCTGCTCCAACGATTGAACCACGTGACTTTTCATTGAAATCGTACTACGATATCGCAACGTGTAAACCCGCCATAATAGAAACACCTGCACCACTTCTGTATTTATCACCCACTCCTGGTTTTGGCTACAAATCCTGAGGTAAAAAACTCATCAGATACTCAACGTGTGTAAGTGGCCTAACTCTCCTTACATACACTGCTTGTATAGCATGTACATGCATATAACACTCCTCACATACACCATTTGCACATCATGTTACCTAAAGAAGGAAATATTCCATCAAATGCAGGAAAAACAAGATACTGTGCAATTTATTGAAACAATAAATGCAGGACTGCAACCATATCAGTGCCTGTAAACCTGCATTTAAAAAACAAAATAACACTATTAAAAAAAAATATTGCTTTATTCATATACAAATGGGTAGATCGAAATCTAAAAACGTTCAAATTACACAAAAGGCATGCTAAAAATATTTAAAAACGTTATAAAATCCTGTTCATCCACATGGAGCTCCTCATACAGTCTTATACCAAGTCATGAACCTCCATGAACCTCCTGTGTCATAATCATACATTTAGTGGGAGATTTACTAAGTTAACAAAAGTATTCTGGTTCAGTTTACAGCAGGCTACTAACGCACATGCCTTAGGGTGCCTTCACACTTGCGTTTGGCACGTAGCGCACCGAACGCAGCCAAACGCTTGCGCACATGCGTTCCTATGTTTAACATGGGAACGCATGTGCCTGCATTTTGGCTGCGTTCGGTTGCGTTTGCGTACAGATGCGCATAATTTATGCGTCCTCCTCCGCACTCCGAACACAGCCCTGTTGCATTTTTTGTGCATTCGCGGGTGCTTGTTTTATCCGCAAGCGCACAAAAAATGCATGGATCTCAATAGATCCGCAGTGTCCTGCGCATGACAGCGCAGGATAACGCTGCGGATCTCATTGAAATCTCTCCCGGTGGTCGCGGCTACCGGGAGATCAGCTACAGCCGCCGCTCCTCTCCCGCCGATGTCAGCGAGGAGAAACCGCTGATCTGACATCTGTTTAAATCTCCCACGCTGACACCGAATAGGCGCGGGAGATTTGAAGCAGCGATCAGCAGTTTTTTATCTCCTGCACTGATATCACCCTATTTGATGTCTGCGCGGGAGATTTAAACAGCTGTCAGATCAGCTGTTTCTCCACGCTCTCCCCGCTGACACCGGCGGGAGATCAGCTGTGGCCGGGAGGAGGAGATCTCTGATGCTGATCTCCTCCTCCCGGCCGCCCCCGAGACAGCTGATTGGCTGCCTGGGCCCCATACTAATGTGAACGCATGCGGAGATTGTCCGCTGCGTTCACATAAGTATGTGCTGCGTTGCACTGCGTTTGCGTCTGCATGCCCTGCGCATGCAGACACAAATGCAAGTGTGAAGCCAGCCTTACACTACAATAACTGTGTACTTGACGTGATATAAAAGGAAAGGATGTGGCTTCAAAGCGACAGTGTGAAACAAATTTTCGTTGCAAACCAACCCAACAATGATGTCATAGAGATTTAAAGGAGTTATCCGCTAAAGGATAACCACCTATTAATAACTCCACTGCACTTCCCTCCCTGAAGTATCACTGGAGCAAGTATCACTGTGCTCGGGTACACTCGGTGCTCGGTCCAGTGCGAGCCTCTTGCAGTGTTTGAATGGCTCCTAAAATCAGCATTATTGGATATAGTGTGTACCAAAAATAAGAAAATGACAACCCTATCCTTCTTTTCTCGGAAGTACTTTGAGTATGACTGTGTGTTTGTGGAGAGCAGAACTGCACAATCTGTGATTTCCAATAAGGTTCTGGTCCAGAACAGAACTTTAAAAAAAAGTCCAGCTGAACCCCAGGATCCTGAACTTCCACGGGTCCGCTCATCTCTATTCTTTATTGATAGCTGTACTGACAGATGATCACTTTGCCTCCACTACTAATTATAACTACATAAGCCACGTCTGGATTATAGTAAAGCATTAATCAATGTTTGCTAAATAGTCAAAACCTGTACAATGTATACTTTTAGCATTAGAGTCTTATGACCTTTGTTGATATTTTTAATTCTTGTACTTTCAATAGAAAAAAATATTTTGCTAATCTCTGCTGCGGGTCCTGTAGTTTTATAGATGACTATGCAGTTTTAATTATTTTGTCAAAATATTGGTCACTCCTGTGGAACCTGACTGACCCAAATATATATTAGTGGGGTCTATTGGGTGTTATGTTTTGTCAGGCAACAGATTTAGCCCAGTACTATGGAAGTTAATGTGAACAGAACCTTATTTAGTTCAGTACTTGAACTCTACGGCTAAAGGCGTCAAGTGGATACCAGAAATGCCTCAGAAATGACTATTCACATAAGCTAAAAAAGCATACAATGGATGTAAAAAAAAAAGTAATAATAATTTTATTTATACGTGATTGAACCCTTTCACGTTTTTCTATTGGGTATACAGTACTTGAACTATGTAGTAAAGGTAGGCTGTTCTGAGATACATTTGGATTGGATTGTCTCATGGACAAACACATTTTCTCTGCTGCTGGGCTCTGTAAAGAGGACCTGTCACCCCCCTGGTGCTATGCTAACTGAATGCAGTACTGAATGCAGCGTGTGCTGCATACAGGGAAGGGGTCTTCTATGTTTCTACCCCCCTGTAATCTGTTAAAAAGACTTTATAAGTGTATAGATAACGAGTCCGGAGGGACTTGCTCAGTAATGAGTCATCGCTGTTGCTGGTGTCCTCCCCACCTCCAGCCCTCTCTGTGCCACCTCCTGCCCCCTCAGTAACACCCCTTCTCGGCCGCTCAATGCTGCACTGTGTTTGAAGTCACGCAGACGCAGAGGGAACAATGGGCGGGAGCGGTCCCAGCAGCTGAAACGCCTCCTGCCGGTGACATCAGCACCGGAGCCCGCCCTGCTGTACATACATAATCTGGAGCAGGGCAGGCTCGGGCGCTGATGTCACCAGCTGGAGGCGTATCAGCTGCCTGGACCGCTCCCGCCCATTGATCCCTCTGCGTGACTTCAAACACAGAGCAGCATTGAGCGGCCGAGGAAGGGAGACACATAAAGGAGGCATTACTGAGGGGCTGGAGGCTGGGAGGACTTATTACTGAGTAATGCCCTCTGGACTCCTTATCTATACACTTTATAAAGTCTTTTTAACAACTTTACTTTCACATACCGATTTTTAGGGAGCCGATGCTGTCCGATATAATTCGGACAGCATCGGCTCCCTTCTGATGCCTGGAATCGGGTGCCAAATAGGCACCCGATTCCGGCATAAAATCGGCACCGGGCTGCAAAAAAAAAAAAAAAAAAAAAAAGTTTATTCTCACCTCTCCCCGAGCCCCCGCCGTCTCCCGCCATCTTCTTCTAGGCTCCCGGTGGCTCTCGCAGGCTGCCGGTGTCAGCAGAGGTGTACCTCTGCTGTACACAGGACCTGCGATGATGTCACAGTCACGTGACCGCGGGTTCACCATGGTAAACCCGCGGTCACATGACTGTGACATCACCGCAGGTCCTGTGTACATCAGAGGACGCGCTCTGCTGACACCGGCAGCCTGCGGGAGCCACCGGGAGCCTAGAAGAAGATGGCGGGAGACGGCGGGGGCTCGGGGGAAGGTGAGAATAAACTTTTTTTTTTTTAACCCTTATGCTCCTAGTTAGGAGCAGTTTTACTGTACTGAGCATGCTCAGTACAGTAAAACGGGGTCCGAGGAGATCAGATGTTTCCTCGGACCCTTCTCCATAGGGCCCCATGTTATAGGGATCGGGTCAGATCGGATGTGCACTAAATGCCATCCGATCTGGTCCGATCCGAATCTGTCAGATTTTATTTTCGGTGCAAAAATCGGAGCAGGCTCCGATTTTAGCACCGATAATTAAATCGGACAGATTCGGATCGGACCAAATCGGATGGCATTTAGTGCACATCCGATTCGGTCCGATCCCCATAGGGATGCATGGGGGCCAAATTCGGATCCGATGCTGTCCGATTTTCATCGGACAGCATCGGAAATCCAAATATCGGTATGTGAAAGTAGCCTTACAGGGGGGCTAGAGACATGGAGGACTCCCTTCCCAGAATGCAGCAGACACTAACCATGAGTGGAAAAAACGTTTTTGTGTTATTCATATTCTCTGAAAAAAGGCCAAGAAAGCAAAAAATCTGCCGGGGTATGTAAATTTCTGAGCACAACTGTACTTAATACAGTCACGTGATATTTACATGTTAAAGAATAGGGCACTAATAGATATTTTTATGTTAAAGAATAATTAAAACATTTGGCTTATTTCAGGCCCTCTATTTGCCTGCTGACCGGTAGAGGTCCAGGTTCTGAAGCTCCCACCTATTGCTCAAAAGACCTCTGAAAAGTGCACACCTCAGAAGCATGAAGCTCTTGCCCGGGTGTACAGTGAAGTGTGGATATAATAGAAATGGTTTCTGTATGCTCACAAAGGCAGGAGATATGTGCTTGTCTTCCGAGCTGTGCACTTCTCAGAGGTGTTTTGAGCGATCGGTGCGGCCTCAGAACCCAGACCTCCACTGGTCTGCAAGTAATTAAAGATCTTAAAATAAATTTTTTTTAAAACGTTAGTTACTCTTAAATTGTTCTTGAATTTTCAATCTTGATAGATATACAATTAACAGATCCTGAAGTTGTAACAAAGAAGGTTTTAAATTTAGAAGTTTGGAAAAGTGGAAGTCCTGTAGAATGAGGATGATGGATATGTTGTTTAATGTGGCATTAATATTGGAGTTATAACAAAGTTGCACCACTTAAAGTGAATGCGTTGAGAAGGGAAACTCTCAAGATTATGGAACAGCCAAGAATAGTTCCAATGTAAGTCGAACACTGTTTGCCTTTTGTTGCCCAAAACAATTGTACTTCCTTTTACTGAATTGCCAAGCTTGGGTACAGGAAAACGTGAAGGTTAAGTCTCACTTTAATACCTTTGTTTGGACCTGTTAACTGATGTGCTACTTTGTGGCAAAAATATGCAAAGTAATAAAGCTTTCAAAAATAGACATATTAACAGTTTATTTTTATGAATTTAACATAATGCTAAGTTAGTGCACAAAAGTAAAATCTAACTCAAATCGATACTTTGGCGTGGTCAAAACAGCACAGTTTTTGAAGGAACTCAACAGAAAGGATGTTCCAAACATCTTGGAGAACTAAACATAGATCTTTGAATGTAGGCTTATGAATAATAATAACATTTTACTTTACAATTCCGTAGAGATATGTGTAGACAATATTAGACAGTACAGAATAACACATAATTTAACACATGCCAAGAGGAGTAGAAGGCCCAACTCCAGAGGTCCCCAAATCCAGGCCTCGAGGGCCGCTAACAGTGCATGTTTTCATGATCTCCTTAGTATTGCACAGGGCTTGGAATCATTACCTGTGCAGATGATCACATTAGCACCTGTGCAATACTAAGGAAATCCTGAAAACCTGCACTGTTGGCGGCCCTTGAGGCCTGGAGTTGGGGACCTCTGCCCTACTCGCAAGCTTACAATCTATGAAGAAATACGAGTAACACAAAAGGTGAATGATATCAAAATTGCTGGTATAGTCCGGTCCAGCCATCAATATAATAATAGGCTACTCTAATGATGCCGAATAAACCGGCTATGTAAACAAGTACAGATAAAATGCTATTAAGTGCATGGTTTAAGTGTAAACAGATGATACAAGGGACCAGACTCTGGGTAAAATTTACAAAGGAGAGAAAGGAAATAGATTATTGAGGTTAGGAAACAAACCAGTGTAAAGAAATACACTTTTAGAGCACATTTAACACTGTGGATACTGGGAATTAATGGAATTTTCCAGGGTAGTGCATTTCAGAGAACTGGCGCAGCACGATAGAAGTCTTTAAGATGTAAGTGGGAGGATCGGGTGATTGAGGATGTTCGGTTGCTAGCGAAATTGAAAGCACAGAAAGGGGGGTAGACAGATTAGGGAGGAGATGTAGGGCGGTGCAGAACAGTGAAGGGCTTTGTGGGTGAGAGTGATAAGTTTATACTGTACTCTGTTGTTCATGGACAACCAGTGCCTCAGGTGTATCTAGGTTTTCCAGCACCCGGGGCAAGAATTCAGTTTGGCACCCTCCCTCACTCAAGCGGTCTGAGTAGTCGTCATATGCTAATCATTTTTTACAATTTTCACACTTAGTTACTTGCTGACAAGCTGCTCTTCCTAATTAAATGTTCTGTGAAAAACTGAGCGTAGCATGAAGAAAAGTTGTCACATGACCGCAAGTATGAAAATCACATATGAGTGAAGTGGCCATGTGATGACTGCTGGAACCAGCAGAAGCTGAATGCTGAGAGTGAGTATAATACACACTGCTAGGGTATGCATGCTACAATGCTTAAAAGGGAACTCCAGTGAGAGAAAACGTTTTAGTGCAGTCCCTGCCTTGCTACATCTATAGATCACTTATAATTCAATAAAATCATACCTGCTCCTTTGCTCTAGTCCCCACCTCAGGGAACCAAAATCTCTGTCTGAGAGCTTCATGTAGAAACAAAAAGCAGGAGGTGTGTCAGGGGCGTGGATGCTGAGAGCTGCAGGGTGAGCCTACATTCACGCCCCCCCTCACATTTGTGTATGGGGAGGGGGCATGGCAGGGGGCGTGACAGCCAGTCCCATGTTCACACATACACTCCAGCCCCTGATATACCATTTTATGTGACGGTGGTCCAGGCTTCAAATAGCAATCACCAAGCAGATACATGCTGTGATCCTCTGCTGTATGATGATGCATAATGTGTACTGTTAATGTGAAGATCGAGCAGAGACAAATCATTACATTGATCAATTTAGCTCTGCATGGTCTCCTCTTCCCCATAGGAACATGGTAGATTCCTGTCCATGCAACTTTCAATGGATCTTCATCACTTCTCAGTAGCAGGCACTGCAAGGCATGCACAGTCTGGAGCATCTGTTACACACACGTTATAGTACACACCTGTATTATCACGTGATATCTATTAACAGCTAAAGAAAAATGCTATTTCATTGCTCCCAATTATAGATTGTCTTATACGATATCAATCTAAATGTACAGTACCTATGGTTAATTCTGTTTATCAATCTATGTGAAAGCACTTTCTGTGCATTTTATGGTCTTGTACCCAGACACGTCAGGTCCATATGTAAAGAACTGCAACATGTACTACAAATATCTGTTCACAAGCTTCAGTTTGTGGCAATTTATCCATGCAGTTATGCAGCCCAAAACATGCAAAAATGCAGCATTTCACAGTACCAGGAAAGTGATTGAGATTCCTACAATGTCATGGTCACGCTGCTGCTGGTGCTTATTTTCCCTTGCAGATATGAACCTACAAAGCATGTCTTCAGATCTGCAGGGTCTCCGCTCTTCCATTTTTATTTTTGCATTCTTCTTAGCAGTCATGCTGTGTTTATTTGCAGTGTTGTGCTATCACATAGGGTGGTATATCGGGCTGGAGTGTATGTGTGAACATGGGGCTGGCAGTCATGCCCCCTGCCATGCCCCTTCCCTATACAGAATTGTGAGTGTAGGCTGATCCTGCAGCTCCCAGCATCCACACCCCTGTTACACCTCTTGCTTTTTGCTTCTACATGAAGCCCTCAGACAGAGGTTTCGGTTTCCAGAGGTGGGGGCTAGAGCAAAGGAGCAGGTATGATTTTATGGAATTATAAGTGATCTATAGATCCTAGAACTGCAGTGTACAGCTTTGCTTCAACATGTGGGAGGGCAGGAACTGTATTAAAAGTTTCTCATTGGAGTTCCCCTTTAATTCTTTTAATGGGCTTGACCAGGTTTGAGACCTAAGCCTGCAGTCACTGTATGTGACTTCAGGCTTCTGAATTCTCACAACACATGCACTTTTACGATTCTCATATTTCAGTGGCAAGAGTGATCTCCAAAGTAAAAGAAAGGGATTTTTTCGTGCGCTGCCTCCAGACAATAGGCGATCCAAATAGTATCCAAACTGTTCTTTATTACTCTACGCGTTTCGTGAGAACCTCTCACTTCCTCAGGAGTTATACAAAGGTAGTGAGAGGTTCTCACGAAACGTGTAGAGTAATGAAGAACAGTTTGGATACTATTTGGATCGCCTATTGTCTGGAGGCAGCGCACGAAAAAAATCCCTTTCTTTTACTTTGGAGATCATCATTTTTACTGGGAGGTGCAGCAGCCGGATACGCATTTAAGGTGTTGTGACTGGGCACAACCTAAAAAGGTGAGCACAACACACACCTACATGACCATTTATCACACAGTTAAGACCCTATTTTGCGCTATTTCTCCCCCCTTTAGTGTATAGTAGAAGTGGCAAGAGTGGACAGTGATGTGTGCACAAGTAAGCCATTTGTTTACTTCTGGCCACATATCAACTAGGCGTATGCGACCTCACTCAATTCATTTTCATTGAGCCAGGCCTCACATGTTCGCATGTTCCAGCATGTATACAAATTGCATACTTACGGTTGCGTGACCACCCACTCTTACATCCGGCACCAGAGAATCCTGACAGCGTGAAGTCTGCACAGTGTGAGAATTCAGAAGTCTGCAGTGCCAAAGAGTGACACATAGAGTAACTGCAGACTCCTCTCAATCTTGGACAATCCCTTAATGCTCCTAGCATAAAAAAATAGCATTAACCCATAACCTTTCAGATGGCAAAACATTTTATCAACATAACCATGTATCACGTAAACCTACGAGTTATGAATTGTTACATGTGTACAAGATTTCCACCTTCCCACAACCTCTGCCGCCAAGTGCTGATCATTCACCCTGATACCCACCTGGCGTGTGATTGCTGATGCCAACCTGATGTACCCACACAACTCACATACACTACGCTATAAAATTCACATATTAGATCCCTGCTCAAAAAGTCACTCCTTCCCTTATGAGCCCTGCCATGTGCCCAAACATTGTTTTCACATCACATATGGGGTATCATCGTACTCAGGAGAAATTGCCCAACAAATGTTAGAGTCCATTATGCCCTTGTGAAAATGAAAAAAAAAATTTCCACAAAAATCTTTTAGCATCAATTTCTTTTCATTTTCGCAAGGGCAACAGGATAAAATGCACCCCAAAATGTGTTCAGAAATTTCTCCTGAGTACACTGATACCCTATAAATGTTGTGAAACCACTGTTTGGGTGCACGGCAGTGCTTGGAAAGGAAGTTGTGCCATTTGACTTTTTGAAGCACAAAATTGTCTGGAATCATTAGCAGACACCATGTCGCATTTGGAGAGCCCTGATGTGCCACATTTTGGATACTAGATCCATCAAGGATTTTATGTAGATGTGTGGTGAGCTCTTTGAACCCCCAGGCACTTCACATAATTTTATAATGTTGAGCTGTGAAAATGAAAAAGTAGATTTTTTTTCCACAAAAATGCTCAATTAGCACCAATGTTTTCTTTTTCACAAGGGCAACAGGAGAAAATGGACCCCAAAATTTGTTGTGCAATTTCACCTGAGTATACAGTTACCCCATGTGTGGCAGGAAACAACTGCTAGGATGCATGGCAGGGCTCAAAAGGGAAGGAGCAACATTTGATGTTTTGAGTGTAACAGAAAATAGGCTGGAATCGTTAGCTGTCACCAAGTCGTGTTTGGAGAGCCCCTGATGTGCCTAAACGGGAAACCCATCAGAAGTGACCCCATTTTGGAAAGTAGACCCTCTAGGGGGTTTAGTTTCTAAAAGGGTGGTCAACTTTTGGGTATAATATTATTTTACTTATTGGGGGTTTCCACTGTTGAGGCACACCAGAAGCCCTCCAAACTTGACATGACACCCACAGACCATTCCATCACAATATGCGCTCCAAAACATCGTTCTTTCTCTTCCGAACTCATACAGTAGTTTCCCACCACGTATGGAGTATCTGCATACTCAGGAGAAGGTGGACAACAAATTTTGGGGTCCAATTTCTCCTGTTTTTCTTGGCAAAAGGAAAATATTTGGTCCTAAAACAACATTTTTTGGGGGGAAAAAAATCTAATTTTTCTCATTTTCACATTTTACATCTTAAAAAATTCTGTGACGCACCTGGGGGTTCAAGATGCTCCTCAAACATCTAGATAGTTGCTTGGTGGTCTAGTTCCTAGATTAGGGTCACTTGAATATGGTCATCACACCCGCAGACCATTCCATAAAAATCTGGGCTCTAAAACATAGCTTCTTCCCTTACAAGCCCTGCCATGTGCCCAAACAGTGGTTTTCCACTACATATGAAGTATCGTCGCACTCAGGAGAAGTTGCACAACACATTTTGGGGTCCATTCTCCTGTTTCTCTTGTGAAAATTAAAAAATTAGCACTAAAAGAATTTTTTGTGGAAAATTGTACTTTATTTTACAGCTCAACGTTATAAAATTCTATAAAGCCACTGGGGGGAGAAAAGGGTACTCACCACAATGTAGATAAAATCCTTTAGGGGGGTCTAGTTTCTAAAATGAGGTCACTTGTAAGGGATTTCCACTGTTTAGGCACATCAGGGGCTCTCCAGACATTACATGGTGTCACCCTAACAATTCCAGATAATTTTACGTACAAAAAGTCAAATTGCGCTCCTTCCCATCTGAGTCCTGCCGTGCAAACAAACAGTAGTTTTACACCACATATGGGGTATCGGCGTACTCAGGAGAAATTGCACAACAAATTATTTGATGCATTTTCTCCTGTTACTCTTGTGAAAATTCAGTATTTGAGGCTAAAAGTTTTTGTTGGAAAAAGTAATATTTTCATTTTTTTTTCATTCCACACTGCTTAAATCCCTGTGACGCACCTGAAGGGTTAATAATCTTGAATGTGGTTTTGAGTAGCTTGAGGAGGCAGTTTTTAGCATGATGTCACTATGGGGGTGTTTTCTGTCATGTAGGCCCCTCAAAGTCACTTCAAATATGATGTGGTGCCTAAAAAAGTGGCTTTGTAAATTTTATTGGAAAAATGAGAAATTACTGATGAACTTTGAACCCTTCTAACTTCCTAACAAAAAAAATTATTTCAAATATTGTGCTGATGTAAAGTAGACATGTGGGAAATGTTATTTATTAACTATTTTGTATTACATTACTCTCCGGTTTAATGGTATAAAAGTTCAAATGTTTGAAAATTGCAAAATTGTCACAAATTTTCACAATTAATGCTAAAAAATTTACCTCTAACATGAAGTCCAATATGTCTTGAAAAAACTTTCTCATAATCACTGAGATCCATTGAAGTGTTCCAGAGTTATTACTTCATAAAGTGACACTGGTCAGAATTAGAAAAAAATGGCTGGGTGATTAAGGTGAAACAGGTTGGGTGGTGAAGGGGTTAAAGAGCTGTAATTCCTAAACCCTTCTATTAGAATATGATTACCCTCTAAGCTTCACACCATGATTTCTGGGATCCGAGGCTGTCCGATGTGAACCGGACAGCCCTGCATCCGACTTGGCCCCTATTATATCCCTATGGCGCCGGATGGCAGCTACTTCCCATCCGCTTTGCTGTCTGGCTGGATCCGGGGGGGGGTTTCATTTTTTGCCCCGTTCACAAAATCAAAAAAATGATCAAAACCTTATTCTCCCGGATCCATAGCGATCAGGCGCCCCATAACATGGGAGTCTATGGGCATCGAATTCGGCAGCAAAACTATCCGATTCCGGACGCCGTGTGCTGTATGAGTGGCGACTTTGAAATTCAAGCCACACTCGTTCAGTACTTGGACAGCACAGCTGAAAGAGCCGCCAGCTAAAATTTCAGCACATGGACAACGGCAGCCGCATGCAGGGAGGATTCCAGCACAAAACAGGATCGGAGGGCATATTTGCCCTCTGGTTCTGTTTTGTCCGGGGGCCCGTCAGGTTCTGTCTGTTGCATCCTGCAAAACACCGCACAGAACCTGACAGTTGAAAATCGTGGTGTGAAGCAGCCTAATTAAAGATGAGAGTCTGCACTTTAAGCCCATATTGACTTACATTGAATGTTTTGGTAAACAGCTAAAATGGCAAAACTTGTGTCACTGTCCAAATATAGCTGGACATGACTATGTAGCTGTGCTGGAGCTGAAATACTGTCCTTACATATTTAACGATAAACAGGATTGTAGGCATCACCATTCTACATGCCTTTTATTACTTTACCTATAACAAAACGAGCCACCTTTTAAAGCTGCTTTTAGGAATAGATTTTTATTGCACAAAATGCCATTTACTGGAATATTGCTTTTATTGGAATTGACTAAATGAGCTATCAGTTCAAGTAATATAGACACTTAATGGTCTTGTTAACAGAACTATCTACAAGCCCTTGTTTTAAGCAGTTTGCCGTCTATTGGAAAAAAGCCTGTATTCTGTAAACTTGAAATAATCAGACTTGACTCAACGGTATATCACCTGTGTGTCGAAAAAAATGAATAATCCAGTAATGTTTGAAATCTCGCACACGGAAAACGCAAGAAACAAGAAATGCAACTAAGTGTGTTTATTGAGACACTCAAAAAAATGATATTCATCTTCATATCATGACAATTCGGCACATATAATCTGCCTTCTTCGCATTGTTTTTTCATTTCCATTTAAATAAAAATATTCAATCATGTGAGTCAGTAGGCAGTAACCTTAAGATTAGGGATCCCCAGAACCCAGTCACCTAATCAATATAGTGACCAATGTCATAAGTAATGCAATAGGGTTTTGAGCTCACATACGAAAATTAGAATAAAACTTCAGTTGTTTATGAATACCAATTGGTGGATAAGGAATTAGTCCATTTGAACGGATGATTGTAGAGAGTTGTCGTTCTGGTTAGTATTCTTTGTGTGTCAGTACACAGGACCATGATGTGTGTTTTGCTTTTAAATAGCTTGAAATGTTTGTATCATAGGCATTAGCTTTTGGGAGAAGAATACCTGACTTGACCAACCCAGTGAAGTCAACTTATCTTTATACATATCTTGAAGATTATCATGTTTAGCTTGTGATTGATTTGAGGTAGTGTCCCTTTAAGATTTTTTATATATGGTTTGTGGGTAATCATTTGCGCTACATGTCTTCCCCACCGTCTCCATAACTCGATCATCTGAACCTTTGGTAGCCTGCCATGCCAACATTATGAAGGTTATGTACCGATAAGCACTGATTTTCTGACCCGCCTTTACGTCAGGAATAAATGTATCTTTAATATTCTTTTCTGTCAGTATTTAATGTAACACTCTATTTCTACAGCCCTTATAGGGATTACCATAAAAGAATGGTCACTCATATATGTTTCTGTTTCCACTACAGACGCTCTATGTTTGTGTACCAATTGGTCCCAATATTTACACACGCTTGGACCTTTACAGGTATATGAATGTTTTAATCCGTATGTGGCCATAACATGTGGGCTGACAATTTCACTGTCATTTATTTTAGGGCCCTTTCACATCAGCGGTTATTTCAAATCGCGGCAGATGCGGTGAATAAACCGCATCTGCCGCGATTACCGCATACCGGCTGCACTTGCGGCACGGTTGCGGTAAACGCCATACAAGGTATAGGCGGACTTGCGGCAGGTGCGGCAAGTGCGGTTTTGCACTTGCGGCAGGTGCGGCCGCAAAAGAAAATGCGTCTGACTGCGTTTTTTTTCGCGGCCGCACCTGCCGCAAGTGCCAAAACCGCACCTGCCGCAAGTCCGCCTATACCTTGTATGGCGTTTACCGCAACCGCGCCGCAAGTGCAGCCAGTATGCGGTAATGATTTGAAATAACCGCTGATGTGAAAGCACCCTTATATAGGCGATCGCCACCCAAGGATATATACAGATTTATGTAATTTGCCTGTTTTTATTTTTGTTTATTGGAAAACTGACTATATATTTGTATGAAATATTGTCTTCTAATTTGTATTTCTGTATGACTTTAGATAAAATATTCAATCTGAAGAAGGCAGATTATAATGAAGATGAATATCATTTTTTTTAATGTCTCAATAAACACACTTAATAGCATTTCTTGTTTCTTGCGTTCTCCGTGTGCGAGATTTCAAACATTACTGTATTCTGTAAACTGGCCTGCTCGGAAAGTACAAGGAATGTGACAGTAAAGGTACCTTTACACGCCGCTACAACAGGATGGATACAACCCGCTACTTCACGTGCACGAGCACGCCCAAACGGTTACAAAGGGAAACGCACCACCTTTACACGCCGCCACAAGGTGCGCTACGCTACGTTACATCTACAGCTAGATACATCGCCGGGTGTCTCAAGTAGCCATCTGTAGCTTACCGTACCTCATTTACACACCGCTACAACAAGCTAATATGGGCGGACCTGGTGCAGCAGGGACAGCACATAGGCGTGCCACAATTGTGGATTACGAGACGTCCGTACGCTGATAGGACAAAGCAAGAAACCCATGATTGGCCAGGCATCGCAGGAGGCTGTTTAATACATGACGCTCGAGCAATTGTGTAGTGTGACTGGTCAGCTCCTTAAATATGCCTCCCTATGCAGCGACAACCAATCGCAACGCAGGAGCTTCCACCAATGATCGCTGAAGGGGGGCGGTATCCCGGAGCCTGTGTCACGCCCCAGCTACATAGCATGGTGTAGAAACAACCCTTCTGTTCCTTCTTTACACGCCGATACAGCTCACTGCAATCGGCTTTGTAGCCACCTGTTTCAGAGCAGTGCTCGGAAACAGATGTATCTGTTGCCGGCTGCCTCCTACCGTCTTCACACGCTGCTACTACGGGCTATATTGACGACGCAAGCTACAATCGTAGCCTGTAGCGGGTTGTATCCATCCTGTTGTAGCGGCGTGTAAAGGTACCCTAATGGCAGACCTGTAGATTAGGCTGGTTCTATATGTCCAACATTTACGGTCTGATTGCAGACAGCAATGTCCAAATCGGCTACAGGTGTACTGACCTGAATTTAACAGCTTCATAAGCGCCGAAGTGTATATAGGTTTTCTGGCACCCGGGGCAAAAAGTTTTTCCATCCCCCCAAAAGCGGTTTGAGTAGTCATGTGACCGCTCATTCATATTTAATTTCCACACTTAGGCTGCTTTCACATCAGTGTTGTTGCTGGATCGCGGCAGATCCAGCAGATTTACTGTAACTACCGACTTGCGGCAAGCCTTCATTCATTCTCTATGGGACTTCTGGCAAAAACTGCACTTGCCGCACCTGATGCAAGTCCCATAGAGAATGAATAGAGGCTTTCTACAAGTCGGCCGTTACGCGGCAGAAGTGGTAAATCTGCTGGATCTACCATAATTCAGCATAAACGCTGATGTGAAAGGTCCCTTAGGCTTTTTCGTGTTGTGTTTGTCAGCTACACAAACACAGATGTCTACAAACAAAATCAGTACAAACCTATTGTGTTGTGCTGTGTTTGTTCTACGTTTGTTCTGTGTTTGTGCACATTACAGCACAAAAACGCAGTACAAATAAGGGGACACACATAGACAGACACACAAACACACTTTCACATCCTCCCCGGTGAGCCCATGGTGATCCCTTACTTCTGGGCATCAGTAGGACCTGTGGGCATCCTCCAATCAGAGCCTACACATGTGACAGGCTGAGTCACATGGCACAGGTCCTGGAAGGATGATAAACACATCTCCTGCTGGTGCATGGAGGAAGATACCACCGGGGCTCTCTGTGGGCTCACGGGGAAGGGCGAGTATTGCAGTGTTTTTGTTTTGGAAATCGCAGGAAAAAAACCTCACAAATGGACTGTGGGAATAAATCCGTTTGTGATGCTTTTTTGGGGGTTAGGATGGAGTCAATGGGGAAAATGCAGCCCAACAACAGGCATGTCAATTGGCAGGGAGTTGAAAAAACGTAGGCGATTTCTGCAACAAAAACACCACTCAAAAACACGTGTGTGCACAGCTTTTTGTAAATCGTGTAGACTGTAATGATAAAGCTGTGGGTGTTGCGTTTTTGGTGCAGAAATGAAGCAAAAAAAAACCGCAGCTGAAATACACAGTGGGCACATAGCCTTATAGTCACATGCTGATGTGCTATTCTTCCTCATTCTCTCATTGGTCAGTGAACAACAAAAGCAGGAAGAAAAGCTGTCACATTTCAGTTTGTATGAAAATCGTATATGAGTGGAGTGGCCATGTGATGACTGCTGGAATCAGCAAGAGCTGAATCCTGACAGTGAGTACGTATATGAAACGCTGTTACGACTGAGAACGCTACAAAGCTTAATGTTATTCTAAAGGTCTTGACAAGGTTTGAGATGAAAGTAAAATGCAGCCACTGTGGAGACCCCTCTGGCTACTGCTTCAGACGGCCCGATGGCGCTGCCCTGCCTGCTAAGATCATTGCAGATGGCCCACCTTCCCCTCCTCTTGCTACGCCTCTAATAAGCAGGAGGTCCACTGCACTGCCAGTCCAGGCATTGCAGTCAGTTATTGAGACAGAATATCCTATGATGAAGTATCAATGGCATAGACTGGGGTCCCCAGCTAATTAACCTTCCTTATAAGTAAGAGAGGAGAGCTAGAAAAATAAAAAACAGCTATACTCTTTAAATGAGGATTTTTGAACGAATCTGCTCTATTGGTGTAAAAAAACTTGCACTTACAAAGAAGACACTCTGGAGCACAAACTGCTACACTTCAAGTGAGACATGGCGCTGGCTTAAAGATCAGAAACATTCTTGTGTTTTTTTGTCTTTGCAAACATTTTCGTTGTAATTTGGCTTTTTTACAATAAAGATCTCTGTATAGAAAAAGACTCACAAGTTTAAAGGTGATGTCTGGGTCATCTCGGTGCCGCCGACTGGAACTCCATAGTTGGGAAGCTGCAAAGCACAGCTCCATCAACGGAATAGTGGCCGCGGCTTGGTACTGCACATACCCATATTGATTCAAATAGGGGGCATATATCCAGTACCCAGCTATAGGCACTATACAGTTGTACTGTGCAACTCCGGAACTAATCAGTTGTGGCCGGCATCAGGAACAGCTAACTGTGGGTGCCTTATGTCGCAATCTCACCGATCAAACATTGATGACCTGAAGGTGAACTGACCTGTGATTAGAAAAAAAACACTCTTAAATGCAATAAAAAGAAAACAGGTAACATCCTCTAATTGAGATATGCAGAAGGGCTGCAACATCAAAAACTCACCAAATACTGATGGTGGGAGCATAGCCTTAGGTTACATTGCCATGATGAGCCTTTGATGATGCAGAATTTCGGCACCTATGTAAATTAGGTTAGGCTGCTTTCACATCAGCGGTTTTTCGCTGATCGCGGCAGTTGCGGTGAAAAAAACCGCATAACGGCTGCCGTGCGGTTCACTTGCAGCAAGCGCCATACAATGTCTATGGGGCTTGCGGCATACCGCGTTTTTTTCGCGGCCGCACCTGCCGCAAGTGCCGAAACCGCACCTGCCGCACACTTACCGCAAGACCCATAGACATTGTATGGGGCTTGCTGCAAGTGAACCCCAAGTGCGGACTTTATGCGGTAATCGCGGCAGTTGCTGTTTTTTCACCGCAACTGCCGCAATCAGCGAAAATCGCTGATGTGAAAGGGGCCTTACTTGTATTTATTTTTCATTGCATTTTTGCTTTTTTTAACGTGTTTTTATCGCGTTTTTGATGCTGTGGTTTTTGTCTTTTCTTGGTGTCATGCTTTAAATAAATTAAATTGCTTTTTTTATATACTTCCTGGTATTTGGCTTTGACCAAATGTTATTGTTATACTTATGTGGGGATTACATGCATTCTTGATGCATTTCTGTCACGAAAACTAATAATGTATGTGCGTATTTTATCTGTGGATTCTAATGCAAGTCTATGTGTAAAATCTGCAACTAAAACTCGGCGTACCTGGAAGAGAAATTGAAGATTTGAAACATGAACCACAGGTCAGTTTAGGTTGATAGACTTGAGATTTCTATAAATCCCATCCACTTTGCTGCAACATAGGCCGCCTTCACACCACGGTTTTGAGCTGTCAGGTTCTGTCCAGTGTTTTGCAGGAAGCATCGGACAGAACCTGACATCTCCGGACAGAACAGGAGGACAAGTATGCCCTCCGGCCTCTTTTCTGCCGAAATCAGCAGTCCGCAGCTTTAGGAGCTGTCCCGTGCTGAAATTTCAAAATTCTGAAATCTCAGCCGGGAGCTCTCCAGGTGCTGAAGTTCAGCGCTGGGTGCGCTGAACTTCAACACCTGGTGTCCTGCAGCTGGATCCGATTTTCTGTTGGATCCAATTTTGGTAGATTTTTGCCGGACCAAACGCTGCAAACTGCGATTTTGAGTTCGGGGAAAAAAACAAATTCTCCCGAATCCTCCTTGACAGCTGGGAACTGGATGGCAAAATACTGCCATCAGGCCCCATAGGAATACAAGGGTGCCAAAATCGATCTGGGCTGTACGGTTCACACGTCCACACACAGCCATAGGCAACTTTCGCACATCAGTGGAGTAACGCATGTGTGCGAGTGTCCCCTTTTATATGGGGTATTGGTTCATGACACTTAAGCTTGTAATCCATGTCACAGATCCCCACGCTTACGAGTCCTAACAAAATTTGTACAAAAAACTACTCATAAAGACAGCATCAGAAAAAACTTACCATCAACAGACAGATACAAAACCAACACTGCACTTGGCAGGATGCAGTCAGACCCCATTATGTAGAGCAATCCACGGTTACAGGCAGATAAAATCACCTCTACCTACAAATACATGTAGGAGGTGACTGCCATTGGCCTGCATAGTGTCACTACCATTCCTGAGGAGAAGTTGGACTAATCGAACGCGTCAAAATAAACACTATAATGATGTAACACGCCTGATCTTTCTGGTCATATGCAGCGCAGGTCCGTATACACCGTCCACCTCTGCAATTTTGAACTACGCTGGTCAAAAATGGACACGCATCTGCATCCACACGGAGACAAGGTCTGTGCGGAAAAAGGACATGTAAACAAAGCCGTTAAGAGACTTGTCACCCCCACTGGGGAATGCTAACTGATGCAGCATTGAATCAGCGTGTCGGCTGCATCAGGAAGGGGTCCCCCATGTCTCTAGCCCCCTGTAAGTTGTTAAAAAGACTTTAGAAAGTGTATAGATAAGGAGTCCGGAGGGATTACTTAGTAATGAGTCATTGCTGTTGCTGGTGTCCTCCACCTCCACCTCTCTTGTTCAGACCTCCTGTATGTTCCATTTCTGTTGCTGGTGACCCCCGACCTCACCTTCTGTGTGTCACCTCCAGCCCTCTCTGTTTATCCTCCTTGAGGCTGGAGGCGGGAAGGACACCAGCAACAGCGATGATCATTACTGATAATCCCTCCGAACTCGTTATCCATAAACTTTATAAAGTCTTTTTAACACTTACAGGGGGTTAGAGACATGGGACCCTTCCTTAATGCAGCGACATGCTGCATTCATGCTGCATTCAGTTTTTTCAGTTTTCCCCAATTGCTCAGTTCCATAACTGTAACTTGCTGTCTGTAGTTCAGAGATTTCTCGTATACTGTTCCAGTACACTTTCAATGGTGTCATGTAAATGAGCCGTGCAGTCAAAGATCCAGATACCGTATTTTTACTATTTTGTTTGGTTTTTCACTCTGCGTGTATAATTACTCATTGTTTTTTCTCATAGTCCGTGGAAAAGATAGATATGGAAAGAACAAAAGCTGTAGTGTATGTATGTGATAAACCACGTAAATGCAATCTATCCTGACAATATAGAGCTCCCATTTCTATCAGGCTTATTTTATTGATATTCTATTCTGAGGATAGGTCATCAATATTAAATAAAGGGTTCCCACACTTGGCACTCCACTGATCAGCTGTTATCAGCTCTGTCTGGATGCAAATGGTGAACTGAGCTGAAACAGCACAGCTCATTCCACTAGGCAATGGCTGTTCCTGAGTCCTATAGAAGTAATAGGGCTGACTGCGGTTTTTATAATGGTTATTTCAATAGTTTATGGAGCTGTGCTGGTCCTGGTCCATTCACTGTTAACATCTGGCAACCACTGGTGCAAATACATCTGATCGTGGTTGCGAGGAGATATGCGGATCTAGACATCATTTCAGCACATTTAATACAGCATGTTTTTTTTCTCAAAAACGCACACTGTGTGAACACGCCAGAGTTTTGCAGCATTTTTTCATGATCACATGAGTCAATGGATAAAAACACTGGAAAAAATTTCTGCTGCACCTATCGGCACTGGAAAAAAGCAACGTGCGAACAACAGTTCACAATTCTCAAAGACTTTGTGCTTTGGGAAAGTAGGGCTTTTTTTTTTTTTTTTTTTTGCTACAAGTTTGACAAAAATTGCCTATGTGCACACGTTGAGTATTTGGTGCACAAATTTCTGCACTAAGTCTGAAGGCACACTGTGCGAGGACTCGCGTGAGTTCAATGCGAGGAAACTCGCATTGCACTGGGACCAGTGTTACCCTATCAGGCAGGCACACTCTGCGAGTCCCTGGTGCTGCGATGCACGGATTCTGACACGCGTGAGCGCCATGCAAGTGTATGGGGGCGAGAAAATCTCGCCCCCATACAGCACACTGTGCAATATTCGCACGAGTGTGCAGCCAAAAACGCTTTAAACTTGCCAGCTGTCAAATCCAGCAAGTTTAAAAATACCTCTTTCCTGGTACAGTAACGAATCATCTTGCACCGCTGTGTCAGCGGTGCAAGATGATTAATAAGCACCCAGCTGCTGGGCATCTATGTGTCTTTTTTGGGCTTAAACAGCATATGCAGCATCTGTGCCGCATATGAGCACAGATGCTGCATATGCTGCATTTAACCTGGTTAATAAAGGGATAATATGTGTTTACTATGTTGGCACCATGTCTCTAGGGAGTGACCACCCTCCCTAGAAACATGGTGCCTAAATTCATTGGTGATTCAGGGGTTAATATGCTATATTTTTGTTTAGCCAGCATTTGCCGGCTTTCTGTAATTCTTGCTGAAAGCAGGCGGCTCCTGGCTGTCAGCGCGTGTATGCTACGCATTTTGCGTAAGCACATTGCTGGCAGCATCCTCAATGAGGAGCTGTCTCAGGTACTTACGCAAATTGTGTAGTGAAGCTGTCGCTAATGGACGTTACCACTGGGCCCACCGACACACCTGGGCATAGTAATATCCAAAACAAGAGATCCGGTTTTACCAAATAAAATTTCTTATTTCATTAAAATTGCATCATCAACTTGCAGACTTCATGCAGTAGCAGTACATGAACAGGAACAACTGTCATTTAACTCATTCACCCCTGGGCAATTTTTTTCCATTTTTCCTCCTCTTCTTCCAAGAGCCACACCTTTTTATTTTTCCCTCAATATAGACATATCATTGCTTGATTTTTGGCAGAGCAAGTTGTACTTTTGAATGAAATCATTTATATTACCATGTATTGAACAGGAAAATGGGACAAAATTCCAAATTAATTACAAAGAAAGTGCAATTACACATTTGTTTTTTGTACCCGCTGAAGCGCCATTGAGCGGCGCGAAACGCCATTGTACTACCACCCCCCGTCCTCCCACCCGCTACCCACAGGTCTGATAGGAGGCAGATATATACAGGTGAGCGATGCAGCAGTGGTTCAAATGATTACACACTGTGGGGAACCTGTGAGGACTACTGGTGCAAATAGCTGTATACCTAATAGATAAATGCCAGCACAGAGTTAGAGGAGTGAGGGAAGGATACCTGGAAATTTACTATGTTTACTACGTGCAATTAACCTATGAAGATTCCTTGTCTGTTGTTGGTCTAAAAGAGACAGAGTAGAACCCACATATTATATTATCATATATATTTTTATATAACAAATTTTAATGAATAAAAGCTTGTAAATGGTACCTGTATAAATTCTATGTATTTGATATTTAAAATAAAATTGAACAATTTGTAAGATAAAGTTGATTCAGTTTCATATGTCATCAGGTGTACCTCAGGTGAGGCAACACGGATGATTTTGGGTATATATTGAATCTAGTGAAACGAAAGTTATTGGACATTTGATTATACCATTGGCCATATGTCTGTCATGGTATCTTTAAAGGTCCCCAGAGGTGTGATGTCTTTCCTTCTCAGTAAGACCACCTGGGGTCTCTAGTGAGTACAAGAAGGTTACAAGTCCAGTTTAAGATAACATAGGTTTTGATCTTTTGTGGAGAGATGCAGCCTGTAAACAGATGCTAATTTACTGCTGGTGATACATTGCCTTGCAAATACATATTTTCACTACAGAAACATTACCTAAAGCTGGTTTCACACTGCATTTTTTTTCCGTGATCAGGTTTGATCAGTTGTGTGCAAACAGTAGAGGAACCAGGAGAGGAACTTGCAGAGAATCTATAATTGAAAGATTGACACCTGTTCTGATTTGGAGACATCCTGGTTTTGGCACCAAAACTGATGACATGATCAGTGAAACTGCAGTGTGAAGCCAGCTAATGGTGGGTTTACACGTCGCGATATCGGGCGATATGTAACCAAGACGGGGAGGCGCTTTTTCCGCATGCATCGCTGGTTACACGGCCGATATCGGGATAAAACGTCCCGACGATGTGTACGCCCCCCAACCCAGACGATCAGTTAACATGGAGTGAATGGGTGAGTGGGCGTAACATCGTAGTTGGCTGTGACACGGTACGATGCTGCTACAACGGCATGCGATATCGGGCAGTTGAATAGCACGCTCATTCAACCCGATATCGTTGGCATCGTTCCGGCATCGCGTTGTAGTTCAACCGTACAACGCGCGAACGATATGGGTCCAAAACCCGAACCAGTGACTTTTATCTGAGTTGGATCGGAGTTGGACGCCGATATCGCGACGTGTAAACCGCCATAATAGTTTCCCAACACCCTAGTTAATACGCTAGTTTACAAAGCAATTAAGAGTCACCATGGGTTGCAGAATTGATATCCTTAGGATAGCCTATCAATGTCATGTCTGTGGGGTCAGATTTATGCATGTTCAATTTCAGCTCTGTAGAGACTGTTTAGGCCCCAAAATATAAAGGTACAGAAAATGTATCATGGTTCTCCTGCGTTGTCCCTAAAGGAGCATTTTACTTCTATGGAAGGACATAATGAGGTAGAGAATGTTCCAGGAAATCAGGAGGACCTGTGCCAAGCACCATATCATGCCCTCGGTTACTCAAGGTGTTTAAGCTGTCTCCTTATGTTCTATTAGTAAAGACTGTATTCCTGTTTCTTGGCAAACTGGGTGAAGAAAACATTCTGTGGCAGATGTACGAGCAGTAGTGCTGATGTTCATAGCTTCTCTGAAAATACAAATAATGAATTACAGAATGAAAATTTTATCTAATAAAGCTGAAAACTTATTTTCAGATTTTTTTTTTATATTATTGGGTGGATATGCATAGGAACATTAATACAGGAGGGGGCTTGTTAGAGTAAGTCTGCTGAGATTTGACTGTCTAGCAAAACTGCAAATGGTATTTATTCTGCATACTTGTATTTATACCATTATTTCAAAGCACTTTACTGACATCATCATCACTCCCCATCGGGGTTCTTAATCTTAATATAATATCAGTATGTCTTTAGAGTGTGGGAGGATACCACAGTACCCAGAGGAAACCCATACAAACACAGGGAGGACATACATACTCCCCAGGGGCAGCTGAGGTCCTGGTTCAAATGCCACCACGGATAACATCTGCAAAGAACTTGTATGTTTGTATGTTCTCCCTGTTTCTGCGGGTTTCCTCTGGGTTCTGTGGTTTCCTTCCACACTTCAAAGACATACCGATAGCGAATTTATATTGTGAGCCCCAATGGATGATGTCTAGCACATTTAGGCCACGCAGGCTTCTTATAGTAGCACAAGGAAAATGCAGCCTGTGCTCAGGATCACACCACAGTGGGCGGCCAATGCTGACAGGAGAGAGGCATGAGAGCCAAATACACTGTCACTGCAGAAGCCGAGTGCTCGTAGAATCAGAACCCAATTTTGTCTCGTATCCTGTAAGCATCGGGCGCCCATTGCTGTGCGATCCTGTAGACAGGGGGAAAAGTGGGCGCCCACACACTGACATTGTGTGAGCTCTCAGCTCCTGCGATCTCCATTTGGGCAGAGTTGAGGATTCAATATAGGCAGTATTCTTTGTATTGCTGTCGATCTTCATAAGGGTGTACTGAAGACTACTAATTACCGTACATACTTGAATATAAGCCGAGTTTTTAGCACAATTTTTGTGCTGAAAAGTGCCCCCCTCGGCTTATACTCGAGTCACTCAGTATTTGCTTGGGAAGGGACTGTGCCCGGGGGCTGGAGGAGGCAGGAGGGGGCCGCAGTGACCATGGGAGGTCACGTGGTCCCGTTCATTAGTGTAATGAATATGCACTGCATCCCCTGTCCATCAGTGGCAGGGGGAGCGGTACATATTGCACTACACTGGCCCCCATCAGTGATATACAGGCCCCCTCCTTAGTATCTGGCCCCCAGGCTGCGGCACACATTAAAATAACAAACATTGTGTACATTACCTTTCCGGCGACTCCTTGCTGGCAGCGCCTCGTCCTCCGGTCTCCCTGCTTCTTCCTGCTTTTGCCGGTGTCATGTGACCGGCGCAGCAGAGATGAAGTCATCGCTGCTGCGTTGGTCACAGCAATAGAAGCCGGCACAAGCAGGAAGAAGCAGGGAGACCGGAGGAGCGGCGGTGCCAGCAAGGAGTCACCGGAAAGGTAATGTATAAAATGTTTGTTATTTTAACAGGTGCTGCAGCCTGGGGGCCAGATACAAAGGAGGGGGCCTGTATACCACTGCTGGGGGGCCTGTATACCACTGCTGGGGGGCCTGTATACCACTGCTGGGGGGCCTGTATACCACTGCTGGGGGGCCTGCATACCACTGCTGAGGGGCCTGCATACCACTGCTGAGGGGCCTGTATACCACTGCTGAAGGGCCTGTATACCAGTGATCAGGGGCCTGTATACCAGTGATGAGGGGCCTGTATATCAGTGATGGGGGCGTTCTATACTGGAATGGGGGGGCTATATACCAGATACACCAGTGACGGGGGGCTATATAACAGGATGGGTGTCTGCTGCATTTCTCACCCTAGGCTTATACTCGAGTCAATACGTTTCCCTAGTTTTGGAGGGTAAAATTCGGAGACTCGGCCGATACTCGGGTCGGCTTATATTCGAGTATATACGGTATATATGTAATAAAACTTTTTAAACAATTAAAATCTGTACCACAAGGATGATTTTTATAGGGGCCACGTCTCTTTATAAACGCATCAATGGTTTAATTTGAGTATTGGGTTGACAGACTCCCTTTAAGATCAAAAGGATTAAACGGTAACAAGTAGGCCACATGCACACATTGAGTATGGTTAGTTTTCTGGTCATCATAATGGGAGACCCAGACAATGGGGTTAAGGGCACTGCCCTCCGGAGGCCACACTAGGTACTACAAGTTTGTAGACACCGCCCCCTCCGCTTATAAACCCCCACCGCAGGGAATATCCTCAGTTTTTAACTTAGTGTGCTCGGAGGTATCACACGCATTGCTTGCACTTCACTGCATCCTCACAACTTTCGTGATGGCGTCTGAAGACAAGGTAATATGGTCCCGGTCGGGGACCTTCGGCAGTCTCCCTGCTCACCCTTAGGGAACACGCAGGTCGAGGTACCGGAGGGCCTAGAGCCTGGACACTGCGTGTCCTCCCGGTACGCTGTCGCACTCCTTCCCATCCCTGTTTGGGGGCTCTGGGTAGTGGGAGTATGGAGCCTTGCACAGCTCCGCTCCGTCCGAGGCCTCCCTAAATGGTGCTTACAGACCGGACTGGAGCCAGCCCAGTCCGAGGCCTCCCTACATGGTGCTTACAGACCGGACTGGTGCTGCACCCCCGTCCGAGGCCTCCCTAAATGGTGCTTACAGACCGGACCGGCACTGAGGCACCTTGTGTGTCTCCGGTGTGCCTGGGGGTAGTGTCGGCACTATATGTGTTGGGACACTCAGACCGCGCGTACCCTCGGGTCCGCGGTTCTGGCGGTGGACCCCATGCTGGGGCCACTCTGGCTGACCGCCCTGTGTCTCACAGGGGCTGCGGCTGTCGGCTACAGACTTTTGTCTGCAGCCATTAGTATTGTGTTTTGTGTCACGGTACTTTCCCGCGCTGCGGGCCTCGGCGCCTTCATTACTGAGGCTGCCTGAGGAGATGGAAGCAGCCCAGGCGGTGACGTCAGTAATGGGCGTGCGTGTGTGCTCCCGCATGTTTTCGGCTCCGCCCACAGTTAGTCTGTCGGCGGCCATCTTTCCCTTCACTTCCCGGCTGGGATCTGCTTGGAGTGCACGGCTGCACTCAATTCAGGGGAGACCGGAAAACCTCGCGGGGGCCACACTCGCACACACCGCTTCCTCCACCGCTTTACTGCGGTTGGTAAGCCGCCGGTTGTACCGGTTCCTTCTTTAAAGATTGGCTTATTCCCCCTGCTGTAGGGATGTCCTCAGCTGGGAGGAGCGCTGCTAAGGTGGCAAGTAACACCACTGCCTGTGCTACGTGCAACGGGACACTGGTTGAGGGGTCCTGCAATAACTGCGGACGCCCAGAGGCACGGGCTGAGACTGCAAGGGAGACAGCAGCTCCGGTGCTATATCCTGTGGTCCAGGTGGGCCCAGGGCCATGGGAGACACAGAACAAGATAAATGAATCTATGTTATCCCAGCTGTCCTCCATGTCGCAATCCCTGGAGGTACTAACCAGGAGGCTGGAAAACCCAGCTGCTCCTTCATATTATCCCCGGGTGTCCCCTGCCTCAACTGTGAGACCCCTTAAGCGGACTCGACGTGAGGATTCCACCGAGCCCCAGACACTCTCTGAGGAGGAAGGTCTCTCTGAGGGGGACGAGGATGATGGGGGTTCATTACTCGGGTCCGTGTCAGAACCACCAGAGGGGGTGGAGGATCTGGTGTCCTCCATCAACGAGACTTTACGTCTCGTGACACCCCCTGAGGAGGTGACCGTTCACCCAAAGGAGGCCTACCAATGGCTACGGCCGGAGGCTAGACCAAGTGGCTCCTTTCTGGATCACACTAACTTCGGAAGGGTGATTAGAGCGCCCAGGATTCATCCTGGCCGGCGTTATGTCCGTAAATCTAAGGACAATCGCTTCCCCTTCCCTGAGGAGGTGCTTCAGGAGTGGTCGCAGTCCCCTAAGGTGGATGCTTCCATGACCAGGATTGCGGCACGCTCCTCTTCTCTGCCTCTGATAGCTCCTCATTGAAGGACGCTACTGATAGACAGGTCGAGCAACTCGCCAAGTCTTCTTATGAGGCTGTGGGGTCTTCATTTGCCCCTAATTTTGCCGCGGTCTGGACTCTGCAGGCGATCACCTCCTGCTTGGACGGTATCGCTGACCTGGCAGGGTCCAGCTCAGAAGTCCTGGCACTCACTGATAGAGCAAGGGCCTATGCGGACTACGCTAGAACGGCAACGCTGGAAACTGCAAATCGCTCTGCTGTGGCTTCGGCCAATGCTATAGCGATCCGCAGATTGTTGTGCCTGCGTCTATGGGACTCAGATGCCACGTCCAAGAAGATTTTGCAAAATCTTCCGTTCTCTGGCGACAGGCTTTTTGGTACCGAACTGGACAAGTTGATAAAGGATTCTGCGGAGTCAAAGATCCCACAGAATAAACCTAAGCCACGGTATACCGTAAAGAGGAACCCTAAACAGTGGTCCTTTCGGTCCAGTTCACAGCCTTCAGCATCGTCTGCCCGAGCGGACAGAGGGAGCAAGCCCTCTACTCAGTGGCGCCCCAAGGGTCGCCAGAAGAAGCCGGCGGGGGCAGCGGCTGCCACCCCCAAACCCGCTTCCGCATGACTCGCTCTCTCATCCTACCTCCCCACAGGTGGGGGGCCGTCTGTCTCTTTTTCGGGACAGATGGCTGCTCCAAGTCCAAGATCAGTGGGTACGAGACATAGTCTCCAGAGGTTACAGGATAGAGCTGACGTCACAGCCGGCACACCGATTCCATCGGTCGGTCCCGTCCCCAGAAAAGGCTCAGGCTTTTCATCTGGTGTTGGAGAATCTCCGCAAGGACGGAGTTGTGGTCCCAGTACCTTCTGGGGAGAGGTTCAGGGGTTTTTACTCCAACCTCTTTATCGTCCCAAAGAAGGATGGATCTTTTCGCCCGGTTCTGGACCTAAAGTTGTTCAACCGCCACGTGTTGGTTCGGAAGTTCCGCATGGAATCCCTGCGCTCCGTAATCGCGGCTGTGTCACAGGGGGACTTCCTAGCGTCCATAGATATTCGGGACGCTTACCTTCACGTGCCCATTGCACCGGCTCATCAACGCTGGTTAAGATTCGCAGTGGGGGACGAACACTACCAGTTCGTGGCGCTGCCTTTCGGCCTGGCCTCGGCTCCACGGGTGTTCACGAAAGTGATGGCCTCTATGATGGCTCTCCTGCATGTGCAGGGACATACCGTCATTCCCTATCTCGACGACCTGCTGGTCAGGGCGCCATCGGAACACCTTTGTCAAGAGAGCCTGAATGTGACCATGAGGTCTCTGGAACAATTCGGTTGGCTCCTCCATATTCAGAAGTCAACTCTGGTTCCGACCCAGTCATTGACATATCTGGGCATGGACTTCAACACGGCCTCAGCCCTGGTGTCTCTACCACGGGCCAAACAACTGGCCATCCATTCAGGAGTGCAACAGATCCTCCTGTCCCCACAATCATCCCTGCGGGTGTTGATGAAGCTGGTGGGGCGCATGGTGGCAGCAATAGAGGCGGTGCCTTTCGCACAATTTCGCCTCCGTCCTCTACAGCTGGAGATCCTCCACAGTTGGGACAAGAGGACGACATCTCTGAATCGGCTGGTGACCCTTTCCCAACCGACCAGGGATTCCCTGCAGTGGTGGCTACAACCACGTCACCTACTCTCGGGGCCGGTCCTTCATCAAACCGTCATGGTTAGTGGTGACCACCGACGCCAGTCTGAAGGGCTGGGGGGCGGTGTTCTTACACCACAGGGCCCAAGGCCTCTGGACTCAGTCGGAGTCGGCGTTGCAGATCAACGTGCTGGAGATCAAGGCGGTCTATCTGGCACTCCTGGCTTTTCAGAAATTCCTCTCCGGACGACCCATTCGGGTTCAGTCCGACAATGCGACGGCCGTCGCTTATATAAATCATCAAGGAGGAACCAGGAGTGCACAGGCTCTGGCCGAAGTCCACCGCATCCTATCCTGGGTGGAGGACAACAACTGCCTGATCTCCGCAGTTCACATCCCAGGGGTCGAAAACTGGGAGGCCGACTATCTGAGCCGGCAGGGGATGGACGCCGGAGAGTGGTCTCTTCATCCTGACGTCTTCCGGGACATCTGCAGCAGATGGGGCACTCCGGACGTGGATCTGATGGCCTCGCGGCTGAATCATCAGGTGCCGCAATACATGGCGAGGTCGTGGGATTCCCAGTCTCTGGGAGCAGACGCCCTGGTCCTGAGTTGGTCCAGATTCCATCTGCCGTATGTGTTCCCGCCTCTAGCTCTGATTCCCAAGGTGCTGTGGAAGATCAGGACGGAGTGCAGGGTAGCCATTCTAGTGTCTCCAGATTGGCCCAGGAGGTCCTGGTATCCGGACCTGTGGCGACTGTCAGGCGGACACAGGTGGGCCCTTCCAGAACGCGCAGATCTACTCGCGCAAGGCCCATTCTTCCACCTCAATTCCAGGGCCCTCAGATTGACTGCATGGCTCTTGAGGCCTGGCTGCTGACATCCAGGGGTTTTTCCCCTACAGTGGTTGCCACTATGAATCGGGCTAGGAAGCCTGTTTCGCGAAAGATATACCACAGGACGTGGAAAATCTTTTTCTCCTGGTGTGCCTCTGGTGGACGGTCTCCTTGGCCCTTGTCTGTTCCGACCCTGTTGGCTTTCTTACAGTCGGGCTTGGAGTTGGGGCTATCCCTCAGCTCCCTGAAGGGTCAAGTGTCAGCGCTGTCTGTGCTGTTTGACAGACGTTTAGCGCTCCAACCGAAGGTCCGGCAATTCCTGCAGGGGGTGTCTCGGGTGGTTCCGCCATACAGGCGACCACTGGACCCTTGGGACCTTAACATGGTCCTGGCGGCATTGCAGAAACCGCCGTTTGAGCCGCTGAGAGACATTTCCCTCTCTCGTCTGTCCCAGAAAGTGGTATTTTTGGTGGCGATTACGTCTCTGAGAAGGGTCTCAGAATTGGCTGCACTTTCGTGCAAGTCACCCTTCCTGGTGGTTCACCAAGACAAGGTGGTGTTACGCCCACGGCCAGAATTCTTGCCTAAGGTGGTGTCCACTTTTCACCTGAACCAAGAGATTGTGCTTCCATCATTTTGTCCCGCTCCCGTTCATCAGGTTGAGCGCGACCTCCACACTCTGGATCTGGTGAGGGCTGTGCGCATTTATGTGTCCAGAACTGCCTCATTCCGGACGTCGGACTCCTTGTTCATCCTTACGGCGGGTCGCTGTAAGGGGTCCGCGGCATCTAAATCAACCTTGGCCAGATGGATCAAGGTGCCCATTCAGGAGGCCTACCGTTCTTCCGGTCTGCCTCTCCCGGTGGGATTGAAGGCGCACTCTACCAGAGCTGTCGGTGCCTCCTGGGCTTTGCGACATCGAGCTTCTGCTCTACAGGTGTGTCAGGCAGCCACATGGTCAAGCCTGCATACTTTTTCTAAGCACTATATGGTGCATGCCCATGCCTCTGCGGATGCAAGTTTGGGCAGGCGGGTTCTCCAGGCGGCGGTTGCCCACCTTTGAGGGGGACCATGGTTATCCGTCTTTTGAGGAACTCTTCCCGCCCTGGGGTATTGCTTTAGGACATCCCCATTGTCTGGGTCTCCCATTATGATGACCAGAAAAAAGAGAATTTTGTTTACGTACCGTAAATTCTTTTTTCTTTAATCATCAATGGGAGACCCAGCACCCACCCAGTTGTTCCGTTGGATGTTGTCACATTTGACTTGTTCCCAGTTGGGACAGTTTATTCCGGGTTGTTGGACCGTTTTGTTCACGGTTTCTTATCCGAGGTTTCGGGTGTGGTTATTTTGTCTCCTCGCAGCTTATGGACCAAACTGAGGATATTCCCTGCGGTGGGGTTTATAAGCGGAGGGGGCGGTGTCTACAAACTTGTAGTACCTAGTGTGGCCTCCGGAGGGCAGTGCCCTTAACCCCATTGTCTGGGTCTCCCATTGATGATTAAAGAAAAAAGAATTTACGGTACGTAAACAAAATTCTCTTTTTTGTACCTCAGTATTTGTAGCCAAAACCAGCAGAGGTTGATAAATACAGAAGGGGTGACATGTTTCTATTATACATTTCCTTGCTCCACTCTAGTTTTGGCTACACATACAGAGGTGAATTACTCCCCAAGTACTTGACCTTAAATTGCCTGATCTTTCCCCTGCTACATCATATATTAGGGAAGTCAGGACGCCCCCGTGCTAATCCGATAGTGGGCCAGACTCGCTAAACCATAGAGTTCAGCTGATATTAGTAGGAGGGCCTTCTTTAGATCACATAGTTTTTGTCTAAAGGTACAGCTTTGTGTCATTGTCAGTACATTGTGTGACTCATTGACAAGTTTTTAACTACAAGTTTGTGTGTTACAAGGTTGTCCAAACTGGAATGATCTGGTTTCTATGCCAAGAGGGCATCACTTCATAAATGTATATGTTTTCTTCACCTTCCATGTTAATTAATTTCTTTTTGAAGGGGTTGTCCACTAATTTAAAAGTTAGCAAGTTATGGGTCTCACGGTGGCATAAGAAATAAATATAAAAAACACTATACAGTGTACGTCCAGTCTTCTAGCATCAAAATTCAGTGGCTTCCTTCACATGACGGCGGCAGGCAGTCACAAGCTGCTAACCGGCTACAGCCTTTCACATCCCACGCTAAAAATTGGGAGATGATGATAGGTTATTTGGTGACAACCTCACCCTGCCCCACTGCACATTGATGCCAGGATACCAGCAGGGACGCAGCACTGAACGCAGAGGAGCGGTGCTTTTTCAGTAGATGAATGTACGTTTTTACCCTCACCCTGGACCGATTTAAGGTTACATAGTCAATTATGACTTTTAGGATTGCTACCTTTATTAGGTGGCACTAGAGTTAGTCTACTTCTTCACTGAACTGACAATTTGCATATTTCCCAGGGGAGCATTGCAACTATAAGTCTCCTGAGCCGACAGGCAGAATGCTCTCCACAAGGAGAATAGCTATTGTGGCGCCCCTGCGACGAGGGTGGCCACATGAGGGAACTGCAAGCAGGCAGAAGGTAGACAGTTTGTGCACCAAACACCCTCACAGCACACACACCCACCAGAGCACAACACCCAACCCAGAGCCCGACACTCTAGGCGGGCAAGGGGTGGTAGGATTTAGAGGAAAGTGGGTGGGAAGGTAGGTCAGGTGGTAGACTAGTACAAATAGAGGAAAAGAGGAGGAAGGAGTTAGTAGGCCAGAGTGAGCCGAGAGGTAAAGAACAAACAGAAAGTGACACATCCCGGAGGGATAGGGCTCCCTGGAGACGCAGAATCCAAAGTGACACAGATCCATGGAGATAAAGCTCGTCCATAGCCTGCAGCCCAAGGGAGAGTGAAGACAGAGACCGGACCGGTGCCACCGGGTCCGAGGAGTACGGCAGCACCGACCAACTACCGGCGGGATAGATTCCCTGATTGTATCTGGAAGCCTCACGGGTGGGAAAGAGCCGGTGATCCCTTGCAAGACAGGGACACCTAAGCTATGCTGAAACTAGAGTGTCGACTCTGAGGGGACTGCTGCTACACGTCGGCTCCCTAGACAAACCAGCGTTGAAAACAGATTCCAGATCAGTGTTCCTACTACACGGATTGGAGGATAAGCAACATTATAGGACCCGGCTTACTGCCCATACACATTGGGGGAAGCTACACAAAAGGGACCGAGTTGCCGTCATACAATCCACAAGGAAGAACATTGAGAGAGAACAAGCCTGAAAGGTGACTGAGAGAGAGTGAGGGGTCTCAGGAAGACAGTCTGGCTGCAGAGGGTTCAAAGTGTCCAGCGTAATCTGTGTTAAGAACTGAACTGTATTGTAAACTGTTTGACTTGGAAGAACTTGCAAGTAAACCCGGTGAACCCTGCTCCAGTCTGATTCCAGGTATACAGAACTTTTATTACACCTTTACACCCTGTCAGGAGCAGCCCGACCCACGGTGGGCTCATCCATCTAGCTGCAGCTCATCCATCCCTCCATCCTCCTGGCAGAGCTACGCTGCAGCGGTGGTCCCCATTCTGACCACAACCCCGTGGGTGGCGTCACGACAAACAATCTCCCTTGTAAATACCCCCTTTTACTTGTGAGAACCCGGGACACGGTCGACACCAAGACCGCCGTGATGTCCCCAGCAGTACCCCGGTCCGGTACCGAGTATCCCGTCCCAGTGGGCTCCACACTATTCCCTCAGACTTTATTTTAAAGTAAAAAAAACACACAACACCTTTAAGCGGCATTGAAATACTTGTTTGGAGAGAAGGGTTAAATATATATAAAGATTTTTGAAAGCACCACTCCAGAGTTTTTTGTATTTCATCGCTAAGTAGCTTGCCCCTAGTCTTACGCTATGTTAAGATGAGCGTGTATTTACTGTGTTTTTTGTGCCCATAATATGCATCCAGAATGCATTGCATATTGTTAGCCATTAAAGTCTATAAAATTTTGAGAGTGACGTGCCAAAGTGGCATAATTTTGCAGACTATTTTGGTTGCATATTGCGGATGCATCATGTCAATTGTTAGACGCGCATATTTTCCAAAGACCCCATTTTAATCTTTAAAATGCACATCACATACGCATATGTATTCACACAGTGCAGATGCGACGTGCATTTTGTCCATATTTGCCATGGGGAATTTGTGATTTCCACCACACTCCATGAAACGCTGAAGCTGCCGGCAGGTCACAAAGCACTAGAGACCAACTGGTGCAGTGGTGATAAAACGTACAGCCTCCAGTGGGTCAGTATGGGACTTAATTTATTTTATTAAATCTAACTTAAAAAAATGCTGGAGTTGTGATTTAATGAATTTGCTCAAAGTAAGAAAAAAATAAAAATGCTTAGGAATTAATTTTCAATTGAAAATACACAAGGGAAGCATTGTAAATGCAGGCTGCGAGTTATCTGGTTTTTAATCAATGAATGCAATTCATTTGCAATGCAAAAGTCTCCACAACCATTTGCTGCTACAGATGCTTCACGTCCTTAGATCTAACTTCACATTATGAGTTTAGATTTTAATATGTGCTTAATATGTAGCTGTGAAGACTACAGAACACGTTATTAGTGCTTCCCCCTGCACAATGTGTATGGATGGTCACAGTTGTGATTTGTAATGTGGTAGATCATGTACTTTTCTTTCCAGCGCTTGTATCTTGTTTGCACTTGGACTGTTATCGCATGGTTCAGGCTGGGGCTGTTACTTTGCCATGATAACATACAGATTGGGTAGTCATTGTAAGGTCACACTAGGTTTGATCTTGTAGTAGGACAATACAAACTTGTAATGGTGGGTTTACACACACCAATCATTGTATCCAATATCTGAACAGATCTCTGGTTGCAGTGAAATCATGGACAGATTGCTCCATGTTGTACACAGCCACAAAATGGAACTATGTGTCCATGATTTCACTGCAACCAGAGATCTGTTCAGATATTGGATACAATGATTGGTGTGTGTAAACCCACCATTAGGCTGGCTTTACACCTCGATTTTGTTCCTGTTCATGGGATCCTGTTTTTTGCAGGAGCACACGGACAGGAACGAACAGGTCTGCATTGTAAACTCCAGATGCGGGGTTTTGAGGGATCAGAACATAGAAAGAGCTGGGGGAGCCGAGCTTGCAAAGCACAGGCAAGTGATGTTGGCACTGTTGCTTTCGCTTTAGCAGTGTATCTACATGCACTGCTAAAGTAAAATAAAAGAAAGGAATACTTAAAAAAAAAAAAAAATCACCTTTCTGCTGAGGGTCCCGCGATGTGCGGCATCCAGCTCCGATGGCTGCAAGGACTTTAGGCTGCTTTCACATCACAATTTTTGTGGATCCGTGACTTTTGTCAGGCGCATGATTTAAATCGCTCAGCTGATGCGGTCATATGACCAATCAGCTGATCGGGTTGCCCTGCCCGGTCAGCTGATCTATGTCCGTAAGTCTTCGGAGCTGGATGACGCACATCGCGGGACACTCGCTGGAGAGGTGAGTTGTTTTTTTTTTTAATAACACTTGCTTTGTTTTATTACACGTTCGCAATGTATGTATATACATTGTGAAAGTGAAAGTGTCCCGCTTGCCTGCGCTTTGCAGGCTCGGGCTCCTCTCAGCTCTTTTTGGGTCTGGATCTGTGAAAATCCACCTGGACACAGAAATGGCATCTGTAGGCACACATCCGATGCTGTCCGTTCCTGTTTGTAGGGTCCTGCAAAAAACAGGATCCCCACGGACAGGAGAAAATTGAGATGAGAAAGTAGCTTTAATCAGCTTAACGGGCGGGGCAGCCTGATCAGCTGATGTGTCACATGATCGCATCAGTTGACCGGTTTAAAACGCAAGCCCGCCAATCGGTTTTGGCGGGCGATTTAAACCACTCAGCTGATGCAGTCATGTGACACATCATCTGATCGGGTTGCCGCCCCTTCCTGATCAGCTGATTAAGCTCCTGCAGCCATCGGAGGTGGATGCCGCGCATCGCGGGACACTCAGCGGAGAGGTAAGCATTTTTTTTATTTTTAACCATTCCTTTCTTTAATTTCACTTTAGCAGTGTACGTAGACACACTGCTAAAGTGAGATTACAGGAACAGAGCAGTTTTAGTGTACTGAGCATGCTCAGTACACTAAAACTGGATCCGGAAACGATCCTGTTTTTTCCCCGGATCTGACGCCCATAGACTCCCAAGTTATAGGCACCTGTTTGCCCTGGATTTGTTTATGTCCGGTTTGGTGTGTTTTTTTTTTCACTGGAGCCCAAAATTGGACCCGACGCTGATTTTGGGGCCAGGAAAAGACAGGACAGAACTGAATCCGGGACTTAGCTGGCAGAATCTGATGGCCAATCGGGCACCATAGGGTTACATGGGAGGCAAAAACGGATCCTGTTCTGTCCTTTTCAAAATGGACAGAACAGGATCCCAAAAAATGTGTGAAGCCAGCCTAAGGCCAGTTTCACACTGCGGTTTTTAGCTGTCAGGTTGTGTCCGGTGTTTTGCAGAATGCACTGGACACAACTTGACAGCCACAGACATGCAGAAACTGAGGGCAAATATGCCCTCCAATCCTGTTTTAAACAGGGATTGTTTTTGTGCCGCTGTCCAGTGCTGAAATTTCAGCAGCACGGGTGCAGAGCAGCTGCCCACAGTGCTGAAATTTCAGCCGTGGAGCTTTCCAGGTGCTGAACTTCAGCGGCGGCTCTCTAATGCTGCGCTTTCCATGGGGCTGAATGAGCGCGGCTGCATTGCAGAGCCGATGCACTTTCTGCATCAGGCGTCCTAGAATCGGTACGATTTTTTGCCGGATCAGGCACGATCCGGCGCCCATAGACTCCCATGTTATGGTCGCCGGATTGCCCCGGATCATGGAGGATCTGGTTTTGTTCGTTTTTGCCACCGGACACAAAAAATAATGCAAACTCCGATTTTGTGTTCAGGGCAAAAAACAAACAAAACCGGATCCTCCTGGAATACCACAAAACTGGACGGCAAATAGTAGCCATCCGGCACCATAGGGATACATGGGGGGCAAAATCGGATCTGGTTCTGTCCGCTTCACACGGGACAGACCCGGTCCCGAAAAATCGTGGTGTGAAGCTGGCCTAAGAGGTTTCCCAAGGTGTAGGACTTTCTTGACTTCACAAGCTCCCTCACTGTCCATTCAAATACTCACCATAAAAAATAAAATTGATACTTGATACTGACTCTTGATATAGTCAAGATAACAGCGGGGAAGACCCTTGTGCACCTATCTAGGCTCGCGCAAGATCGATCTTCCTACAGAGCGTTTAGCCATCAAGTCACCATAGCTCAAGATGGAGCTGAAGGCTGATAAATAATAGTAATCAATATAACCTTGTAAGAAGTAGGATATATTCCAGACAACCCTTTTAAGTACTGTGTATCACAATGCAATGAGACTTCTTTAAAAGGTTATTCCGGTCTTACAAATATAAACATTTTATACAAATACATGTCTATTCGCATATTCGTATGTTTGCCTGTATCATAGTTAAGGCCACTAGGTTTTCCAATGTCTGTTCTATATTGTATGTTTTCTGTTTGAGAGACGAGTTGTGGTTTAGAATGACACCATTCACTTTACCTTATAATGTACTGAAAGCAGTTAAGAAAAATGTTGGAAAAAAGTCATTTTTTCATTGTGGGTTTTTTTGCGGGGTTTTTATGTGATGAAAATGTCCTGGTAGCATGACTTTTTGGTGATACCGAATATATTTTTTTAGTATTATTATTTTATAGGCGTTCTAAAATTTTGGATTGTAAAAAAAAAAAAAAAATAAATGTGTGTGTGTCCATTTTCAGAGACAAGTAACATCTTCTGTTACCATTAATGATGCTAAGGGAGCTCTTTTTTGTTTTTTGTAAGCTGAACTTTAGTTTTTACAGGTGCATTTTTGGGGGTTCATATGGCATTTTGATAGCTTTTTGTTGCATTTGTTGAAGGAGATAAAGAAATTCAAAAACGGCAATGCTGCTGTTTCGATGGGTGACACAACGGCACCCACAATATTATCGAAGTGTGGTAGCAATCATCATAGCCATTTCAATGCCACTATCACAGATTTAAATGTGGTGAGAGACAACAAAGCGCAATAGGGTCTTATCTCAATGGTAACAGGGCTATTACCCTGTTTCCCCAAAAGTAGGACCTGTGGGGGGATGCTTTGCATGGGTATATTTGGTGCTGCAAGGGGATGGTGGAGATATTGGGGGCGGCATGGGAATTTTAAATTTTTGAGGTTAGATAATGGCAAAATTAGACATCCCCTGAAAATAAAACACAGTGCATTTTTGGAGCAAAAAAGTTAAAGAAAAGGGTGTTACTTTCGGGGAAACAGGGTACCTTTAAATTAGGTGCTCACTTGGTAAGGTTATGTGACCCACAACTCAGTGTTTGCGTGTGTACAACTGCTGCTGGATCCACACTCCCATGTTAAATCGTGTTCAAATGAAAACTCAAAAGGACGAAGTGTATGACGATCTGCGCTGCTGTAATGAGAATCCGGACCAAAAAGCTTGTGCAACGATTCTTTTATTCTCTTTCCTACACGTTTCGGAGCCTGCTATGCTCCTTCCTCAGGGATTATCAGTATCTGGCAATCCCTGAGGAAGGCGCATAGCAGGCTCCGAAACGTGTAGGAAAGAGACTAAAAGAGCATTGTTGCACAAGCTTTTTGGTCCGGATTCTCATTACAGCAGCGCAGATTGTCATACACTTTGTCCTTTTGAGTTTTCACGATCACAGATTGACAGAGACATTTAAATGTTTAAAGGGAGCCTGTCAGGTGGTTTATGCCTCCCCAGCTATCACTGTCTGTACTTGCGGCTTTGTAATACTATTCTAATCATCCCTGTCTGAGCTCATGGTGTAATGTGAAAGGTGAAAAAAAAGCATTTATACACTTACATTTCAGTCCTCACCTTGGAGGAGGGGGACTGTCTGGCAGGATAATAGTTAACTCACTTTTAACTTGGATGGCTAAAGGACCTGTGTGATGTAACGATCATGTGACCATAGTGGGCGGAGCTAAGCCAGCAAACATTATGTTCTATGAGAACTTAGCTCCGCCTATTGTAGTCACATGGTTGTGACATCACATCAGGTCTCCCAACATGTTCTAGTACAAGGCTGAAATGTTAACTATTAACCTGCCAAACAGTCCCCATCCTCCAAGCTGAGGACTGACTACCTCATTACATAAGGAAATGTAAGTGTATAAGTGCTTTTCTTTCACCTTTCACATTACACTATGAGCTCAGACAGGGATGATTAGAATAGTATTATGAAGCTGCAGGTACAGACAGTGATAACTGGAGGGGCATAAACTAGCTGACAGGTTTCCTTTAAGGCTATGTGCACATCAGTCGGTTCTGCATTTCTGCAGACCGACCGGGAACCGGAGGACACTGGCAGAAACTGAGTTTTCTGTGCTTAGCAGTGTCCCTCGTTTTTTGCTCGTTTTTTGCTCGTTTTCCGCCCGGTTTTACAGCGTTTTGTCGGCGGTTTTTCTGAGCGGTTTTAAAACTGAGTTTTTAGTGCACTTGTTCAGCTGAAACCGGTGGAAAAACGGAGGAAAGAAGTCACTTGCTCTATTTTTGGAAACCGGTGGAAAAACTCAGTTTTGACTGAAAATGACCAGAAGAAAAACGTTGTAATGTAGACAGAGTTTTCTAAAATCCATTGACTAGCATGTTAATCCAACCGGAGGGTAGGATTAACATAAATTAACATAAAACTGAGCGGAAAACGCCGACGGAAAACGTCCAAAAGCAGCCCACAAAACGACTGATGTGCACATACCCTAAGAGTTCACTCACATCTGCGTGTGAAATTTCGCTCCATTTGCTCCTGAAAATGTCTTCAAGTGACATTCAAGTGTCATTCTCTATGACATGTGAGTGGGCTTTTTCCCTCACCTAGCCTCTGTCTGCTATCCATGTGCCATCCTTTTTTAACATCATCTTTTACATTGACATTCATTTTTCTAAAATAAAAAAGCAAGCATATAAAAATATAGATAGATGCTAGATGGATATCCTTTGATAATATCCCAACACCCCAACATATCTAAAAAATATTGGAATCTGAAAGTCCTTTTAATGGCTAACTGAGAAGATGGTAAGAGCAAGCTTTTGAGACACTATGGACCTTGCTTATGTATATACTAGCTGGGTGCCCGATGCACATGCATCGGGATTCTAGAAGAGCGAGTCTTAGCGGGCATAGCGAGTCGCCTTAGAACTGCTCGCAATGGCCGCTGCGCGGCCAATGCTTCGGGCGTATCCACATGACCACGCTGACTCGCAGCGCGAGCGGACTCAGAAGGGGCAAAAAACCCATTCGTGATTATATAATAGATATAATTTGTGTCATTATTAGCCTGATGAAGAGGCCATAGAGTCTCTCATATGCACTCACGGATGACAAAAGGTATTCACCACGTTACCCTCTCACAATCATGGCCGATTAGAACTACACCCTGTACCAATTGTTAATCTATCATCTTCCAGCTATCTCCCACCTTTTCTTCTTTTCTTGTTTCACTATACAATCTTTCCCTTTTTCTCTTTCCTTGCACCTCCTCTATCTATATTTTTATATGGACCATATATAGGAAAAAATAAAGACTACAGCACTCTGTTTTAGGATGTTTCTTAGCCTTTAATGGCCTTCAGGCATGTTCTAGCAACGTTTCGGTCAACCTGTGACCTTCCTCCCTTCCGTTTTTCATATATATTTTTATATGCTTGCTTTTTTATTGTAGAAAAAGTAATGTCGTATATAAAAGATGATGTTAAAAAAGGATGGCACATGGATAGCAGACAGCAGCTAGGTGAGGGGAAAAGCCCACTCACATGTCATAGAGAATGACACTTGAATGTCACTTGAAGACATTTTCGGGATCAAATGGAGCGAAATTGCACACACAGATGTGAGTGAACTCTTAAACATTTAAATGTCTCTGTCAATCTGTGATAGTGAAAACTCAAAAGGACGAAGTGTATGACGATCCGCACGGCTGTAATGAGAATCCGGACCAAAAAGCTTGTGCAACAATGCTCTTTTAGTCTCTTTCCTACGCGTTTTGAGCCTGCTATGCTCCTTGTCTTCACGATTTGAAAATAAAAACCACTCAAAGAAAGTTTTTCTTAATTACTGTGCCAGGGATGTAAATTTTTCAGCCGTGGTCTACAGGCTGCAGCTGTCTGCTTTACCTTAGCTGGCTATCAAAAATAGAGGGGACCCTACGTAGTTTTTTTTTTAAATTTTAATCATTTGTTGTTTTGCTAAATACAAGTTAAGCAAACACCCTATAATGCCACATGATGGACAAGCTTAAAGAGTGCAAGCTTAGAATATATAGGGGGTTGTACTTTATATTTTGACATCTATCTTTCGTATATAGAAGATTGCTTTAGTGAAAATATGACAACTATTTGCAAATTTATATTACATAGAGATCTTAGACTATGTAAAAGATGATGTTAAAAACACATTGGGTGCATGTTTCATACACATGTCTGTGTGCTGTGCATTTTTTCGCAGCCATTGACTTGTTTTGGCAAGATACGCAGCCACTCGGAGCATGATGCTCTTTGCTACGCACACAGATTTTGGCATAAGAAAAACTCACAGATATGCTATGCCCTATTGTTTAACAATGGTGCAGGTGCAATGCGATATCTTTATCGTATTGCACTTGCAGAATTTATACTCCGATGTGAGTGAGCCCTAAGAGCAGTGTTGAAGACTAGCTCTGGATGTTGTTTTATAGGTACCTTGCCATACATACAGTAAAGTAGGCTCATTCAACCTGTGCACCCGACCTGTGATGAAGCTAATCTGTTTAACCTGCTGTATTTGCCCTTAGAGTACCTGTATCCTTGTACAGCACCTATTCTAATACTTTCCATATTACAGGGTTAGTCCTATCTTTTAAAGTGATCAGCAGGAGCGCACACAAAGGGGCCTCCTTTGCAAAAACACAAAATGAGCTATTTGCTGTTTAATACTTTTTCATAACATACCCATTTATGTATCAGTAGAAGGATCCAAAAAGACAGGCAGCACTCCAAATCACAATAGTGAAAAAGCAGCTTTACTCAAGCCATGTGGTATCAGTAGAAGCTGTTTGCAGCTTTGTAGGTGGATGTTGGCCGGCCCCTTTACATCTTGGGTACCTGTGTGGCTGCATACGTGGCAGCATTGGTATAGGTACCACCACCTTGTAAGTACATTCTGCTCCTCCGACCTGACAGAGCTCCTGTGTGACTGGACAGAGCGCAGGGAGTGCACCACCAGTTTCCCATCCCCTGCCCAGTGTTTTATTAATGGAGGCATGTACTGTATATAGTAAATCTGTGGTTGTATACAGCACTTTGCTTGGAGTATACATAACAGTGGGTATGGGGCCTGGCCAGACATTGCGCTTATGGAACTGACACGACAATGCAAGAAAACTAAATGTTTTTGGTCTGTTATGTCAGAGCTTAAGGAACAGAGATCTCTGTGCGGTGCCAAAGGGGTTCTATTCTGGAGATTGATACGAGTTTGGGATCAAAAAATTTGCCACTGTGATCTTCCCACATGTAACTATAATTTCAATATCACACAATCAACTTGCTTGGATGTCCTCCTCATTTTGAACTTGTTGAACATGTGTCTTTTTTTTTTCTGCAGAATAGCTATGTAAGAATTGAAAACTAGTGATGGGTGAACCCCCTGATGCTTGGGATCGGAAGACCTTTTTGTAACCTCAGAGTTCAGGGCTGGACATAACTTGCACTTGCGTCCTAACCCCTAACTTGGACTTTAAAGTTGCGGTGAGGGGGTGGGGGGGCTGTAAAATAAAGTATATAGTTAATAAACTGTATCATTATACTTACTGGGTCCGCGGCGTGCATCCTGCAGTACTGCTGTCCTGGTCGCTTCCACCTCCGGGGACGCTCATCAACTTACAGGGATATTCATAGCACGGCTAGGAACTCGGCATTGTTCGACTGTATTCGTGTTGACGTCAGGGTTCACCCGAGTTCATGGCTCAGCTATGAACTTGATCAGTTGAGCTCTGACTGTCACTGTCAGTCTTAATAAAGCAAAGTGCTACGTAATTTTTTTAAATGATTTATTTTTACATTACTATGATGTTAGACAATCTGTGAAGGGCCCAACAGCCAATCACAGACGTATTCTCAGAGAGTGGGCGTCTGTGATTGGCTGCTGGAGTAACCTGAAACCATCCCATACATTCTAGGATCTACAATGTATGGGCAGGTTCCAGGTAACTCCAACAATCAATCACAGACACTCATTCTCTGTGACAATTTGTGTGATTGGCTGTTGGGTTTGTCATACATATAGTAGTGTAAAAATAAATAATTAAAAAAAAATTACGTAGCGGTCTGCTGTATTTTGCTTTCTGAGCACAAAAAAAGCGGACAGGTATAGCTGCCAGCTGCCCGGCTGTACCTTGGCTGGCAATGAAAATACAGGGATGCACATTATTTATTTTTTATTTAAATGTGTGGGCTCCTGCCATATTTTGATCGCCAGCCAGGTAAACTAGGCATCTGGGAAATGGAATTCTCAGTGTGGTAAGGTCCAAGTGTTCTGGGTCCCCCACACTGAAAACCACAGCCCGCAGCTGTCCCTGAAAATGGGGCATTCATCGTAGCGCCATTTCCAGGTGCTTTACCCGCCTCTTCCAGCGGCCCTGGTGGGGAGTGGCACGCCGGGTAATAAGTTAACATCAGCTTTGTATTGCCAGCTGGTATTAAGCCCTGAGATTCTTAATATCAGGCCAAGTTAGAGCCGGCCATTAAGAATCTCAAATAAATGGTTAAACAAGACACAATACAGAGAAAAATCTTTTTATTAGAAAAAAAAAACACATTTAGGGACTCCATCTTTATTAGGAACAAAAAAATCTTTCTCAGATGTAATCCAGGTCTTCTTACTTCACCTATGCTACATCTTTACCAACAGACAAACACCGTCTGCTAGCAAAGAGAGCAGGGCACAGAATGACAGCACAACTTAGTGCAGTGTGTAGAGCTGAATGCAGCCCATACATTCTACCATACTAAAATGTATGGGCTGATTGCAGATTACTCGAACAGAAAGTTATAGACGCCCAAGACCCAGGGCATCTGTGATTGGTTGTTGAAATCAGTCAAGGAAATATCTTGAATATCCCAGAAGATAATGAGTGGCCCGGATGTAGTTGCAGCCATGTTGAAGTCTTCCAGAATAAGGGTTGGTAATTCTGAGGACATGAAGTGCGGCAGCTACGCAGAAAAATGGTCGAGGAACTGGGTGGGTCGCCCTGGAGGGCTGTCTACCACCGGAGAGGGGATTCAACAGCCTAATGGTATGGATCTCAAAAGAAGTCAATGAGAGTGATGGAGCTGGGGGGATGACCTGCAAAGTACATTGTGAGGACAGGAGTAAGCCAAATTCACCATTATGTCTGTTCCCAGGTGTCGGGGAATGGGAAAAATGTAATCTGCCATGAGAAATAGCAGCGGGGGACACCGTGTCTGAATTCTGGAACCAGATTTTAGTGAGGGCCAGCAGGTTAAGAGAGTTAATGAAAAAGTAGTTGTGGATGAAGGGAAGCTTGTTGCATGAAGAGTGTGGATTCCAGAGAGCACAATTAAGAGGGAGATAAAGGTGTGCAGGTCATGTTAATAAGGTTAGTAGGGTTTCTATATAAGGTGGGGGAGGGCTGGAAGTTGGCAGAGGGTGGAACAGGATTCGGAGAGATAACACCTGACAGGAACAGCGGCAAAGCGAGAAAAAGCAAATAGTTTTTATAGTTTGATTTGTGACACGGTTTATGCTGCAAAACCCTGGAATTTGATGGGCAGAGATTATTCAGTAAAGTGAAGAGAGTATGGGAGCTGTAAATAGTAGAGGGAAGGAGAGAGGGGCTAATGTGGATGAGGGGTGATGGAAGGGGCGGTGAATGTGGATTACAAAATCAGATAGGAAAACAGACATTGAAATAAAGAACATAGTTAAAAAAGAGAGTGAGAGAATGTGGCTGGTTTCCTGGTTTCTGCCCTGACTGACTTCCAATGGACTAGTTGAGTGACTTGGCATCAGTGACACTATGTAAGATGACACGGTCTGCATCAGAAATGGTAGCTCTAATTTTATAGAGCTCACTATACCACCAGATGAGTGGGAATCTGGGAAGTCAGATGATTTAAGTAATTAACCACTGGTCATCTCAGCAGGGAATAATGAGTTGATAAAAGCAAACCACCCAGATCTAAGATTATGCCAGAGCCAGCTCCACAAAAACATACATTTCCCATCAGATAAAGTTTACAAATAAGGAAATAGACAGGCATACTGGTGGTTATTAAATGTGATGAAAACAGATGACATATAGCAGAGCAGACAGCAAATGCAGATATTATACCATGAGAGGGGTTGAAGTAAGTTGAGAGTTCCGCAGAAAGATATCCTTCCAGCAGGCGGTATTGTATTCATTAAGGCTGGCTTCACATTTGCGTATGGGAAGGCAGCGTATTGCTGCGTTCCCATACGCAGTCAAACGCATGCGCACTGCGTTCCTATGTTTAACATAGGAACGCATGGTGCCTGCGTTTGCTGCGTTCGGGTGCGGATGCGGACGATATCTGCTGCTTCCGGTGTCCAGCATCCGCACCCGGGACGCAGCCAGTTGGGTTTTTTTGTGCGTTTGGGGACCTTGGACAATCAGCAAGCGTCCCCAAGCGTACAAAAAATGCATTGTCTTCAATGGGTCCGCAGTGTCCTCTGCATGACACCGCAGGAGAACGCTGCGGACCCATTGAAAAATCTCCCGGTGGCCGCCGGTGATGTCACAGGAGCTCACCGACGGCCACCGGGAGATCAGCTGAGGCTCTGCTGTCCTCCTTCTCCCCGCCGCCTGTAATCTCCTAGCGATGTCGGCGGGGAGAACAGCTGATCTGAGAGCTGTTTGAATCTTCCCGCGCCGACATCTCCTCTCAGTGTCGGCGCGGGAAGATTCAAACAGCTCTCACATCAGCTGTTCTCCCCGCCGACATGTCCCGGAGCTTACCGGCGGCCGGGGGGGGCGGAGATCTCCGGCGCTGATCTCCGCCCCCGGCCCGCCCCCGGACAGCGCCGATTGGCTGCCGGGCTCCCTAGTGATGTGTCCGCAGGCGGACATTATCCGCTGCGGACACATCAAAGTGTCCCTGCTTTTGACAGCGTTTGTGTCTGCATGCCATCAGCATGCAGACACAAACGCTAATGTGAAGCCAGCCTAACATGCAATTTCCAGTCAAATTCTAGTCTAATTCATCTCATGACCCTTGTATGAGACACTTTGATGAGACTGAGCAGACAAGTCTACAGAGCAGACTTATTGGTTCTAAGATATACTCATCCAATAAATAAAAATCACAATAAAACACTTCAAGTGCCTCTGTATGAAATTCGCATGATTCAATGGCTGGTAGTGGTTATTATGGCACAATCCAATCACATTTGGCTCTGGAATAAAAGTTTGTTTCAAGAATTTTTAATGTTAAAATTGACCAGACACATTGCAATTTACTCCGTCATAAACATCTCTATTTTCCACAACAGAGTGACGGTTTCATAGGCAGGCAGCACTGCACATACATGCTGTCACCAATAAAAAGCTGGTCAGGTGGATAGATCTAGAGAATTTAACTACTACTGCACTTTTCCGATACAGCACAGTCAAAAGTGCCTCTGCTAGTGGCATCAGAATGTGCACAGTTCAAGCAAACAGCAGCAGGATGCTACTAATACACATGTTAATCAGGACAGCACTGCCCCTTCCTATATCAAGCAGGAAGCCACAAGGCTGGGAGCAATACCATCCTGGCTAAGAACTGGAGACTACCCCTTTAAGACATCGTTCAGCACATTTCTTTTGTTTTGCAGAATTGTTTCCTCCGTTCATGGAGTTCTTGCTGCTGTTTCTGGGATAATCGTTATAACTTCCTGCAAAGATGTGAAATATAGCAGGTAAGTGCAAGAGAACAGGGGCATGCCCTATGTGCAGGTTGATTTATTTTAACATTTCTCTTTTTATCATATATATAAGTGTAAAGATGGCTAGAGTGCATGTGTATATGTGTATGTATATATATATAATCTCCTATGTGTATATACAAATCTATTATATAGTATATAGAGAGGGCTCGGGAAGGTTAGGTCATTGAGCACATTTATTTCTTGGCCTCAATAATATCCATAGGCTGGTTTCCTATGAGTATTCATATTGTGCTTAGATTAATTACTCTGTAATTATGTGTTATTATGTTTTACCTACCATACATTGGTTAGGATTCTTAATGATCACCTTTATGAATATTTCTCATATGACAGAAGCCTTCATAAAGAAAGCCAGTAAAAAAAAAGTCACATATTTAGTTCACTAGTGATATTTCTTTTGTATTCAGCTGTGGGACAGTGAATAAAAAAAAAAAAAGGAATTTAAAGGGAATCTGTCATCAGGTTTTTTTCTATATAAGCTAAAGACAGCACAGGCAAACAAACAGAGTTCAATGAAGTGACATTTATTACCCTGCGTGCTGCTCTTTACTTCTAGTGAAGGTTTTATCTCTTGGGATTATCATTACCCAGATTACACTAGTCTAACTACTCCTTTTACACATGTAAAGCGCCATGGAACCTAATGCCGCTATATAAATATTTAATAATAATAAATGATAACCGTATCCCCCTCTGATTAGCACCTCTCTGTCTATACACATTGTATATATGGATCCTGGTATGGGTGGGTCAACTTTCTCAGCTGTGCTGCATGGCTAAATCTAAAAACTCTTGATTTGTGTCACAACCACTGCACTAAGTGATACATGGTTAGATTTAGGGTCTCTCTTCCTGCATTCTGCTGCTCTCACATGAGGTAGCAAAAAACTGCTGGCAGATTCCCTTTAAGGAGTTGTATGCTCTGGCCAGCCCTTTTTTGTTAGATGCTGGGCAACATAAGTAATATGTGAAGAAAGTGGATAGCAATAATACATTTTGCATGCAGCACAGTGGATAATTATGTAGTACATGGCTGTTGTTGAAATCAATGGACTCTCCATATAATGAATGGACATGGCTAGGCCAGGAGTGATGATCTGTTGATTTTGTCAATTTCTAGAGGGGCCACTCTATATAAATGTAAAAGTGCCTTTAACCATTTCAAACCTAAATAAATAGGCCCAAAGTGAAGAAATAAAAGAATTTTAAGGGTACTTCACACACTGCAACATCGCTAGCGATGTCGCTGAAACGTCACAGGTTTTGTGACGTAACAGCGACCTCTCCAGCGATGTTGCAGTGTGTGACACACATCAGTGACCTGGCCCTGCTGTGAGGTCGCTGATCGCTACAAATCGTTCAGGACCATTTTTTGGTCCCTGGTCTCCTGCTGGTCAGCACGCATCGCTGTGTGTGACAGTGAGAGACCAACAATCAGCGACCTCCCAGCCAATGCCCAGCGCCGCACTTTAGATGCTGGGTAAATATCGGGTAGCTAAGCAGCGCACTCTGCTTAGTTACCCGTTGTTTACCCTGGTTACCAGCGGCCTCCCTCTTAGCGGAGCCTGTAGGACGCTGGTAACAAGGGTAAACAACGGTAACTAAGCAGAGCGTGCTGCTTAGCAACCCCATATTTACCCTGGTTACCAGTGATCTCGCTGCTGACTGGTCGCTGGTGAGTCTGCCTGTTTGACAGCTCACCAGCGACTGCATAGAGACTTTCCAGTGATCCCGGCCAAGTCGGATCGCTGGTGGGATCACTGGAAAGTCTCGGCGTGTAAAGGGGCCTTAAGGATCTGGTGTAGATAATAGAAATGATAGGACAAGAGTGGAAGTAGACAGAGATCATACAGTTACCCTAAAAGCTAACGTGTGTAAACGAGCTTCCATTTTTACAGGATTATCCCACTAAATTGGTCTCAAAATGTGTGAAAATGAGCCTTTTTCATAGATGGTATGTGGCTGTGCCACTTTCGGCCATGTGCATATGTTGAGTATTTGGTGAGTTTTTTTATCTCAGTATATGTAGCCAAAACTAGGAGTGGGTGAAAATACAGAAGTGGTGACGTTACCAAATACTCCAACATGTACACGTGGCCCAAATACTGAATATGTGCATGATCCCACTAACAGGGTGAAAAATGTTATGTTAGGATTTAGATTTTAATATTGTTATTTTTTACTAAGGACCTATATTACAGAGCTAATGACAAATGTTTACACACAATGAGCTAAGGGTCCCTGCGCCAGTGCTCACACATGCACGCTTACTCATGTGGCCGTCATCTTTGGATATAATAATAATAATTTTATTTATATAGCGCCAACATATTGTGCAGCACTTTACAATTCAGAGTGGACATATACAAGCAATATGAGACAATACAGAGTAACAAAAATTCAACAGATATCAAGAGGAGTGAGGCCTCTACTCCCAAGCTTACAATCTATGAGGAAATAGGGGAGGCACAAAAGGTAAATGGTAAAAAGTGCCATCATATATGGTCCAGCCATCAATATAATAAATAGGGGATTCACATAACGCTGCATGAACCAGTCACCGGTCAGGATCTGTACAAGTACAGATAAAGTGCTATATTATGCATGGGGGACAGATAGACAGACAGTCTGCAGGTGCAGACAGATGACACAAGAGGCCACATTTGGAAAAGGGAAGATAGTTAGACAAGTGAGGTGAGGTGATGGGGCAGTCTAAAGAGATGCGTTTTTAAGGCTCACTTAAAACTATTGGTATTGGGACTTAATTGAATTGTTTTTGGTAACCCGTTCCATAGAATTGGTGTAGCTAGTGAGAAGTCTTGGAGACGGGAGTGGGAGGTTTGGATTGTACCTGATGTCAGTCTTACCAGTGCAATGACTGGCACAGGATAGAGGCATTGGTGAAGCGGTTGGAGAGGAATATGATCCTGGCTGCTGCATTGAGAATGGATTGGAGAGGAAAGAGTATAGCAAGAGGGATACAGATTAGTAGAGAATTGCAGTAATCCAGGCGAGAATGAATAAGGGCAACACTTAAGGCCCTGTCACACCTGGCGACGGGGCTGGATATGTCGGCGGCGACTGGTGCGTGTGCGCACATTTTTGGCGCCCCGCCATCGTCGCCGTCCCCCATTTTCATGGGGTGACATCTCCAGCGCTGAGCTGGCAGGCAGCATCGCCGCCGGAGTGTCTGAAAACCCCATCTGCGATGCAGGACAATAGGAGCCTATGGCTCCCATTGCCTGACAGCTCACCGGCGGCCGGTTACATGGGCGATGTGTGCACATCGCCCCAGATCGGTCACCTGGTTTCAGAGCACTGCTCTGAAACCAGGCGACCTCCCGGTGGCGCCATCACCCCTTTACATGAAGCGACATAGGGGCGATGTCGCCGCCGATAGGCCACGCCCCTACGTCGCATATGTAATTGGCGGTGATGTCGCCCCGTGTGACGGGCCTTTAGAGTTTTTGCAGAATCAACAGTAAGAAACGGTCCAATTCTAGAGATGTTTTTGAGGTGTAGGTGAGATGAGCGAGTGATTGACCGGATGTGGGGAGAGAAGGAGAATCCAAGTCAAATATAACCCCAAGACAGCGGGCGTGCTGCTGAGGAGTAATGGTAAAACTACATACATAAATGGCAATATTAGATTTAGGAAGATTAGGAGAAGGAGGAAACACGAGAAGTTAAGCTTATGACAGATTCAATTTAAGGTAGAGAGAAGACATGATGTTAGAGACAGCAGACAGACAATCACTGGTATTTTGTAGTAATGTGGAGGTGATGTCAGGAGAAGATGTGTATAATTGGGTGTCGTCAGCATAGAGATGGTACTGAAAACCAAATCTTCCGAAGGTTTATCCAATAGGGGCAGTGTATAAAGAGAAGAGAAAGGGACCTAGGACTGAGCCCTGAGGAACCCCAACCGTGATGGGAAGAGGAGAGGTAGAGGAGCCGGCAAAAGATACAGTGAAGGAATGGTCAGAGAGGTAGGAGAAGAACCAGGATTGAGCGGTGTCCTTGAGCCCAATAGAGCGGAGCATAGAGAGAAGGAGCTAGTGATCCACTGAATGCAGTGGAGAGATCCAGGAGGATCAACAGGGAGTAGTGACAATTAGATTTAGCTGTTAGTAGATCATTAAAGACTTTAGTGAGGGCAGTTTCAGTAGAGTGTAAGGAGCGTAAGACAGATTGTAGAGGATCATGAAGAGAATTGTCAAAGAGATGGCGGATCAGACAGGAGTGGACCAAGCATTCCAGGAGTTTAGAGATGAAGGGGAGATTAGAGACAGGTCTGTAGTTAGCAGCAGAGTTCTGCTCAAGGGATGTTTTTTTTTAATAGATGAATGCTCACATGTTTGATGGAGGAGGGGAAAACACCAGATGAGAGGGACAGATTAAATATTTTAGTTATGTGAGATGTGACAGCTGGGGAAAGGGATTGAAGGAGATCTGAGGGAATAGGGTCACTGGTGCAGGTATTCAAAGATGTCGGCCACCTTAGTAATTGCACATGCAAAAATGAAACTGCACTCTGTGGCAGGAAAACACACAAAAAAATGAATGCGTTTTTGTTTTGTTGCAGATTTAGGTGCAGTTTATGGTCAAGTATTATTTCATTATTGTCATTGGCTGGGAAGACTACAAAATGTCCCAACAATTGACATGGTCATTCTTTTGTCCTGACCACAAGCTGCACTTAAACTGCAAGGAGAAAAACCATTATTGGCACAGCACTTCAGAATTCTAATAGACTTTGCTGGGGGTAAAGCATTAATAGACATTCAGTTTTGTGACAAAAGGTGACACAAAACAGTGCAAAAACACAGCAAAAAAATAAGTGCTGGCACAGGACTTTAGGCAATGTGCGGATGCTGCTTTTTTGGTGCAGAAATCTTCTGCACCAAATCTGCATTTTCTAGCAGAAAAATGCACCAAAATCTGCAATGCAGATTTGCATATTACAGTGCATTTTTGCATGTGGGAAATGGTGCGTTTTTCTGTATTCAATTCCAGGCTGCACACATCTGTTTTTGCACTGTTTTTTTTCATGAAAACAATGGGGTTAAAGGGAACCTGTCACCAAAAATCACCTTCCTAACCTGTTAATACCTGTCCCTGCAGCCTTACAATACTCTCTAACCCATCCCTATCTGTCCTACTTTAGTAATCTAGGAGTAAAATATAGTAGTTTGGAAACTTACAAAATCCATGACAGCGGGGCGTTCCTTGCTGCATTTGTGACGGGTAGGTGGGTCCCCTGTGCCGCGCTACCCCCGCCTCGCCGCTCTATTACCCTCTAATGGGCGTCATTACAGCCTGCAGAGCTCGGGCACGATTTTAATCTCGCACCCACAACGTCACCGCTGCAACTCGGTCACGTGACGCCGGGATTGTGTCACTTCCGGACGCCGCAAGTCTCACAGGTCGACTAAGCGCATGCGCAGATTGCATGCTGAAGTCGGCCTGTGTGAGACCAGCGGCGACCGGAAGTGATGCGATCTCGGCGTCACGTGACCGCTTCTCAGCGGTGACGTTGCGGGCGCGAGATTTAAATTGTGCCCGAGCTCTGCAGGCTGTAATGACGCCCTAATGGAATAGAGTGGCGAGGGTAGCGCGGCAGAGGGGACCCACCTACCCATCACAAATGCAGCGAGGAACGCCCCGCTGTCTTGGATTTTGTAAGTTTGCTAACTACTTTATTCTACTCCTAGATTACTAAAATAGGTCAGCTAGGGATGGCTTAGAAAGTATAGTAAGGCTGCAGGGACAGGTATTAACAGGTTAGGAAGGTGATTTTGGGTGACAGGTTCCCTTTAATGGAGAAAAAATGCTGCAAAAATCATGTCTATAATTGATATCCTGCTTCTTTTTTTCCACCAAAATCTGAACCAAATCTGCAAGGAAAAAATAAAAAACATTGGCCACAGCATTTCTGACCTGTCATAGATTTTGCTAGGTTCAGGATAGGACATGCAGATTTTGATGCAGATTCTCAAAATATGCGGAAAAAAACAAAAACAAATGCACCGTGTGCACAGGGCCTTAAGGTGAGTGGTTTTAAGTCTAGAAGACTATGCTTATCCCCTGCCTGGGTAGGAATAGCCTTGCAGATGTATTTCCACAGCAAATACATAAATTTAGGAAGTACATGAATTTAGTAAATACAAAGCAATAAATTATTGGTAATTTACAATGCAGAATGTCTTCCAGTTAATGATCTCTGGACCACAACTACTATGCTGCCCTAGATACTAGCATGAGTGCTGTTCCAACCCAGTTATGCCGTCTCTGGTTAGCTGTTGCATGCAGCGCGGGATCCTGAGTTTAAATTCTCCCAAGGAGGACATCTGCAAAGAAGTTTGTATGTTCTTCTCTGTTTACATGGGTTTCCTCTTGGTATTGTAGTTTTACCTAACACTCAAAAAAACTGACCCAGTAGGGACAGTGAAAATTATGTCTGTCACAAATTGTGGTATATTGTAGCGCTATACAAGTATGCAGAATAAATTAAAATAAGGACTGAAAGTAAGTAAATTAACTTAACTCCAGTTTACTACTTAGAGAAAGGGTTTCACATTATTATTATTATTATTATTATTATTGCACATAAACCCAGTACTACCACCAATCCCAAACTAAGCATTTATCCTAATTAAAGATATCATAATTAGTTGTGATTATCAGTGTCCATGGGCTGAGACTCTCTCCCCATGATCACTAGCACAAATAAAAAGCTTTCTAATGAGGGCCACAACTTTCAGGGCATACAAGTTGGTGGTAAGGAAATCAAGTCCAGTTTTTTCACAGACGATGTCATTCTATACATGTCTGATATACACAAGGACCTTTCTGCTCTTTTGTCGCAAGTGGAGACTTTCGGGGAATCCTCCGGATTTCGCTTGAATAAGTCCAAATGCGAGATACTCTTGTTAAGTGGAACAGAAGGAGGTAATCCGGAGATAGGAGATGTTAGGACGAAAATATGTGATATTCCTTTGGCTAAGGGATCCATAAATATTTGGGAATCCACCTAGGGAGAGATACATGGGTTATATATCAACTAAATTATGCCCCATTAATCAACAAAATCAAAAAATAACTGGAGAGATGGAAAGACCTACCATTGTCCCTGTTGGGGAGGTGTCATCTTATCAAAATGTGTAGCTTCTCAAGGTTACTTTATCCGCTACAGACTGTTCCTCTCCTACTTCAATATGCAGAGGTCAACAGGATAAATAGAGCTTTCACAATCATTTTGTGGAGAGGCAGAAAGCCAAGAATCAGGGCGTCTACACTGATGCTCAAGCAAGAACAGGGTGGACTGGGGTTACCAAACTTACGGGGATACAATATAGCCTCTTTGACTAGACACATACTAGACTGGTTAAGACACACAAGTAGATACTCAGAATATGCATTAGAGTTGAAGTGGTGCAGCCCATGGGACCCAGTAGCTATTTTACACTCAGCAGGCGCATCGGTGGATCCTTGGGTGAAACACTCAATCATCTTCAGAGACACTAGGGGATCGTGGAAAGCACTACGAACCAAACTAGAATTATCTTGGAAAATTTCCATATACCTTAGTCCAAGGCAACATCCTGACTTCAGACAGGGAAAGGAAAATGCACTTTTTAAAGTATGAAGGGCGAGAGGAGTAAGAACGTTGCAAGACTTAATGCAGATGCAGGAGTCGAGGTGGCTGACAGCTGGGGAGACTATGGGTACCTTCACACGCCGCTACGGCAGGATGGATGCATCCCGCTACTTCACATGCACGAGCACGCTCAAACGGTTACAAACGCTCAACGCATCACCTTTACACGCCGCCATAAGGTGCGCTACGCTACGTGACATCTATAGCTAGATACATCGCCGGGTGTCTCAAGTAGCCATCTGTAGCTCATTTACACACCGCTATAACCAGCTACTATGGGCGGACCTGGTGCAGCAGGGCCAGCACATAGGCGTGCCACAATTGTGGATTACGAGCCGTCCGTACGCTGATAGGACAAAGCAATAACATCCTGATTGGGCAGGCAACGCAGGAGGCTGAGTAATACAGCACGCTCGAGCGATTGTGTAGTGTGACTCGTCAGCTCCTTAAATATGCCTCCCTATGCAGCGACTACCAATCGTCATGCAGCAGCTTCCACCAATGATCGCACATGGGGCGCGGTAACACGGAGCCAGGGTCACGCCTTAGCTACATTGCAGCTACATCGCAGGGTGTCCAGAGTTCCCTTCCGTAACGTCTTTACACGCCGATGCATCTTGCTACCATCGGCTTTGTAGCTCTCTGTTTTCGAGCAGAGGTCGTAAACAGATGTATCTGTTGCCGACTGTATCGTCACGTCTTCAGACGCCGCTACGACGGCCTATATTGGCGCTACAAGCTACATTTGTAGCCTGTAGCGGGATGCATCCATCCTGCCGTAGCGGTGTGTAAAGGTACCCTATGAGATGATGGCGACTTGACAACTCACATAATTTTCAATACAAACAATTGAAACAACATCTGCTCCATCATCTCCGTGATTTGAGATGAGAATTAACTCACGGACTGGACACTCTAATGACAAGGGACATGTCAGATATTAGTATATCTATTGAATCTGAATTTCACACACCTTCCGGTATTGGTGTATGTTCACACTGCATCTTTTTCTGCCTTTCTTATATGGAGGAAAATGCCACAAAATAAAACACGAAAAAGCTCATACTCATTTCTATGAAAATCAAGTTACTGATCATGTGTTCAGGCTTTTGAGTTTCTTTTAAACACTTCAGACATTGAAAAAAGTAAAGTATTTAAAAGAAGTAACTTGTACATTTTTCTGGTGTTTTCTGCTCTGAACCTTTACAATAGAAGTCAATGGAAACCTCAAATGACGCCCAGAAAGCACCCAAGCTTTTTTTTTTTTAAATTGCACCGCTTTAGGGTATGTGCCCACAGGATGTTTTTTAAGCAGTCCTGAACACAGCAAAACCTGAACTGCTTTCAAGGATCCTACAGTCCTTGCCAGGAGATTTGCTGCGTTCAGGTCCTGCGTTTTTATCGCATTTTTTGCACGTTTTTTGGGTGTCTTTACTTTGTTTTTGGTGCATTTTTGATGCTGCGTTTTTCCTGCGTTTTTGCCTGTGACTGCAGCAGGAAAAATAGAACATGTCAATTCTCTCCCATCAGCACCAAAAACCGCAGGGATTTGACAGTTCTTGACACTTGCAAAACCAATGTGTGGGCACAGCGTTTCTGTGAAACACATTGGTTTTGCTGGGAATCAAAAGCGCAGGAACAAATTGGCATACATTGCCATAAAACCAATGGTAAACTGCATGCAGAAACTGCAGCAAAAACGTCCTGTGGGCACATACCCTTAGCGTTTCTACTGTAAAGATTTTCTTCGTTACTTTATGGAGTTTTAAAAAAAGGCAGGAAAACCCCAGAGAGAAATGCAGAAAAAAGGCACAAAAAAGCCAGGAAAAAAAGGCACCAAAATAAACATAGGAAAAAACGCTTAAAGTGGACCTGTCACCCCACAGGTGCATGGCATGTCTGCTGCATTCAGGGAAGGGCTCCTCCATGTCTCTAGCCCCCCTGTAAGCTTTAAAAAAGACTTTAGAAACCTTACAGTTAAGAGGTCGCCTAGGTGAGATCTTATTAAGAGGTCCTCGCTGCTGGCACAATCCTCCCCGTCTCCTCCTTGTATATTCTGCCCCCTCTCTGTATCTGCCGCAGCCTCCTCTTCTGCTGCGTCTGCCCTCCTCTTCTGCTCCTACTCCTTGTAACATCAGGAGCAGAAGAGGAGGGCAGACCCAGCAGAAGAGGAGGCTGCGGCAGATACAGAGAGGGGGCAGAATATACAAGGAGGAGACGGGGAGAATTGTGCCAGCAGCGAGGACCTCTTAATAAGATCCCACCCAGGCGACCTCTTAACTGTAAGGTTTCTAAAGTCTTTTTTAAAGCCTACAGGGGGGCTAGAGACTTGGGGGAGCCCTTCCCTGAATGCAGCAGACGTGTTGCATTCAGTGCTGCATTTACTTTGCCATGCACCAGGGGGGTGACAGGTCCTCCTTAAATATTACAATACACCAGAGCAAAAGAGTTTACTGCTTGAAAAATAATTTTCTGACGACACCTTCTCTTTTATTGTCAAGTCATCCTGTAATTATATAGTGGATGTGTCAGTCATCATCCTAAAATGTAGGCCATGAAATTCGTTCTTGCAGGTGGAGAGGAAGTTGTCCTGATAAGCAAAGTTTTTATGGATAATTCCGATTGTTATCAAGTTAACTAGCGCCACATAATTATATACCTTTTATTAGTGTCATTGCTACATTTGCTTAGCATAATAATATTATAATGTGTCATGCCGTGACCAGGAGAAATTCCAAAAGAGTGAAGGAATGAGCCGTTTTCATTTAACGTCAGTGACACATTTTCTGTGTCAGGCATGAAAGAAGCCATGCTTGTCCACATAGAATACAAACTGAAATAAGTAATGCAAAGTGTTTAAAGGGAACCTGTCAGCTACTTTATGCCCCCAAGCTATCATGATCTGTATCTTCAGCTGCATTACTAAGCATCCCTGTCTGACCGAAAAGTGTAGTGTATGGCTACATTCACACTGTGCGTTTTTGGTCTCTTTTTTTCTCATCAGTTTTTGCAGCCAAAACCAGAAGTGGGGGATAAATACAGAAGTGGAGCAGTTGTTTCTATTATACTTTACCTCTGATTGTTCCACTGGTTTTGTCTACCAAAATTGATGGGCAAAAACAGACCAAAGATTGAGTGTGTGAATGTAGCTTTATATTTGATAAAAAGCATTTTATAACTTACAATTTCACATCTAAATGAGGTAGTGATTAGTCCTTCGTTAGGCGTGATAACCTAAAGTACAAGCTCTTTCTCCCACTCTCTCTTCTGCCTGGGACGGTTGTCCTTCCTGTCCTGCGCATTGCACTCTTTTTTTGAGTGTATAGCATAGCAGCACGCTGTGTGCTTTCTGGCTATAGAGCATCCACACTGCGCATAATGAAGCCGGTCAACTACTCCCAAAAGAATAGCGCAATACGCAGGACAGGACAGACAGGCAGAGTGAGAGGGGAAGAAAGTGCTTGATCATTAGGTTATCACACCTATGCCCGGGACGTGATAACAATGGAAGGAAGGCGGCCAAGGACACAAAAACAACACCCCTAAAGACTAGTGCCTCATTTACATGCGAAATTGTAAATTATAAAATGCTTTTTATCAACTATAACACTATGCTTTTAGCTTAGACAGGGATTATTAGGAACGTACTATGAGGCTGCAGGGACAAGGACAGATAGGGATGGCTTGGGGATATAAACTAGATGACAGGTTCCCTTTAAAGGGATTATCCAGGACTATTTTATTTTTTTAATTTTGCAATAAGAATTTACAGGTAGATAGTGGCTAAAGGGGCGTCACACACGTCAATATCGCGTGCAATATCGCTGCTGCACGTGACGTTGCAGCGATATTGACGCGTGTGATCAGGGCGCATCAACCAGCGATAAATCGCTGGTTGATGGTCACCAGGTTTTCGGACTGGACTGAAAACCTGGCGATGGTCGCCTGGTGGACACCCAGCATCGCTGCTTGTGACACCGGGACGCGCGATCAGCCAGCTCCCAGCGCCTCTCAGCAAGCGCTGGGAGTTGGTATCCATGGTAAACTGCGGGTAACTAGGCAGCACGCGCTGCCTGGATACCCGATGTATATCTTGGTTACCAGCCTTCTTCCTCACCGTCTGGTATCCAAGGTACACAGCGGGTAACAAATCATTTCCACAATGTCGCTCGTCCAGTGATCGCTGGTGAGACTGCTGTGTGACAGCTCACCAGCGATCAGCCGTCAATGTCGCCAGCAACAGATCGCTGACGACATTGACGTGTGTGATAGGGCCTTAACTCTGCCAGGTCAGAGTGGTCACAGACCACTCCTGACTGTGATTCAGCGGCTTCTACTGATGTCACAGAGCAACTTTTCCACTCTGCTCTGTTAACGAGCTATCACTACTTATGTAATGCCGATTGACAGCTGGCACTATGCTGTGGGGAGCTGGCTGTCAATCAGCATGACGTAGGCAGCCACACACCACTGGCAGACCAGCCCAAAAGAAAAAGAGCTTCTCAGTTGACTTGAAGTTAAGGCAGTAGATTTGTCGGCAGGAACAGTATATGACCCAGTATATTGACTGAATCAGCAACTACCTGCCTGTAAGTTCTAAGCCCTATGAGAAAGAAAATTAAACGGCTCCGGATAATTCCTTTAATAGTTTCAGCAAATAAAGTATTCCGATTTAATGTGTATATATTATACATTTCTCTAATATATCTTATGTATCAACATCTCTTCCTGCAGCAACTGTATATATCAATATTTCAAACATTAACACTACATCGATCTGTTTTTACTCAGGATCATATAGTTATTTTATTACCACTGCATTTAGACGAAAGCTTGGAACTCTCTACCAGAGGAAGTTGTGAGGGGTAAACCACTCTTTTGAGAATGATCACATCCTCTTGGAGTTAACAATAAGACTTCTTAGTTAGGAGCGAATAGTGAAGTACTCAGGTTCGGATTATTCTAAACAAATACTTTTCGCTATTCAGGTATTTGTCTCGATACTGAACCTAATGTAAGTCAGTGGGGAACTTGAATAGTTATCTGGAAGATTAAAGGGGTATTCCCATCTCTGATATACTATCTCAACGTGTAGTAAGTGTAATAATATTAGCAAATCCCTCCAATTAGAAATGTAGTATAGTTTCCTGATTAGCCAACTCAATCACCTCATGTGCAGGACATTACAATTTAGTTATCCATGGTTATGACCACTAACAATGAACGTTACCTGTATGTGTAGTCCTAAGCATATATACCTAAACTACTGTAAATGTCTACGTGAAGTAAATGATATAGCTAATCAAGAGAACTATACTACATTTAGTATTATTATTATACCTACTACATGTTGAGATTATTGGAGATGTGAATACCCCTTTAATTAACAGGAAATGAGCGTTGCGGTTGCCGCTCATTTCCTGTTGTTTAATCCCATGTCTGAAGGCAGGGAGAAGGAACCCCGCACTGATTGATCGCAGGGCTCGTCTGTCATAACAATGTCACGTGGGCTCCACGGACGCGACTTCTGACCATGGCTAGAACCGCACTGACAGCTGAGGTGAGTATAGGCTATTTATTTTAAAGGGGGCAAACATGAATAATGAGAAGAGGTTGTCCAAGTTGTGGAAAACCCTTGAAGAGTGCAGTAAATTGAATGAAACTACAATTCCTTTAATCAAGTTAGCAAGAAAGTCTGGTAGTCCAGCAGTTTGTTTTCTACAAAGAAGTACAAGATAATATGACGTCTTCCAAAACAAGAAACAAATGACTGGATATGAAATATTAAATTATGAGTGTTCAGAGACTACAAAAAGTGTTTACTGATGCTGTATTTTTTACCCACAGACACTGGCTGGCAACAGCATATATATGGTTTGTAATCCCATACATGGTGTATGACACTTATGCAATGTATCTTCGCCATTGGTTTAAGTGTAAAGACAGCAAAGTCTTAAATGGGAAAGATCACTTTTCTGCTGCAATGAACAGCCTTCTGAAGAAAGAATTTCTAATGCTTGTTCATCACATATCTATCCTGACCATCCTTGTGCCTATTGGGTTGGTAAGTGCACCAAGCAATGGAGCTGAGTGTTTTCATTTTTGGTGGTATGTCATTGTCATATTAGCACAAAAATAGGAAAGACAAACATTTCATTGTATTTTTTCCCCCCAGAATCAGCATCACTCTTGTTCATTGGCTATATGTTGTGTTAAATGGAGCAGAGCTAAAATCCCAGACACAACTACCGGACATTACTGTTGCTGTTTGTGGTGGGGAAAAAGAAAAATTTCAGTTGTAGTTAAAAAGGTTGTAAGACAGCCCCAAACCAGCCACCATATTTCCCTATGTAAAATAACAGCTATACTCCCCACCAGTGGGGGACATCATTTCAGCGATGTCACTACCTGGTCTCCCAGGTCTCGTGATGTTATGTCATGGTGGCTCAGTGGTTAGCACTGCAATCTTGCAGCACTGGGGTCCTGTGATGAAATCTCACCAAGAACATCTAAAAGGAGTTTGTATGTTCTCCCTGTGTTTGTGTGAATTTCCTCCAGGTTCTCGAGTTTGCTCCCTCCATAGACATACTGATAAGGAATATAGATAGTGAGCCCAAATTGGGACAGTGATTATGAAGTCTATAAAACGCTGTGGAATTAATAGTGCTTTGTAAGTGAAGAAAATAATTGTTCAAGTTAACCCTGAAGTCAACAAACGGCTTCATTCTCATCTCCTTTGGACAAAACTGACACCCGAAAGAAGTGAGGGCAACTGTTCTCATACCTCCTTTGGATATCAGTTCTGTCTGAAGGAGATGAGAGTGAAATGTCATACGAACTCTCGGAGACCAGACTGTGACATCACTGGAATGGCGCCCTCATTGGAGGAGAGCATAGGTATTGTTATTCTACAGGGGAAAATACTGTCCAAAGTAGTGGACAACCCCTCTAAAGGTACCTTCACACGCTGCAATAACGCCTGGCGATACGAGGCGATCTTACGTGTGCGTGCACGTTTTTCATGGTCGCCTCAGATCGCCGATGGCGGCATCACACGCCGCAATTGCGCCCTGAAAGTAAGGCTATGTGTCACTCTGGAAATCGCCTCACATACAGCAGAAGCAATCCTGCCTAATCCCATCCCCAGTTCACACGCCGCAATCTCAAAGGCAATGTGGGCGTACATTTTCACGATAGGCGTGCCGCGGTTGTTTACACTGCGCCCCATAAGCGCTCATTGGACAACGCAACAGTGTTACGACTCGTCAGCCTGCTCTGGAAGGCTGGCTAATACATGACACCATTGTGTGGTGCTGGACGGACAGCTCTTCAAATATGGCGCGGTGTCAATTGATAGCCAATGGGAACACAGTAGCCCACACTAATCAGTTCACACGGGACGCGGACTACAGCACGCTGTGGCACGCCTACGGGAAATCATAGGCAACGCTGATTCCATCACTATCGCTCTATCACACGCCACAACCCGGAAATATCACTTTCATGATTGAGGCTGATTTCAGAGCAGTGCTCAGGAATCAGGTGAGAGGTGATTTATCGCCGCGAAATTCTCCAATCACATGCCGCAACTGTGAGGCAATTTCACGCCGATTGCTCCGGGGCGACGTATCGCCTTTAGGACTCCCAGGCGATATTGCGACGTGTGAAGGTACCGTAAGCCTTTTGAAGGGGTTTTCCAAGCTTGTGACATTCTACAATCATTCTATGTGACTGTAATCTGCCGAAATGTGACATCCTGCACTAGACACACTGTTCTGATTTCCCGGTATTCCCGATGCAAACAGATGGTCACATGACTGCATATATGCGAATTTGCATGTGGTCATGTGCTGATTAGACTCATCTGGCTTCCCCAGAGGTAACTTGAGACTTTGGTTAAGACTTGAGTTTGGATGAGTCCTATCAGCATAAGAAAGCAATTATGCAAATTGGCTTTGTGACAGTATATATGCCGCATGCTCTCACCACTCAGAAATCTGAGGTCACATAGTGATTGTCATAGTGATATGTCATGGAATTCTATACCCCATCCTGGACATGTCCCTATCCCCATCTAAGAGCTTGATATGTCATGGACATCTATACCCCACCCTGGACATGCCCCTACCCTCTAAAGGTGGCTTCACACCTGGCGACGTCACTAGCGACATCGCCGAAAAAGTGACGTATCAGCGATGTCGCTAGCGACGTCGCGCTGTGTAAACGCGCGGCGCGACCGCATTTTGTCGCAGGTTGACAGGTTTACGGAAGAACCATAAACCTGGCAACCGGCGACCTGTGATAAGGCTGGATCGCGCCGTGTGACATCGCCAGAGCGATGTCGGCGGCGATCCAGCCTATACCGCAGCGTTGCTGCGGATCTCTCGCTGGGCTAAGCCCAGCCCAGCGAGCGATGTCACCGCCCGCATCGCTGCGGTGTCGCCGGCCGCAGCAACGCTGTGTGACAGCTGGCCAGCGATGTCGGAACCGAGCGGGCACCCGCGCATCGCTTCCGACATCGCTGGCCAGGTCGTGCCGTGTGACGGCACCATAAGAGGAGCTTGATATATCCTGGACCTCTATATGCCTCCCTACTCCCTACCCCATCCCCCTATTTTTACCATTTGCTTTGGCAATGCTAATATGTACTTAGTCCTGCCAATAAAGCTCATTTGAATTGAATTGAATTGAATTAATTGCAGGATTTTTTTCACAAAGCTGGTCAAGTTATTTAAAGGGGTTTTCTTACCAGCAAAGTTAATTTTGAAGTTGATTTTAATCAATAGATCTTGGAATAATAATAAGTTCCACAATTGAATGTGTTAAAAGAAGGGGTTTCCTGTGTGAGATAATCTTATATATATATATATATATATATATATATATATATATATATATGTTCCTACTTTGTACTGTGTAATGGATGTGTTTTGACCGTACAGGGAGCATGATCTGATCATACCACATCTCTTGAGCAGGGGAGGACACAAAAGAGAATACAGATATTATGGCATAAGATCGCAGCTGATTATTTTTTGTCAGATAAATTATTTCCCTGCCTGTTTTTAAAAATTGTTTTACCTCAACAAAAGAATTATTTGCTATCCTGTGCTGTAATGTCTGTATATTCTTTTCCATCCTTCCCTGCCCAAGAAATGTGATATGATCAGACCATGTCTCTGTACTGTCAGACACAGACATTACACGGTACATAGCAGGGACACATATAGATAAAAAATTACTTACCTGAAATTTTCATTTCCTGGAGTCTTTAGGCAGCACAGTATGGGTTATGCCCTTAATCCCTAGTTGGATCAGAAGACATGTTAATTAGCAATATCAAATAATTAACCAATTGACAACTCCTGTTTCCCCCTGCTCCGCCCCTCCCCTTTAAAGAGGGGGAAACCCCACACAACACGTATAATTTCCAAGCAATAATTTAATTTAATGGGAGGGAAGTCTGTGCTGCCTATGGACTCCAGGAAATGAACATTTCAGGTAAGTAAATTTTTATCTTTCCTGGTCGTCCTACAGCAGCACAGTATGCAATACCTCACTTGGGGTCGGGAATCGGTTTTGACACCTGTTGAAGTACTCCTTTGTTGAAGGCTGGGCCCACAGAGGCTGAGATGTCTAACCAGCAATGCTTCATGAATGTAGATGAACATGACTTTGTTGCAGCTCTACAGATGTGATCCAGTCGAACGTGTGCTCTTGCAGCCCATGAGGCAATGGAGTGTGAGTAGAATAAGCTCTAACTGACAACAATGGTTCCAGTTGATTTGTCACGTAGGATTCGCAGAATACTGATTGGATCCATCTAGCTAGAGTGCTCTTGCTAGGTTTTCAGCCGCGATTCGGCCCTGTAAACTGATGAAACAGGTTTTCGTCCTTCCTTAATGTGAGCGTGTTCTGGAGATAGATTAGGATCATCCTCCGTACTTCAAATAAGGCGAGACCTTGTTCATTGTCATCGTCGCCGAGTACTGGAAGAATAACCCCTTGGATGATGATAAATGCAGAACTTCTTTTTGACCAGAACCCTGGCATGAATCTCAAAGCTATATGATGTGACACCATGCGGAGATATGGTTCCCTGGAAAACAGTGCCCTGAATTCTCCAATTCTCCTAGCTGATGCAAGTACTGCCAGGAAGAGTCTTTCAGGAGATGTGCATGATTGAAGCCTGCGGACGTCCTTAAAGAGCTTTAAGAACAAGTGAGAAGTCTCAAAAAGGAACCCGTGAAACAAAAGGGAGGTCTCAAATTCTTCACTGCTTTAAAGAATTCGAGCTATCAGCAGATGTCTAGACATTGTTTTTTTTTCTACAGGAAGGTGTTCAAGTAAATGAGATCTATTACTAGACATCATCTTCCTCCAGACTTGGGAACTAGAGATAGAGGGAGGCACACTCCTAGCCCTCTTTGATGAGGTGGCACCTGTTCTAGTGCCCCTTCTTGTAGGCATTCTTGTACATACTAGATTCCAAATTGTTGCATTCCTGTCCTGATTCATCACCATAGCTTCAGGATATTTTGCAGTTGGGAACCGAACAAACTTGAAAGCTGAAATGGTGGACTGCAGAAATGCATAATCATTGGCCCCGTATTTGATCCATAGCATAGAGTAATACCTTCGGGTTTGATGTTCACCTGGACCACCACAATACATACTCACCTGGTCTGGTTGTGAATGGTCACAACTCCCTTGGACAAGCACGTATGGTTGCAGCAGGCTCCTGGCGAGAAGTAAGGATCCACTTGGATAAATTAGAACCGGATGGATAGAAGCTGTGCTGACCACAATAAGAGTAACACACACACTCTGTTTATTCAGCCTACGCGCTTCGTGGCGAACAGGCCACTTCATAAGGCCATCAAGATTCAACTGCACATAAAGTTATATATACACACAGGAACAATCAAAAAAAAAATCACAAAAAAATGACGCCCCCACCCCGCCTCTGATGTCACTTCCAGTGAAAACGCCCACTATAAGTCAAACATGTATAAAAAATGGCCATTACATTGATTACAGTACATTTAAAAATACATTAAAACACAATTATCAGTATTTAAAATTGCATATGTTCTTCAATAAATAATGAAAACATTTTTGGTATTAAGATCTAACCCTGGCAGGGGCATAAAACTCTTCTCCTGAGATTAAACCTCCGTCTTATACCACTTAACCATTTGGTCATCTTTGGTGAGAGCAACTGTTTAGCCAGGATCTACCAACTCAACCCATCCAAACAATTAAATATCCTCATTTACTTAGTACACAAAACCTTCTTTTTTATATAAAAAGTAAACATATAATTATAAAAATATAAACTTCTTGTCTATAAGGATCTTTCAAGGTAAATGACCCCTACATTTTGTGTCTATAATATGCTCAGTAAATCTTATATATAAAACCTGAAGGCCACTTCCGGAAAAGGAGACGCCCACTTCCGTGATGGTCTTCGCCCAGGGCTGGTGACGTCATCCAGTGCACTGTAGCCGCGCGCAGCCCGGCTACAGGCAGCAGCACAGGAACGTTCCGATCTCGGAAGTTCCGTGTGCCCTCCAGCCACTCCCCTCTGCCCTCCAGACACTAGCGCACATACCAGGGGGGGCCCATTGCCCGCCACCTCGGGGGGCCACACACACCATGGGGGTACTCGTGCTCCCTGCCGCACGCCTAGAGAGGAGGGAGGGTGGGACTTCCTCTCCTGCAGCTCTGCCCGCCCCTCCTCTCCTCCTACAGTACACTTGATGCCCGGCCCGCGGTGAGTCTGCAGCCCCACACGCTGCTCTGTCCTCCAGCCTGTGTGCCCCCTCTGTCCTCCACCCTGTGTGCACCCTCTGTCCTCTGCCCCCTCCAGCCGTCCTCTGCCCCCTCCAGCCGTCCTCTGCCCCTCCAGCCGTCCTCTGCCCCCTCTAGCCGTCCTCTGCCCCCTCTAGCCGTCCTCTGCCCCCTCTAGCCGTCCTCTGCCCCACTCCAGCCGTCCTCTGCCCACTCCAGCCTCCATCCGTCCTCTGCCCCCTCCAGCCTCCATCCGTCCTCTGCCCCCTCCAGCCGTACTCTTCCCCCTCCAGCCTCCAGCCGTCCTCTGACCTCTCCAGCCTCCAGCCGTCCTCTGCCCTTTCCACCTCCATCCGTCCTCTGACTCCTCCAGCCTCCAGCCGTCCTCTGCCCCCTCCAGCCGTCCTCTGCCCCCTCCAGCCGTCCTCTGCCCCCTCCAGCCGTCCTCTTCCCCCTCCAGCCGTCCTCTTCCCCCTCCAGCCGTTCTCTGACCTCTCCAGCCGTCCTCTGACCTCTCCAGCCTGCAGCCGTCCTCTGCCCTCTCTAGCCTGCAGCCGTCCTCTGCCCTCTCCAGCCTGCAGCCGTCCTCTGACCCCTCACCTCCACCGTCCTCTGCCCTCCAGCCGTCCTCTGCCCCCTCCAGCCGTCCTCTGCCCCCTCCAGCCGTCCTCTGCCGACTCCAGCCTCCATCCGTCCTCTGACCCCTCCATCCGTCCTCTGACCCCTCCATCCTCCTCTGACCCCTCCAGCCGTTCTCTGCCCCCTCCCTCCAGCCGTCCTCTGCCCCCTCCAGCCGTCCTCTGCCACTCCAGCCTCCATCCGTCCTCTGACCCCTCCAGCCTCCATCCGTCCTCTGCCCCTCCAGCCTCCAGCCGTCCTCTGCCCCTCCAGCCTCCAGCCGTCCTCTGACCCTCCAGCTCAGCCGTCCTCTGCCCTCTCCCCCTCCACCGTCCTCTGCCCTCCAGTCCAGCCGTCCTCTGCCCTCTCCAGCGTCCTCTGCCCCTCCAGCCGTCCTCTGCCCCTCCAGCCGTCCTCTGCCCTCTCCAGCCGTCCTCTGCCCTCTCCAGCCGTCCTCTGCCCTCTCCAGCCGTCCTCTGCCCTCTCCAGTCCTGCAGCCGTCCTCTGCCCTCTCCAGCTCAGCCGTCCTCTGCCCTCTCCAGCCTGCCACCGTCCCTGCTCCAGCCTGCAGCCGTCCTCTGCCCCGTCTGCCTCCAGCCTCCACCGTCCCCTGCCGCCTCCAGCCGTCCCCTGCCGCCTCCAGCCGTCCCCTGCCCCCTCCAGCCGTCCCCTGCCCCTCCATCGTCCACCGTCCCCTGCCCTCTCCAGTCGTCTCCAGTCGTCCGGGGGTGGCCACATGTTGACTCAGGATCCAGGCGCCGGAGAAGACGCAGGGTCGGTGGTAAGTATAGCGGAGTGTGTGTGTGTATGTGCTGACCACTCTGCCCACGCCGCTGCGCTGACCACTCTGCCCACGCCTCTGCGCTGACCACTCTGCCCCACGCCGCTGCGCTGACCACTCTGCCCACGCCGCTGCGCTGACTAATCTCACCGCGCGCAGTGCTAGCCAGTGAGCCACCATATACTCTGCTACCCACAGAGCCGCCTGTATACACACAATTAATTTCACCGCACTACCCTAACTATTAGTAAATAAACTATACATGGATTCTAGACTACCCGATTCTTTAGAATCGGGCTGCCATCTAGTAATTTATATTTCTTGGTTTGTTGATCTATGTAAATTACAAGTCACCTGTGAATTGTGAGTTTGTATATACAGGTGATTTGTAATTTACATAGATCAACAAACCAAGAAATATTAATTATTTAGTGAGCATATTATAGACACATAATGTCTATAAAAAAAAAATTATTGTTCCTGTGTGTATATATAACTGGATGTGCTGTTGAATCTTGATGCCCTGATGAAGTGGCCTGTTCGGCACAAAACACGTAGGATGAATAAAATAAGAGTGTGTGTGTTACTCTTATTGTGGTCAGCGCGGCTTCTATCCATCCGGTTCTATATTCTCCAAGTAGATCTTCTCAGATCCACACCAGCTTCCTGCAGACATTCATTCTGCAGCAGGTGCACTGAGAAGCCTACTCCTTTAAGACACAGAATAGGCTCAGCTTTTTTTTGCCTTTATCAGGCATGCTGCACAGACAACCATGTTGTATAGAAGGTCCTTCCCTGTAACTCATGGAACATAGGTGACATCTGCCCCTTAACAAGTTAAAGGGATCTTGTCACCCCCAAAACACCTCAAAAGCTATTAAAAGCTGTCCCTAGAGCATATTCACACTTACCCTACACTCCTTTTAGCTCCTAAATGCAGCTAGTGAAAATGAAGATAAATGTTATTACACTACCTCATTAGGGATGATAATTAGTGACTATGGTATTCATAGTCACCCTGGCAGGCTGTCCCCCTTCATGATATCACGCCTCAATAGGCGTGATCTTCAAATCGCATTAAAATGCGCGCCTCCCCTCTCTCCTATGGCAGCCGGACCGCTGCATTAATGCGGCTGTATGACACGAACCGCGTCATTTCCGGCGCCGGGTGACGTATGTACACCCGCGCCGCTGTTAGCTTCAAGACCCGCACTGCGCAAGCGCAGTGCGCTTTTTGAAGCTAACAGAGCGGCACGGGTGTACTACGTCACCCGGCGCCGGAAATGACGCGATTCGCATCACCCAGCCCCACTACAGGCCGGCCGACACAGGACACAGCGGGGAGGCGGCGCATTTTAATGTGATTTGAAGATCACGCCTATTGAGGCGTGATATCATGAAGGGGGACAGCCTGCCAGGGTGACTATGAATACCATAGTCACTCATTATCATCCCTAATGAGGTAGTGTAATAACATTTACCTTCATTTTCACTTGCTGCATTTAGGAGCTAAAAGGAGTGTAGGGTAAGTGTGAATATGCTCTAGGGACAGCTTTTAATAGCTTTTGAGGTGTTTTGGGGGTGACAGGATCCCTTTAAGAGGGCTGCAGCCTCTGAAGAGCTGGATCCATCTATACAAGGAAAACATCCTGCAGGCATTCATCAGAAACGGCTAAGTGTCAGTGGAGCAAAACTTCTGTGGGTTTTCTTTTCCTCTCTGAGGTACAGACATCTGAAAGGTAAACAGAATATAATCATAATGTCTATATATATATATATATATATATATATATATATATATATATATATATATATATATATATATATATATATCTGTCACAGGAGCTCACTAACACTTTAGATTCCAGGCAGCTAAGCTGCTTAGCAAAAGTGCAGAGACTTACAGGCAGTACCAGTTTATCTATTTATCTATTTTACAAACCGGTATTCAGTAGTACACGATTGTGCTTGCACGATGCAAGCAGAGCGTGCCTGAGTACCTGCATACGGTGGTGAACCTCAGCACTTGAATGCTGCCAGTTCTCCTCCATGGCACATGTTATAGACTAAATGGAAGAAAACATCTGAAATAGTAAAAGACATCAGTCTAATTACCTCATGCAAGCTTAGTCAGTCCCAGGAGCGTACAGTACCCCAAACTACCACAGCTCGCCTGCCTGGCAAATGCAAGGACTTACAGAGCACTTCCACTTTAAACTTCCCGCTGGGATTCCCTCAGCTGCAGCACACGCATAGTGAAGTTTACCTTACTTCCGGGTTCAGTCACACTGCTTGGACACTGCCATGCCTGCACTTCAGCTGTAAGTTGAGGGACTGATTAATCAAATGATATTTCCAGTCCTGGCAGGCAATGGGCTAACCTTAGGTAGGGATACATATACAGGACCTGCTGTCTAGATGTATATCAGGATTTATGGATGGGTGCCGAGTGATATATAAGGATATATATACAGAACCCAGCCGACCCCTAAGGGAAAGTCTTCAGATCCATGAGAAGAAGGAAAAATATGTGTTGTGTGGTGTATACCCCCCCCCCGGGGGCGTGGTCTGGAGCTCGAGGGAAATGGACGCAGCTTGAAGAGCTCCTCAGCACACAGCTACAATCCAGCTAAAACCTTAGCCCTGTCAAGGCATCCAAACATGGATCGACAACTAACAACTTCTCAGACCCTCCCTGAGTGAAATCGACCATCTTCAAACTACCTGAACTCTAGCATTATCAAGCTGCTTTCTCCCTCCACATGGCGCGGCCTTCACATCCCCCCGGAGAGGCACCTCCACTACAGTGACAAACTCGCCTGCTCTCCCACAGACCGCCGGCTGATCTGAAGAAGAATCCTGCAGACAACTCACCCACTTTCCCCCCTACGAGACGATCCCTGACCTCTGAAGAGGTGAGTCTGAGTGCCGTGGACTGGGAGACCACTCGCCACCACATTTCATGCATGCTGCCGACCCACGCTGACTCCCCTCTCGGAGACCCCCTGCCTGCTGGAGTTCCCTGCCGGTCCTGGAGAGGTCCCGTTGTCTCCTTCGGATCCTGCCTCCTCTCCCGCGCTGAGGTTGCTCGCGGCGACCTCCTGCAGCCCTGTGTGACGCGGCTCCAAGACGGCCGAAGCCGGCGAGATCCTCCGCTGAGGGACCTGCCGGTCCTAGAGAATCCTCGCTACCTAGCTCCCGGCTGCCCATCTCATACTAGACTGCATGCGACAGTCCTCTTCAGCTGCCTGCGCTGACCCGACTCGCGACTAGCAGCTTCGGAGGTCCTATCTATTCTCCACAGAGGGGTCTGCCGGTCCTGGAAGGTCCCGTTGTCTCCTCAGGCCCCGCCATCTTTCCCGCGCTGAAGCTGCACACAGTGACCTCCTACAGCCCTGAGTGACGCGGCTCCAAGACGGCCGAAGCCGGCGAGATCCTCCGCTGAGAGACCTGCCGGTCCTTGGAGAATCCTCGCTACCTAGCTCCCTGCAGCCCATCTAATACTAGACCACACGAGACAGTCCTCTCCAGCTGCCTGCGTCGACCCGACATCGCGACTAGCAGCATCGGCGGGCCTATCTATTCTCCACAGAGGGGTCTGCCGGTCCTGGGAAGATCCCGCTGTCTCCCCAGACCCCGCCACCCTTCCCGCGCTGTAGCTGCATACAGTGATCTCCTGCAGCCCCGAGTGACGTGGCTCCAGACCGCCAGAGCCGACGAGACTCTCCAGCTGAAAGATCTACAGGTCCTAGAGAATCCTTGCTACCTCAAGCCCTACAGTCCATCTCGTGCTGAGTCTGCTGTGACAGTCCTCTCCAAATGCTCTGTGCTAACCTGACGCAGGCCTATCTAATCTACACAGAGAGGTCTGCTGGTTCCAGAAAAGAGGTGAGATCTAGCCCCTTCTACTTACCACCGATCTCCTTACCCAAAGTTTCCCCACAGGAATCAGGAGGGAATCTAGTCCCCAGTATTTAACCCTTGTGATACACCCTCTCAGGAGAAATCACAAAGTGAGACTTAAGAGATTGCTTTCCCCACACAGAGAAGTAAAATCCTGGACTATCCCCTACGCCCAATATCCTCCTCATGCCAGACATAAGAAGATCTACTTCCACTTTTTTTTGAGATAGAGGGGTTTTTCTAAAAGTCCAGTGTTAACCCACCCGACACCATTGGATATACTTAATTTTGAGGAATCTCCTCACCCGAGACTCATTGATCACCTTACTATCCACCCTGACCAAACCTCTTCAGGTTTTGAGCTCTATGGACTATACATATTGTTCTGCATTTATACTATTCAGTAAATTTGTATTATTATTATAAGTGCAGGTATATAAGTTTACTGTGCCTTAAAGATATTACTGATTACTGATTGATAGACGGTGATATTCTACCTTCATCCCAAAATGCCTAACTCAAAGGTAAAAAACACAAAGGATAAATTAAACATCTCATCTCCTGAAATAGGTAAAACCTCTGAAAAAAAAATATCTACGAGAGACAGATCAAGATCCCCAAATACATTTGAAAAATCAGACCTTTGGTCAGATAGCTTCGAAAATCTTATGGACGATTCCTCACTCTCTGATAATCATCAGAGTTGTAGGAAACGGAAAGAGTTTGAGACTGATTCTCACTCTAAGCCCAGCCCCTCAGATCACAGATCAATACCAAACCATACTGATCTTAAAACCCCAACCGCCAGTCCATTGAGACAACGCGTGCGGGCAGATTCAAATCCAGAATTGAGACTAGATCTTGATAGGGACAAACCTCCCAACAAAGACTTCTTTTTAGAGATCTTTGGCAATTTTAGATCTGTCCTAGACAAACGATTTGATGATCTGGAGGGAGCTATATCAGCCATGGCGATTAAAACTGAAAAAAACGAACTTGACATTAAATCTCTCAATACCTCGGTTAAACAGGTCTCCAAGGAACAGAAAGCCTCTGACGAAAAAATCTTAGCAATGAAGATGAAACTGACCGATATTGAAGATAGAGACAGGAGACTGAACTTAAAATTCAGAGGAATATCAGAAAACATCAAAACAGAGCAGATACAACCACATATCAAAAAAATCATCAGATCAGCTTTACCAGATGTGTCTGACCTAGACCTGACAATAGTGAGAGCTCACAGATTGATTAAACCCACTCACATAAAAGCTGACGTCCCTAGAGATATAATAGTCAGGTTCCATTTCTACCACACTAAGGAAAGATTCCTAAACTTCCTAAAATCTCATAGGAACCTCCCCAAACCGTTTGAAAGAATCAAAATTCTCATAGACCTCTCAAAAGAGACCCTGAATCAAAGAAAAAACCTCGCTGAAGTAACGGAGGCACTACGCAAAAATGAAATCCTATACAGATGGGGTTTCAATCCAGCTATTCACTTACAAAAGTAAATCTTACTCAGTAGACAATGCCAAAGAGGGTATGAACACACTACGTCAACTAAATATTACCATTACTTAATCCATGTTTCTCACAATATTAATGCTGTGGCTTTACTGACCGTAACTGTAGCCCACAAAGGAGGTTTATAGTTCTATTTAGACCCTCCGATTTGGGACTTCTATTGTTGATAGATTTATATCCTATAGTGTTATAAGTTTTTCTTATTCTAAATTACTGTACAAGTCTTGATATAACTGTTGTACTGTCTTAAGACTTGAGGTAACTGTTTATTAGTTGTTTCATAAGACCTTTTTGAAATACTAACATGTCTGTTTCAAACCCCGAGTCCACCATCCAACAATATATACTGAAAGGACAACATAACAGACTTCTTACTTCCCTGAGACTTCTCCAAACTCAAAACTGGACCCAATATGTCACTTAAGCTAATGTCATACAACGTCAATGGTCTCAACTCACCTAAACGCAGATACCTGTTATGGAAACAAATCAAAGAATCAAATTCTGAGATAATATGTCTGCAAGAAACAAGATTCTCCTCTACTAAACCACCTAGATTTGATAACAAAAATTTTCAACATTATTTTTATTCTTCAAACCAAAAAAAAAAGGCTGGTGTAGCCATTTTGGTAAAAAATTCTGTTACTTTTGAAGAAATATATACCCCCCCCCTATATTTGAGGGGGGGGCATAGGTGGTGTCAATTGGTTAATCATTTGGTATTGCTAATTAACATATCCTCTGTTCCAACTAGGGATTAAATATTTAACCCATACTGTGCTGCCGCAGGATGACCAGGAAATAACATTATCTCAGCAGAGGAAATTTTTTTAAACACATCAAATTATGGAAATTATTATTATTCCCAGATCCATTATTTAAAATCAACTTTAAAATTTACTCTGTTCATGGGAAAACCCCTTAAGTGAAGTTCAAAGTTGTGTGCATATTTTCTGTTACCAAAGAGCAAATCATTGTGATAGCTCATGATAATTGGTCAATACTATTATTTTTTTTTTCTTTTTCTTAGTTCTTTATTATTTCCTAATTCTTATATATGACAACTATGTATATCGTTAGGATACACTTTTTAGATAACTGAAGTCATTAGCATGTCCATGGTCCCCATTCTGGTCTTTAGTAAGGTCTTATAATTTTGTGTACTATTATGATGTGAATAATGGTACTATTGAGGTGTGAGCACATTTTTTTGATACAAGATATAATCACTACACAAATCACCATGTAAATATCAAATACCTCAGACTATGCTAGCTTTAGTCTAATACTTGTATCAACATGAGTTGTCATACCATGCATTTCTTCCTGCCAGCTCTTTAGACTGCATATACTCATCTTAATGGTCTTTACTTTTTTGCTTCTGTTTTACAGTTTATTAGAGGAGATATTGGAGATTTTTATGTTGGCTGTCTCCTAGTTGCAGAACTGAGCACACCATTTGTATCACTTGGCAAACTTTTAATACAGGTATGTGCTGGATTAATTGAGTTAATTATACAATGTCTACTGTCTTTGGAGCAAATTAAAATCCTCAGATAGCTGCACAGTCCTATGCTTAAGGGGCATTAGCCTGGCTCTAAACCATAAATGACCTGGCCTGGGAAGCCTTAAAAAGTTAGTTCGAGGCCAGCAATTTTTTCCTAAATTCTTATCTAACTTATTCCTATAATCTAAGCTACTTTCTAATAGACTTTCTTTAAAAATTCCCTACAGTTCCCTAACTACACTATCTAAAGGCAGGTTTACATGTAGCGACATCTTTAACGATGTAGCTGCAACTTGTGATGTTGCAGAGACCTCGTAGCGATGTCACTATGTGTGACATATTGCACGATCAGTGAGCTGATCGCTGATCATTGGTACAATGGCCAGGGACATTTTTCGATCGTTGGTCTCCCGCTGGGCGGCCAGCATCGCCGTGTGTGACGGCGGGAGACCAACGATCATCGACCTCCCAGCACAGCAAGCGCTGGGAGCTGGTATCCAGGGTAAACATCGGTTTATTTACCCGATATTTACCCTGGTTACCGACTCCCAGCGTGTGCTGTGCAGCGCTGGGAGCTGGTAAGCAGGGTACACAGTGGGTAACAAAGCAGAGCGCTGTGCTTAGTTACCCGCTATTTACCCTGGTTACCAGCTCCCTGCGCCGCACAGCAAGTGCTGGGAGCTAGTAACCAGGGTAAATATCAGGTAACTAAGCGCAGCGCTGCGCTTAGTTACTCGATGTTTACCCTGGATACCAGCGTTCTCGCTGATCGCTGGTGAGTCTGCCTGTTTAACAGCTCACCAGCGAGCAGATAACGATGTCCCAGCGACCCTATAGTTGGTGGGGTCGCTGGGATATCGTTATGTGTAAACCGGCCCTAACAGGTATTGTGTGTTTTTTTTTTTTTTTTTCTACTTCCTGCCTGATTACATATCTTGTGAGTGCCCCACCTGAGACTAATCGGGGAGGGGTGCACGGTCAATAGGCATGACCCCATAATCTAAATAAGAAAAGAAACCTGACAACGGTACTTAACATGCAGTGTGTACAGGTACGTAACTGAAAATAACATATTATAGCAAAAAGATAACTGCACTCTGAAATGCTAAAGTATGCAAACGATATATGTGAGAATATAGACCTGCATTACTGCTAAGAAAATATATAAAAATTACTTAGCATACAAAAATGGCCATTTCTTTATTTACCCAATAACCACGTTGAGGCATTTCTCATTACTGGGTAATTACACTAAAGTCACTGCCTCTCTCTGGGTTTAAAAAAATCTCCATCTGTATGAGCGGATAGGAACCGACTGATATAGAGTAAAATCATCTAAGGCTATAATTAATATAGAAATGGTCATTTTTGTATGCAAAGTATCTACATTTTTATGTATCTCCTTAGCAGGAATGCATGTCTATATTCTTACATTCATGGTTTGCATGCTTTAGCATTTCGTAGTGCAACTGTCTATTTGTTATAATATACTAGATGTGGGCCTGATGCTATCGCAGTGGGAGAGCGGTCATGCTGTCTCTGCCCCCCTGCTCTCCTTGCCCCCCCCACCTCCTGCACTCTCTTTTCCCACCCCCGGGCTCTCTTTGCCCTTCCGCCCCCTCTTTGCTCCCCCTTGGGCTCTTTTTGCCTCCCTGCCCTCTACGTTCTCTTTGCCAGCCTCCTGCGCTGTCTTTTCCCCCCACCTCCTGCGCTGTCTTTGCCCCCCGGGCTCTCTCTGCCTCTGACACCTGAGCTGTCTTTGTCCCCCCACCTCTTGTGCAGTGTCTGCCCCCCCCCCGCCTGCTGCAATCTCTTTGCCTCCCCCACCCCCTGGGCTCTCTTTGCTACCCCGGGCTCTGTTCCCCCCATCTCCCCCGGGCTCTCTGTTTGTCCCCACCCTGAGCTCTCTGTGCTCCCCCCTGCGCTCTCTGTGCTCCCCCCTGCACACACTCTGTGTTCCTTCCCAGCTGTGATGGCTCCGTGTCATAGCTGGGAAGCACTGAAGGCTGCAAGAGGCGGAGCTGCGGTGATGTGACGGTCATGTGACTGATCACATGACTGTTACATCACCAAAGGTCATGTCCCATTTGGTGAATTGGTGATTATTGGTGGGGTGGTGGGAGGTGTGCGGGGGTCCGTGGGTGGCAGGAGAGGAGCTGGGATCTGCATGCGGTGTGTGGGTGTTGTTTTGAGCATGCTGCTGGCTGTGGTGTGTGCCACGGAACCCTGCTGCAAGCAGACACCATATTCTTACACCCATTAGGGTGTATGTGTTGGAAGTGATATAGGGGACAACCGGATAGAACCGGAAACCACTTACCTATTATGTAAATAGATGTTATATTCAGTTTTGTACTTGTTCACAATGCATGTTAGGGAGGGCCGTCAGATTTCTTTTCTTATTTAGATTATGGGGTCATGCCACATTAGCCTTTAGGTTATTTTATTCTCTACCAGCAGGTGCTTATCCACTCATATAAAGTTTTTTTTTTAAACCCAGAGAGAGGCATTATCTTAGCGTGGGAACCCAGTAATGAGATATGCCTCAACGTGGTTACTGGGCAAATATAGAAATGGCCTTTTCTGTATGCTAAGTATCTAATTTTTTTCATATATTTCCTTAGTAGGAATGCATTTCTATATTCTTATATTGTTGGTTTGCATTCTTTAACATTTCAGACTGCAACTGTCTTTTTGTTATAAAAACAATAACCTTAAACATGATGTAAGGATTTCTGACGCCACATTCCCTGTATGACTGTAACCTTTTTTTCCCCATCAAAACACAACTCCCAGTCCCTCCTCCATTACCCTCACAATAGTTCTAAAACAAAAAACATAGTTGTAGGCAATTTCTGACCAAGGTGCTTTAGGACCACCTCCAACTTCTCTTTTCCTAGGGGGCTTCTTGTCACTCAAGACTATGCTTATTGTATTGTTACTCCAAATCCCTGTAGATAATGAATGGAGCGGTCAAGTAACTCATTGCACAAATTGATATAGTGGATAAGACTTTCGTAGATAGCTTAGTATAACATTCGGCTACCGTCAGTCACATTAACAATATGGCAGCATCAACGCAGATCCGCTTCTCCATTCAGTTGGGGAACATAAAATAACGATTCTCTTGGTTGTGGGGGTGCCCTTATCCTGTGATAAGTGCAATTGTGGCACAATCCATTTACAGGGGGATTTTAACTATAAATGATTTACCAACTTACAGCAATTGTATAATTTTCTTTGTATATCTTGGTAAAATAAAAAAAAAAAATCTCAATTAGCAACAACCAGAAGCTCTGTTCTTCTACTAGGAAGAAACAATCCTGGGTTAATACATTCATAGCATGTGATCCAGCACCTGTTAGTCTCTGTTGCACTTTTCATTGTGGGGAGGCAGTACCCCCATAATATTCCTTACTAGCTTCCTCTACCTGGTAGTTCATAATGTGGGTAGGATTACCTGGGTCTGGATCAAATGCTATTGTCATGTTTCCAGTATCTGCACCCTCCTATGTCAAGAGTCAAGATTGAAGAAAGTTCACTACTTCTGTTCCTTTTACTAAGAAAATGCTAAACCCAAACAGCATTTTTTTATAGATGTAAGTTGCAAAGATCATTTTCAGCAGTTGTTGTAAAAAAGTTGTTATAGTTAATAAACTACTTGATTCTATTTACATACCAAATCAATGCTAAAGGAAGTGCCTTTAATTACTTAAACTAACCACATTGTCACAGCAGTGAGGAAGCAGACAAACTTTAGTGCCACCCAACAATTGCTACCCAACAATTAATACCAATGTTTATAGCAATGCAGACCTTTGTAAAGTTTGTAATCAAAATTCACAGAAAAAATGTTGTGATAGTGTATTAAAAAAATAAAAGAATCACTGAAAATGCGCATTAAAACTCTAATTTTATTGGTCATAGTTAAAAAACAACAAATTGTTTATATAAATGAAAATGAATCAAGGGTGGTGAAAATGTGATAATTAGACCCTGTTTAATTCTATCTCGCCCCTAGTAAGACCTGCCTGTCAGTGGAGTTTTCACCCTAAAAAGGGGGTTCAATGGTGTCCCCGCTCGGCGTCAGTTGTCCCTATTTGTGCCCTGGTAGGCCCTACAATATTTAAAGAACTATGGTACCTGAAAAAAGATCACCTCTTACTAGGTTAAGTCACCATAAACCCAACCACCAATAGAGATTTCAAAGGAAAATACTATGAGTATTAAAGGCAGAGTTTAAAGATGAGAACACTACCTAAACGACTAGACTGTTAGATATAGGTGAAAAATGTGTCCTATATGAATGGAGGTCTATTCCACATTCACATTTGAGGCAGAATCTAAATAACTCCTTTCTTTTCTTGTATAAGTAATAGAGAGATGTAAATAAGGATATTATAGCGGGGTAGACAATTATTCCTACCCTAGGATATAAATGTGAAAAAAACTAGAGTGATTAGAGTGGTATGAAGTTACAACACAATACCATCCAATCCATAATTACCCATAGACAGATATAGCCTTCATCAAACAATTCTTGTAGTACAGAATCAAAATTTCTCAAGTATAGCCACAGATTTAAATTATGGTACACCTAATTATACTTAATGTACTCCAGTCTGTCACCGTCTGTTATTCCCCGGATAACAGAAGTGCATAAAAATGTCTGTCATGGTATATGCCCCAAGTCCATTCAGAATCTAATGAATTATCATGGAGCCTAGATAAGATTTCCCATCTGTAGTGGTGGGTCTGTAGCACTTAGTAAAAACAAATAAGCAAGGATGGTTCTTATCACTCCCACTTACGGATTCATTCAACACGTTTTCCCCGTGCTCATCAGGAGTGGTAGTTCAGTCAGTCCGATGCTTAGATATGGGCCCCCAGGGCACAAATCACGAGTAGCAATGCATCGCCATTTTAGGGAGACAGTTGTGTAGCGTGTATGCCGCCCTCAATGTATTTTATGGAGCTAATTCCTCTGATAACCCGGAATTGGCCGTGCGTCTTGAACGGCAATGCTCGTGCGCTGTATGCATATGGGCACAGATTACATGAGCATTACCATGCCTCCTCCCTGGCTTCCATGCATGTGGTTCGCATCATGCTGAACACCTGGAAGGCAGTGTGTGCTATTGTCAGTGTGTAGGCTCAGTAGATCCTCACACCCAAGCTCTACTCATGCACCGATTGAAAGATCAAGTCATTATAAGAATTCGGAAGAACAGCACGCAGGCTCAGCAGATCCTCACTCACCAGGCTCTGCGCATGCATCGGGTAACAAATAAAAATATGTTTATAGTTAACCCACTACTTGATTCTGTTTATGTCACAAACCATACCATCAGCTATGCTAAAGGACTGCCCTTTAATTATTTAAACTACCCAACAATTAATAAGAATGGTTATAGCAATGCAGACATTTGTAAATTTAGTTGTGTTCTTTTATTGCAGGCTTAATGACCCCTATAGACAAGTAGTCGATTGTGATTGATATTACGTTTGCATTCATACTAATACTTTGCATTTTATTTCCTACAGATGAACTTGCAGAACTCCCTATTGCACAAACTGAATGGTGCTTTTGTCCTGCTCACATTTTTTGCCTGCCGTATCCTGCTGTTTCCTTTCATGTACCACGCCTACGGGAAGCAGTATGGGATTCCACTGTATAAAGTGCCCTTCAACATCCCCCTGCACTGCAACATTACAATGTGCACCATCATGGCCCCGCAGATATATTGGTTTTGGCTTATTTGCCGAAAGGCCCTGAGACTATACAGCAATCCCTCCTCCAGCAAGGACAGATAACATTTAATATATCATCTGCCATCATGCTACTCATGCTGGGTTTTTCTTTGAGTTAGTAGAAGGGACTGGGTTACTACTTGCCGATTGTGTTACAGCCTCCCTACTCGTGGCACTGTAGTCCAATTCATGGACAGGGACTAAGCCATATTTATGGAACCCAAACATTACGGAGCCTTGTTACAAGCTTCCACGTTACACAAACACAACAGTTTTAGATTTTAGCTACAAAAAGATGGTTGTCTAATAAATCACAATGTGATTTTCTACAGAATTGCACTACATTTTTAATGATAATGAAATTGTGAGACTATATATTGTATCGGACATTGTTTTCTGTAAGGATAGCACTGCGTTTTTCAAGATATATAAGAAATAGTTTGATGTACATGAGACTTTTCTATCCATTTCTAATTAATAGAGGGGAGAGGAGCGCTTTAGTCATCCAGGACAGTTAATAGGTTTGGATGGTAAATAATTTACAATTGTCATTGGCTGTAAAGTTGTTTGTCTGGGATTTGTGAACAGATTTATAGCAAGTGACCCTATAGCTTACTTGTTTTTAATTGATGCTGCAGTGGTAATCAAATTTTATACTGCGGGCTCCGGGCAATAATCTAGTGGTTTTGTTAAAATGTGACTTCATTAATACGTTACTTTGTAAACCTGCCTTATTGTAATATGAACTTTGGTCAGAAACTAAAATGACCATATACTTTGCATAATATTTGCTAGAGCTAGCTTTATGTGCAAAAAATCTTACTACAATACTGTTTTATCATCTGAAAATATTCTGATACTGAAATATAGAAACAATTCAGCCATTGTAAGCAAATCTATAGGAAAAAGTGTATCTTTTCATACACTGCCCCCTCAGGCCGGCACTCAGCATTGCAGGTTATCGGTTTGATGAGATGATGTGAACCCTTTCTTCTCATGCTATTTTAAAATCCATGTGAAAAAAACACAATGGATGAGATTTACTAATTTTTAGAAAGTCATAAAATGTGCCAAGTTTATCACTAGGATGATTTGGGGCATCTTTTAGCCACTCAGATATACTTAATCATAACAATGCTTTTTGGGAAAGTGCCTACTTACCATGTTAAATGCAGCATTGGAATGTTTTTTTGTTTGTTTTTTAATGTACCACTACATTGTTTTTTCTTTTGTATTGCAGGGTTGGACTGGTGCCGCTAAAGCAAGGTCCCTGCACATAAGGCCCTGTTACACAACACGATGTCCCAGCGACCCGACCAACAATTGGGTTGCTGGGACATCGTTATCTGATCGCTGGTGAGCTGTCACACAGGCAAACTCAGCAGCCATCAGCGACCAGCGAGAATACTGGTAACCAGTGTAAACATCGGGTAACTAAGCAGAGCGCTGTGCTTAGTTACCCGATGTTTACCCTGGTTAACAGCCTCCCAGCGTGTACTGTGCGGCACTGGGAGGTCGTTGATCGTTGGTCTCCCGCTGTCACACACGCAGATGCTGGCTGCCCAGCGGTAGACCAACGATAAAAAAATGGTCCTGGACATTATTCCATGATCAACGAACTTATTGTTGGTTGTTGCTACGTGTCACACGCAACAATGTCGTTTCGACGTCGCTGCAACGTCACTAAACCGGTGACATTGCAACGATATCGTAGCGTGTAGCGGGACCTTTAGCCTCATACATACCATCCGCCATCTTCATCTGTTATTGGCACTGCTACGGTCGGTCTCCAGCAGTTTGTGATCTCTCCAGTGTTTGCTGTCACAACTCAATGTGAGTCTATAAGAGGCAGAGTGAGGCTCTAATAGATTTACATCGAGGGCTTGAGACCGTTACTTCTGACTTCCAGTAAATCAGAAGTTCTGGTCACAAGATAACATGCAACTGAAGAGCTGTCTTCTAGTGTCGAGAAGACCTGAAGATGGCAGGTAGTAAGTATAATACTTGAGGCAGTGACCTTACGTTAGCAGCACCATTCTAGCACTGTAGTTAATGGGTATTTCTATCTTTGAACACATTTTTTACAGGGTAAAGGGAATCTGTCAGCAGGTTTCATCTGAGAGCTGCATGATGTACGGAAAGAGACCCTAATTCCAGTGATGTGTCACTTATGGACTATTTGTTACAGTCTCAATAAAATCAGTTTTTCTATATTGGCATTAGATTATCACTACAGGACAAGTGGCCTCCTAGTCCAGTCACACACACACCAAACATTAGTAGCTTTCTGTCAGTGGTGGAGGTAGGATTATACAGGGCTGAGCATCCTGAACACTGTTACATCTGCAACAAAGGATGAAAATGACAGCAAGCAGACCAGCAAGTGCCATCTCTGGAATTAGGATCTCTGTGCCTATAGAATGCTGCTTTCAGATTGTATGGTGAGATTTTCCCTTTAATATATTATCTATATAACATTTGAGTACCCTTTGTATCACTTTTTTGCATTGATTCCAGACTACAGCTTGGAAAATATGTCTGAGCTGCTTTCATGGATCTGCTGGTTTTCATTAGAAACAGAGGATCATTGAGAGACACCCTAACAGAGCTCCTATCATGAGGTGGGGCAGGTTAGCTTTCCCCACATCATTACAGTACTACATCTGGCATGAAGTGGACATTTTACAGAATGCAAATCACTAGAGTAAGCTATGTACAGACATTCAGCCAGGAAGAAATTCTGGGAATTTCAGCTTTCAGACCTGAATGCAGCTGTGGAGTGTCATACCGGCAGTAAATCAGGATCAGTAGAAGATCAGTAATGCAACATATGTACTAAGCTACTCAATGTCATGGAAGCCAGAAAACTCTACTGTACCATACCTGTTATATAGTAGGATTGTTAGCCAGAATTAGCATCTTTGTAGCCATCTTTGGAATAAGGGTTTAGGGTAGTTAGGCTGGGTTCACATTTGCGGACCCCTCCGCAGCGTTCTGCGGAGGGGATCCGCAATGTGACCGCAGCCACCGCAAGCCTCTATCTTTATAATGGGAGCGCACGGTGCTGTGCTTGACAGCGCATGACCGTGCGCACCCATTCACTCCCATATGTGATCTGTGCGCAGCTGATGCCTGCGCACAAATCACCCACTCTCATCCGCACCAGGAATGCAACATGTCGCGTCCCTGGTGCGGACGAGACTGTGTGATTTGTGCGCAGGCATCAGCCTGCGTACAGATCACATATGGCAGTAAATGGGTGCGCACGGTCATGCGCAGTCAAGCACAGCACCGTGCGCTCCCATTATAAAGATAGGAGCTTGAGGTGGCTGCGGTCACATTGCGGATCCCCTCCGCAGAACGCTGCGGAGGGGTCCACAAATGTGAACCCAGCCTTATACTGTGTATTTTTAGCCCTGGTTTTATCACATTTTTCCCCCAAAGTGGAAAAGGCAAAATAAAACAAATGTGTGTAACTGGGCTGTAGATCACACACAACCAGAGTAGTTTGTGACAATAAGATAAAGAGTTGGTGTCGACCTAAATTTCAGGAATAACTAATATTGAGTTATGAAATAATTTTTAAAGGTCAATAATCCTGAATAATATTTACTTGTCTACTGTATTCTTTTATGTACTAATATATATGGACTAATATATTTTTAATAGGGGAATACTTATATTTAGATATTTATGATGCTCAAATATCAATTTATTTATAGATGACTTAGTTGCGTGTAGTGTTACGTCTTTTATACCATTGACAAAATGAAATACAGTAAACTAGTTGTGATTGCCTGAGCAGACGGTAATGCAGCACATCTCGTGATATAGTATAGAAGGCATATTTAATTTCAGTGACTGCAGAATTATTGTTGTAGAATAGACAACCCCTTTAAAGGGAACCGATCAGTAACACTACCCCTGTACAAGTAGAGGTACTATGGAATAGTAGAATACGATGGCTAGCACTCAACCCTTTTGGTATTACGGTGCTAATGAAGGGAGCCCGGGGTTCCACAGTCAATGGATACTTATAATTACTGCACATGTACTAGATGAGTGTATGCTTAAGGTGAATTTTTATTAACAGCGCTTGGTGATGCGACAGAATATGACGTTTTGGCCTAATATAGGCCTTCATCACATAGTTGCCTGAAGGATTTTAGCATCAAAGTGAAGTAGTCGTTCCCCTATGAGTTAGATAATCAACCAACATGTGGTATAGGGTACCCATATGTAGTTAATTGCTAACTGGGGTGTGCAGTTTTACTGATGCTGTAAGGTCACTAGTGTGGTGGTGCCAGTTCAATGATGGAGCCTTCGCTCTGTTGAGTTGTGGAACGACTACTTTACTTTGATGCTAAAATCATTCAGGCGACTTTGTGATCAAGGTCTATATTAGGCCGAAACGTCTTATTCTGTCGCATCACCAAGCTCTGTTAATAAAGATTCACCTTAAGCATACCCTCATCTAGTATGTGTGCAGTGATTATAAGTATCCATTGTAATATGGAGTAGGGTAGTGTAAAACATTACGAAAGATACCTACTACAGTGCCAACTATTGCGCTAAAATTGAAAAAGGAGACTGAGGCTCTGCTGCATAATATCACATCTGCTCTGCACTGTCAAGCAAGAACTGGAGGACAGCGCTATTGTGGAGACGTGAAGAGGAGCCATAAACTGCAAGAGCACCAATATGCCAACAGGAGCTCTTCCTAACCTAATTAACATATCAATAAAAGCATTATAATAGGTATCTTCTATAATATTTTAAACTGACGTATTTAGTGCTACCTGTTCTTGTGGATGGGTGGTGTTAATGACCGGTTCCCTTTGAACTATCTGTCCATACGTGACTGACGCCAATCAGCTAATGCATACTTTACACATGCATTTTACATTGTCTTTATATGGCAGCTGCTTTTCATGTTAAAGGGAATCTGTCAGCAGGTTTTTTTCTACCCGATCTAATAGCATAATGTAGACATAGATAGCCTGATCCCAGTGATGCATCACTTACTGAGCTGTTTTCTGTAATTTTGATAAAATCACTGTTTCTCTGCTGCACATCTAGCAGTTATTTATTGTTGAGCTCTTTATCACCCCACCCACACCACTGATTGACAGTTTTCTGTCCATGCACTGTATACAAAAAAAGCTGCCGATCAGCGGTGGGGGCTGGGTTATACAGAGATGAGGAATATGCTTGACTACTGGGCAGCAGGCAAACATTTTCCTCTAATGATTATTCTGCTGATTAATCTGGGATTTTATCAAAACTACACTAAGAAGCCCAGTAAGTGACACATCACTGAAATCAGGAGCTCTGTCTCTACATTTTGCTGCTCTCAGATTAGGTGGCAAAAACCTGGTGGTAGATTCCCTTAAAGTAGAGAACTCACATTACGCACAGTTTTAAATGAGCACATATGACTACTCCCTCAGCGATAATCTTACCGCTACATTCAACCTATTGTGTAATAACTGTTGTACTATTTTTTTTTTTTTTTTGCTGCACTCTAATGTGGAGTTATTGAACTGTATTTTAAATATATAGCTTTATCTTGTCTGTTATCCTGTTAAAAAGTGCAGGCAGCTATACACTTTATTCAGTGGTACTGCTCTTTTAATGGAACACTAAACAAAGTTGGTTTCACTGCTGCAATTCGCTTCATTGAAATCTTTTGGGGACAGCACCACATAGAATCAGAAAATCTGACCCCTGTCCTCCCTATAACCACGGAACCACCATACATTTATGGCATATCCTGTGGATAAAAGCATCCTAGAAGTACTACCTCCAGCCACTATGCAATTATGGCATAGCCTGTGGTAAAAGGATCCTAGAGGTCCTACCTCCAACCACTATACAATTATGGCATATCCGGTGTATAAAAGGATCCTAGAGGTACTACCTGCAACCACTATGCAATTATGGCATATCCGGTGTATAAAAGGATCCTAGAGGTCCTACCTCCAACCACTATACAATTATGGCATATCCGGTGTATAAAAGGATCCTAGAGGTACTACCTCCAACCACTATGCAATTATGGCATATCTGGTGTATAAAAGAATCCTAGAGGTACTACCTGCAACCACTATGCAATTATGGCATATCTGGTGTATAAAAGAATCCTAGAGGTACTACCTGCAACCACTATGCATTTATGGCATATCCTGTGGATAAAAGGATCCTAGAAGTACTACCTCCAACCACTATGCAATTATGGTATTGCCTGTGGGTAAAAGGATCCTAGAGGTCCTACCTCCAACCACTATTCAATTATGGCATATCCGGTGTATAAAAGGATCCTAGAGGTACTACCTCCAACCACTATGCAATTATGGCATATCTGGTGTATAAGCGAATCCTAGAGATACTACCTGCAACCACCATGCATTTATGGCATAGCCTGTGGATAAAAGGATCCTAGAGGTACTACCTCCAGCCACCATGCAGTTCCTGAATATAAAAGGATCCTATAGGTACTACCTCCAGTCACCAATCATTTATGGCATAGCATGTGGTTAATCAACATTGATGTGTAAGACGACCGTACTACTTTAAGGCCCCAGTAACACATCAGCAACAAAAAAAAAAAGTTTTTCATTGATGTGCATTTTTGGTTCATGTGTGCAAAACTCACTGCTGGAGGTTGCTAAAGCTCTCCTCGCAATAAGCCAGTGAAATAGTGGCAGCACATGGATGACATTGGCATATCAATGGCTCTGTTTTAGTCCTGTCTGCAAATTGGACCAAAATAGTATGGGTTTTTTTTTTTATGCAGACCCTTTACTCGGCAAAAAAAAAAAAATTAAATAAACCTGACCTGTACCAAACATCATAATGTTCCAGTGGATAGACATTGATTTGTGAATAAAGACTAAATATATTCTATCTAGGGAAGCGATAGACATTTCTGTGTAAGACCAAAAAGACTGTGAAAAGTGGTTTTACCATGATGTAAAATGATCTATTGGCAGGAAAAAGCAATGGTGAAGCATGCACACCTCCACTACATTCATTCATTCAGTTGGACTGCTGAAGATTAGAGCTGAGCAGACCCATGGAAGTTTGGGTTCTGGGGTCCAGCTGGACTTTATATATAGTTCTGTTCTGGACCCAAACTTGACACAAATCTCAATGGAAGTCACTGATTGGGCAGTTCTGATCTCTGGCCACATTAAAGCGGCCACAAACAAAGTACTTCCGGGGTGGGAGAGTGGGGTTTTGTCATTTTCTTTTTTCTGTACACACTACATCCGATAATTCTGATTTTACTCTCAATGTCAGCACCAAGTGTACCCGAACACAGTGATACTCGCTACAGTAATTTGTATACATAAAGCCCCAAACACCAAACTCGAACACTGATTTTTTTTTATCTTTCTAAAGTCTGTGTACAAACGCCAAATTTTGAAGTCTGGTTCGCTCATCCCTGCTGAAGCTAGCCAGAAACAGAGTTCACCTGTCTCACAGTCCCTTAGAAGAATGAATGGAGTAGAGGTTCATATGATCACTGTTTTGTCTAGATAGATCTCTGTAAAGCTAAATTATTAGGGTCTTTGGGCTTCCGGTTGTTACACCCCCAGCAATCAGCACGTTATTTCCTATGCTGTAGACTATAGTTTAAAAACCAAGACCCTGATTCAACAAGATCAGTGTGGTTAAGTCTCATGCTCCCAATTCATGAAGAAGTCCATGCCTCTTCATGAATCAGGAGTGTCTGAGAGGTGTGCGCCTTACTCCAGTCCCTAATTCTAAATTTGTACTTATTTTTTTTTAGGTGACTGTTTTACCACCCCAATTGCTAGGCATAACGTATTAACATTTTCTTTGTTCATATGGTTTAAACATGCAGACAGTTGTCAGTACCTCTTACCTTGATTTAGAGTTACATGTGTTGTGTTTGTTAGTTTGCCAGTTTCCACAAAAATGACATTCAAGTCCGTATTCTCTTAAAGGGTTATTTCATGTCAAGACTCTCCACTCTTCTGCCCAATCAGGGCATATGTCTATTATAAATCAAAGTCACTTGAATATGATCACCATCTGTGTGCCATAACTGAGAGCCTCATTGTAACTTGACAGGTTATTTGAATGTACCAAAGGATAATAAAATGTCTAATAAATGCCAGTGTGACATCTTTCTTAAGAATGTATTTCCATCCTGTGTCACTGGGATTGGAGAGTAGGCTGCACATGTATGGCTTTTTTCATTCCAACAGGGTAGTTAAAGAGAATCTGTCGTCAGGGTTTTGCTACTTCATCTGAGAGCAGAATAATGTAGGAAATGAGACCCTTATTCCAACATAGTATCAGTTAACTGGGTGCAACAGTTGGGACATCAAAGTTTTTAGATATAGCAGAACTCAGAAAGCTGCCCCCACCCACACCCCTGATAGCTTTCTATGTACATTGTACAGTTAGGGCCAGAAATATTTGGACAGTGACACAATTTTCGCGAGTTGGGCTCTGCATGCCACCACATTGGATTTGAAATGAAACCTCTACAACAGAATTCAAGTGCAGATTGTAACGTTTAATTTGAAGGGTTGAACAAAAATATCTGATAGAAAATGTAGGAATTGTACACATTTCTTTACAAACACTCCACATTTTAGGAGGTCAAAAGTAATTGGACAAATAAACATAACCCAAACAAAATATTTATATTTTCAATATTTTGTTGCGAATCCTTTGGAGGCAATCACTGCCTTAAGTCTGGACCCCATGGACATCACTAAACGCTGGGTTTCCTCCTTCTTAATGCTTTGCCAGGCCTTTACAGCCGCAGCCTTCAGGTCTTGCTTGTTTGTGGGTCTTTCCGTCTGAAGTCTGGATTTGAGCAAGTGAAATGCATGCTCAATTGGGTTAAGATCTGGTGATTGACTTGGCTATTGCAGAATGTTCCACTTTTTTGCACTCATGAACTCCTGGGTAGCTTTGGCTGTATGCTTGGGTCATTGTCCATCTTTACTATGAAGCGCCTTCCAATCAACTTTGCAGCATTTGGCTGAATCTGGGCTGAAAGTATATCCCAGTACACTTCAGAATTCATCCGGCTACTCTTGTCTGCTGTTATGTCATCAATAAACACAAGTGACCCAGTGCCATTGAAAGCCATGCATGCCCATGCCATCACGGTGCCTCCACAATCTTTTACAGAGGATGTGGTGTGCCTTGGATCATGTGCCGTTCCCTTTCTTCTCCAAACTTTTTTCTTCCCATCATTCTGGTACAGGTTGATCTTTGTCTCATCTGTCCATAGAATACTTTTCCAGAACTGAGCTGGCTTCTTGAGGTGTTTTTCAGCAAATTTAACTCTGGCCTGTCTATTTTTGGAATTGATGAATGGTTTGCATCTAGATGTGAACCCTTTGTATTTACTGTCATGGAGTCTTCTCTTTAAAGTTGACTTAGAGACAGATACACCTACTTCACTGAGAGTGTTCTGGACTTCAGTTGATGTTGTGAACGGGTTCTTCTTCACCAAATAAAGTATGCGGCGATCATCCACCACTGTTGTCATCCGTGGACCCCAGGCCTTTTAGAGTTCCCAAGCTCACCAGTCAATTCCTTTTTTCTCAGAATGTACCCAACTGTTGATTTTGCTACTCCAAGCATGTCTGCTATCTCTCTGATGGATTTTTTCTTTTTTTTCAGCCTCAGGATGTTCTGCTTCACCTCAATTGAGAGTTCCTTTGACCGCATGTTGTCTGGTCACAGCAACAGCTTCCAAATGCAAAACCACACACCTGGAATCCACCCCTGACCTTTTAACTACTTCATTGATTACAGGTTAACGAGGGAGACGCCTTCAGAGTTAATTGCAGCCCTTAGAGTCCATTGTCCAATTACTTTTGGTCCCTTGAAAAAGAGGAGGCTATGCATTAAGAGCTATGATTCCTAAACCCTTTCTCCGATTTGGATGTGGAAACTCTCATATTGCAGCTGGGAGTGTGCACTTTCAGCCCATATTATATATATAATTGTATTTCTGAACATGTTTTTGTAAACAGCTAAAATAACAAAACTTATGTCACTGTCCAAATATTTCTGGCCCTAACTGTATATTGACATAGTAAGCTGCTATTCAGTGCTAAGGCTGTGGTTGGACCAGGATGAGTCTCTTCCTGATAAAACTATCATTGTACTGAAACCACAGAACACGGACTAAAATGTGACAATCCCTCATATCAGTGTCTCAGCCCCTACCTCATAACAAAAACCTGCCGACAGATTCCGAAAAAAGACAACCAAGTGTGTTTTAGAAATAGATGAATTAATCATTTATTAATGGCTTATACTGTGTATTTTCCAAATGTTTAAAAAGACTCTGTAGGTCATTTGTCAGTATGATACTAATATTGCCCTTGAATAGGACCTGGGCAGACCTTTTAAAAACATGCAAAATCATTATTGTACTCTTTGTACTTTCCTTGCTATAAGCATTTTCACACCCTGCAGGCAGCTAGTGCCTTAGTCTAGCTCCATTACTTTCACCACAGATTAGTCCGGCTGTGTAAATGTTATTTAAATATCCACACCTATTCAAGCTGGGGTTCTGTCCCTCCCCTCTGTGCTGAAGTCACTGAAAATCCTGTGCAATCTGCTGTGGGGGGATTGTTTTGTCTTGCACTGTGTGGTGTCTGTTAGAGATTTCTATTATATGAAAGTTGGTTTTCCTGCATACATGTATTGTTTGTATCTCTTGAGCAAGTGATCAGGCATTCTTATAATCACATAGAAATACCTCAGACTGCACATACTACACACATGCCTCAGATACACACAATGACATGAAGAGGTCAGAGCTGCAGCTAAGAGCATACACCTCCTCTCCCCTCATTTCTGCTCTGCAATGAGTCACACAGCATAAAACCCAGAAGTGCAGGGCTGTGTAGTGATGCATGAATATTCATTCCTTGGGGAGTGGGCAGCAGAGAACTCACTCTGAGAGACAAATGGAATTAATCTTTTATTTTGAAGTTTACACAGGATAGGAGGGAAGTATAAATAATAGAAATAGATGAATAGTCAAAGCTTAGAGAAAGGAATTAGAAAATTATAGCAGTTCCATATGGATTTTTGACCTGACAGATTCCCTTTAAGATGTGAATACTCCTTTAACATAAAGGATCTAATTCGTAGAAAATGTTCTACATGTTCAATAAACAATTTACTTTTCTGTTACCATGATGCATTGTGGTTGTCTGTTACTATTATTCCTCATGTCATTGAGTACAGTCTCTTACATATCCACATAAATCAAATCTATTACAGCCCTACCCTTGGTTCTTTCTTTAATACTCAGGTAATCTTTTGTTCTTGTTTGCATTATCGCAATATAAACAGGTCACTGGCACAGCCTCCATAAAGAATGATCCAGGGTGTAATACATTTTTTCTTAGTGAAGCCCTGTTTGTTTGAAAAGCTATGATTCCAGTACCACATACTTGTAGTTTCCTTAGCACCTGTGCCAATTTTTTGTGCTTTGTGCAATATGAATTGTATTCTGAATTGAAACAGTGTGACAACGTATGAATCATAATGTAACTCAAGGACCCTGGACATTCAAGACAAGACGTGAAATAAAGTGGTTTTGTAATGACCCCATTAGATGGAAGATCTAGTTTGTTACAAGGTCGGCAATCATTAAAAGACCAACTGTTTAAAGAGTAAGTGCCATAAAGGTCCGCGCTGCTGCCCAAAAGAAACACCAGACTAACCACTTCATCAACATAGATACCCCGGTTAGTCTGGTGTTTCTTTTGAGCAGCAGCGCGGACTTTTATGACACTTCGTGGAACCTGATCTACTCCACAGTGAACTATTTAAAGAGGCTGATGGACGTTTAGAAGTACAGAATATCATGTTATCGGTGGCACGTCTATTTCCACTGGGCAATGTGTGTGCGATAAAGATGATTTTTACTTTATGTTGGCATCAAAATCATCACACCTGACAAGCATTTTGTTCATCCGTGGGTTGATACTCTTTCTTCACTTACTGTCATCTAATTCTGTTGTTTAGACAGCTATACATGTTTAGCATAGCCACTATCCCTTATAGCAGAGGTCTACAAACTTTCTGACATTGAGAGCCACATTTAGATCTGGACAGAGAAAAAACAATTGCGGTTTTGAGGGCGCTGCAAAGGGACAGGAGCCAGGTTTTTAGAAGATTACTTAGTTAATTAGAATCACAACGCGTTTCAACGGATCCTCCGTCTTCATCAGGTGATGGGGGGTTCATTAACAATGGACATATATATATAGGAATCTATAATGGTAAAATCACCACCCATTTAACCCATCAATGCCCCAATTACAAATTGCATCTAAGGACATGGGAAGAAATCTAATTTTAGCCCCCCAAAGATCTTCCTTAAAAATATTTTCAAGGAAATTTCAATGTGGGGGACCTGGTGAACGATTGTTAATTGCGTAAGCCTTGCGATTATAAAATTTTTATCTATATTAAAAAAGAGAAGATTTTTATACAAAATATATATATATATATATATATATAAAAAAATTAATAATAAAAAAATATATATAAATAAATCAGTTAATAAATAATAAATAAATGAATTAAAAAAATAAATAAATAAAAAATAATAATAATTAAAAAAAAAATGTTAATAATAAAAAGTATAGTGAAAAATGATGATAAAAGAGTTAAAAACCATCCAAAACTGTACAAAGGATTATATGTCTTATATGCAACTATTAAAAAAGGGGAAAAAATGTTTTAAAATATAATAAAAAACTACCAATTATAGTAGTATTGCACCAGTTGTATTCCAAATGGGATTTTTTTCCAACTCCTGTACATAAAAGAATTAGCACTATAGATCACCCCTACCCCTAGACCCGGCTGTATGTCTCTTAAATCTTTTTCCCCAGGATTGAATAAATCCAAGAGCAGACTCTTAATGCATTTACTTACAGCAGCGAAATGCTTGATATCTCTAAACTGGAAGAGGAGGGCTCCACCCTCATTATCCGATTGGTATGCACGGATAAAAGACATCCGATTAATGGAACGACTGACTGCCACACTCCACAATACGATGGACAAATTTAATCAGACTTGGCAGATGTGGGACCTATCTATGGAATTATTACAGCTGTAATGGCGAGAGGAAATGAGCTGATGTTATTATTAGTATTGGAAAATATACTGCAGACCTAAGATTGTGAAGTCATGTTATGTGATTTGTTATGATTGATAATTAAAAAATTAATAAAAATTAAAGTTGAAAAAAAAAAAAAAAAAAAAAAAGAATTAGCACAAGATCAATGTCAAAACAATCTCAAAATTCAGGCCGCGACACTGGAGTAGGATAAAATAAATGAATATTAACAGGAAACTGTAAAAATACATACAGATCAATCAATAATTGCTTTTGACCTAAAGGGTCACATTTTCAAGGGTTAGGTTCAAACCTTCTGGATGTAAGCATCCTAATTTAAAAATCCAATAGTTTTCCCTCCTTACTAGGTTTCTATACCTGTTCTTATCAGCCTCTGGGATCTGATCTATAATCCATAATCTAAGCCCTTTGTAGTCCTTCTGAGGTTCCAATAAAAAGTGTTTAGTAGAGATGATCGGTGTTCGACTCGAATTGATCGCCAATCTCAAATTCGAGCTGTTTTTGGCGATGTTCGAGTCGTTCGTCGAATTAGAAGAACAATTTGCTCTAAATTCGCAGTTCGAGGTCATGTTCGATTTCGGTTCGATTTCAGTTCCGCAAGGTATATACATACATTGAGGAACTGAAATGAAGTAAAATCAAGGGTTAAAAATAATAAAAAATTGATACTCACCTCTCTAATCCATCGAGCGATGCTTCTAGCACTGCCTACCTGTCAGAGATGTGATCCCGGCAGCGTTTCCCGGTGAAATGACGAGTTCTCGCGATAACTTGTCATGTGACCGGAAACTGCTGCCGAGATTATGACGTCACCGCAGGTCCTACAGGTCCTCACTAGTAGTGAATAGTAGTGAGGGCCTGTAGGACCTGTCGTGACGTCATAATCCAGGCAGCGGTTTCCGGTCACATAACGAGTTATCGCGAGAACTCGTCATGTGACCGGAAAATGCTGCCGGGATTATGACGTCACCGCAGGTCCTACAGGCCCTCACTACTATTCACTACTAGTGAGGACCTGCGGTGACGTCATAATCTCGGCAGCAGTTTCCGGTCACATGACAAGTTATCGCGAGAACTCGTCATTTCACCGGGAAACACTGCCGGGATCACATCTCTGACAGGTAGGCAGTGCTGGAAGCGTCGCTGGATGGATTAGAGAGGTGAGTATCGATTTTTTTTATTTTTAACCCTTGATTTCACTTCATTTCAGTTCTGCAATGTATGTATATACATTGCGGAACTGAAATTGACCACCACCCTAGTGTTTTAGTGTGTCCGAGGGTGTTCGACGAACATTCGACAAACAGACCTCCCATTCGACGAATCGAATCGAACTAGAACACTAGGGTGGTGGCTCAACTCTAGTGTTTAGATGCGCTATGTTGTAAGAAGCCAGATACGCTATGTTGCAAGAAGCATTTAGATCTGACAGAGGCTCGAGAGCCACATCCACCTCCCCTGCCACTCAAAGTAGTGACACCCAGAGCCCCCATTACAATTATAATGACGACCAAAGCTTCAAGATCCAGGGGTTCCTACATTACCTCCAATCAGATCTACTCTTTGTGGTTCTACTCACAATGTCACCATCTGGAGACCTGCTCTTCATAGCTGTATGCTGGACCTGGTGCTAATGGACCAAGCTGGGATGGAATACAGGTGCAAGCCAGAGATCACAGGCCAGTGAGCCACATGTGGCTCCCAAGCCACAGGTTGAGGACTTGAATAGGGAATGGGAAGCTCACCCCTCCTCCGGTCTTGATCCAAGTCAGGTGTTCAGCGGCGTCTGGCAACCGCCCCAATCCAAGGATTATTTACAAGAAGAAAAGCTGGCACCTAAACCATTTCCAACAAACTTAAGTTTATTTTACAGAAATCACATGAAATTTAAAAGCATCTTGGTGGGCACTTGGCCCCGTCAGACGCGTTTCGGTGTAAAACCTTCATCAATGACAGACAAATGACACACAGTATATATACACATTTGATGACAGCGCGTGTGAAATCCATTAATCAATTTCAGTTGTGAACAATTAATGTGGCCCGTATATGGACAACCTCAATACAAAGTAATGACAGAAACAAGGTTTTGAAAAAATCACACATATATGAACAATTAAATTTCTGGCCATGATAGCATGAAACTACAAAACCAATAAATATAAGATGCATATTGGTATGGCAAATTGTTACATATAAGAAAGTGTAGCCCCAAAATACATAGGATAAAATTTGCTTGTAATCATGCACCACAAAATTCATACATGTATGTTGCTGCCTAAAAAGTTCCCTGGGAAATCAGCCTAGAAAATGCAAAGGAAAATGCTGACAGATATATACCGGCAAATCAAGATGGAAAATGCTGTCAAAACAGGATGGAAAAAGGTAGAATAAATAGTATTGGAGCCAATATCAGGCCAATAGTATCAGGGATTGGATCCCTCATGAGCATTTGTCTGAGTGAGTGGATAGTAGGTTGCAGCCTTTGGTCTTGGGGATGTCTGGGTATATTCGTGACACTAAACATCTTTTACATGCTCTGAAAGACAGAGATGGGACAGAGGGGATAGATGGATTACTATGGATGTAACATCTCTGTACTCATGTATTCCACATGACCTGGCAATGGAAGCTTTAGCCATTGTTCTAAATAGATCAGCTTATCCACAGGATGAGATCAAGTTCATCCTTATGAGTGTGCACTTTCTCCTAAAGAACAATTTCTGCAAGTTTGATGTCTCATTCTTCCTATGGACATATGGTTGTTTGATGGGGGGAAATTCTCCCCCTCATTGGGTAACCTTTACATGTCTGTATAGGAGAACAAGTACCTGTATGTGGCCAATAATCCTTTTGACAAAAATCTACGGTGGTACGGGAGATACATTGACGATCTGATCCTAATCTGGGCCAGATCGTCTAGTGTGTCTCCTGACCCCAATATTGTCTCCTTTGTTGATTATTGCAACAGAAACTGAATGAATGTCAGATTTGTTGCACAGAATCATGGTGTGGAAACAAACTACTTGGATGTGGTCCTGAGGTGGAGTGAACTCACTTGTGGTATATTGTCCGACCTATATAGAAAACCCATTTCCGGCAATTCGCTTCTTCATGCAGATAGCTGCCACCCACTACATACAATAAAAAGCTTACCGGTGGGAGAATTTATTAGGGCCAGAAGGATGTGCTCTCAGGAAAGTATTTTTCAGGCACACTGTCGTGATATTGAAAAAAGGTTAACATCCAGGGACTATAAGCGGTGGATGATAGATCGGGCTAAAAGCATTGCTGTAGATAAATCACGGGAGGAACTTTTAACATGTGACATGCTGAAATCCAAAGGAAATCGCTTGCATCATAAGGATAGAGGTATTTCTAAGGAGGAGGAACATCAGATTACTTTTTCAACACCATACAGTTCTGATTATGGGAACATAATTTCCATATTAGACAAGTTTGTACCCATGCTTTATCAGGATCAATCTCTGTGCAAAACACTTAAGGGGGTTTCAGCTGTGTCCCCAGGAAGGGTAGAGATTTGGCCAGCTTTATTTCCCGAGCTTATTCCAGTCCAATAGGTGCAAAATAAAACCCACTTGGTTACATTACACAGGTAATTTCAAATGTGGAAAGCGAAGATGTAATTTGTGTAGATATCTCTTGAAGTCTGACACATTAATACAGGAACACCGTTCTACAGGAATTTTATTATTTCTCCCTTCCTTATCTCCACCTTTGATTATCCTCACATTTTTTATTACATAGGATGGGTTTTAGGGACAATTTTAAATATCAACAAACCCCTTCATCTCGCTTATTTCTGCAGTCATTTCTGAACAGACTGTAGCCCTGTAAATTATGAGCTTAGTCATATTCGAGGATCGTCGTATCTCGTCTCGTATCTTGTCCAGCCACATCTGTTTTCCCTATCCTCATTTCAACCCTTCAAATTGGTTATCATTTTGGAGAAACCATGAGTTTTTTTTTATTTTCTGAGTGCAATAAAAACCTTATAAAATTTCTGTGTCTGGATAATGGACAAGACCCTTTTTCCTTACAATATCCAGGACCTCAAATTCAATTGCCACCCAGCCAGATTATGAAGGCAAAAGAATTGTAACATGAGACTGATCCACTATGTCTAGAAACCATCTGCATGCCGATATGGAAGTCCATTGATCTAAGATGAAACTCAACCCTCCTCTTGGGACCCAGCTTGAAAACTGTTTAGATTTTCCATCTCTGTCTGAACTGGGATTTTGTCCTGTAACTTATTTTTCCAATTACAATCTTTCTATTATACATGTATCTAACTTAAATAGCACAACAGCCGAACCCATATACTGGTTCCTGTACAGATTTGCAGCACAACTAAAAACTACAACTCTGTGCTAAGAGGTGATCAAGATGTTTCTCATTCCTCCTGAGGAATCATAGTAGATGTTGCTATGTATAAATAAATAAGAGAGAAAAATTGTGCAGTGGTAAACAGGGACCCAAGATGAGGAAACGTAAGCCACATGAACAAGTAGGAAAAAGAATAATAAGTGAATGTAACTTGGATGAAACTCCTTAGTTGAATCCACCTAGAGACATAGCAAAGAAGACTGGTGCTAGATGAGTATAAATAGCTTCACCCAAGCTGTGATAGGATAGATACCAACAAAGTGAGAAACGCCTGACTAGCAGCAGAGTTTGGGAAAAAAGCAAAAATAAGAGACCAATCAGCACTTGGCCAGAAACCGATCAGGCTGTTGCTTAGCAGGGAAGAAAACCAACCACTCAGCAAGAGGTCACCAGACCAAGTCTCAAAATTGTTTTAAAGAAGACAATTAGTAATGCACTCAACTTCCATGGCCTGAATGCATGCTTGCCACTCAAGACTCCATTGGTGAACAAAAATCATGTTCAAGCGCATTTAAAATGTATATATATCTATCGGACTCAGCGCAACTGATATTGGTCACCAGAAATTGATGAATCAATAAAAAAAATTTAAAAAATATAAAATCAATTTTAATGGGAATTTTCAAATATAATAAAGGCATGCAAAGATTTTTCATATATAATAGTGCATAAATCAGACAAATAAATTGCTAAAAATATGAAATACGAAATTGATAAAAATGATGGAAAAAATATATGATGAAAAAATAAATATGAAAAAGAAGGGGGGTGGGGGTTGTTTGTTGCTGTCAAAATAAAGAGAATGGTTTGTAAAAGGCGCCGTCACTCCTGTAGGTTGGATTCTCGCTGGACACAGCTTGTTGAAGGAGTCCTTATTTGCCGGAACCAGTTGTCCGTTATCTTTCTTCTGTGAGAGGGTCGGTTTCTCAATCTGCTTTGGCTGGGTTTATTGGAGCTTTCCTCTTTTGATTAGTTTTTGGCCTTCTCTTTTGACGAATGAATCTGCTTGCTGTTGAAATTGGCTAACGGCACAGATATTGTGGTGCCCAGAGTAGGTGTTTAAATGTTATTTGTATAAAACTGCTGTGTTTATGTTTTGAAGGATGTCACACTTAGAACTCTTGGTAATTTTTGTCAGGTCAAAAAGGTGGAATCACCTGCTGTGTCTATTTTGAGGGATGTCAGCGTAATCCTCTTAATATTTTTGTCAGATCAAAGCGGTGGAGTCTCCTGTTGAGTATCTGTTTTGGAAGATGTCACCTTGGATCTCTTAGTAGTTATGTCAGGTCAAAAAGTGGAACGACTGTTGGAAAACGTTGGTGGATGTCAGATCTGCAAGGGAGCAGAGACCCGCTCCTTGTTACCGCCAGCTTTTCTCACCGTGGTATGGGGTATTGACACTTCCGGGTGTCGGCCGCATCACTGGTCACGTGACCGGCTGCGTCATAGGTTACCTGATGGGCCGCGTCACTCAGTGTTCATCACAGTCATTGGATGTTATCAAGCAAAGTTCCATAATAAGAAGTAGACCACACTAAAATTAGGGGGCATACTTCAAAAAGCTACTCCGATATAATTCCATAACTTAGAAAAGGGAGTATAGGCTTTAAATTTTGCAAAAAGTTTCAATTTTATTAGTATTGCTGACAAAAGGCAAGGACAAAGGAAGGGGGATCTAAAGTGCTCACGTGCTTAGAGTCAGCAATTGGCTCATATAAAGTGCAATTTACCAAATAGCTCAAAGTTCATATCCCATCAGTGCATACAAATATTGGTATCTTCGCAGAGACACACATACAAATAGGTTTACACAAGGGTATATTATAACTCTCTCTTTTACATGTCACGGAGGCTGTTATGTGGCTTAGATCTTGCGTCACCGGAAGTGACGCTACGCAAATGGATCACCTGACCGGAAGCAGCGAGCGCCCATGTGACAGGACGCTACACCGCCCACCGCGCTGACGTCAGGCTGCACACGCGCGCAGGGACGCGTCACCATAGCGACCGTGCCAAATATATTTGGCGAGATCTGAGCCACATAAAAACCTCCGACTGGGGAACCATGAGCATACCCCTGATGAAGTGACCGTCACCCGGCTGGTCACGAAACGCGTTGGGGTCCTTTGGTCCGGACCACCCCTCTCTCTCCCCCTGTTGTCTCCGTGCAGATGGCCAGTGATGGCCTTGGTAAATATGTGTACCTATATTGTCATTAGACACTGTACCATCTCATGCCTGTCATGAATAGTTCTAACTGAGGTGTCTCGCTCCTTACCTGGATACTGGGGCTAATACAGGTGTATGTCTCTCTCCCCATAGGGGTCAGTATAGGATGTAGAACATGACATGATATGTCTATGTAATTTATTCCTGTGATATGTAAAAGAGAGAGTTATAATATACCCTTGTGTAAACCTATTTGTATGTGTGTCTCTGCGAAGATACCAATATTTGTATGTAATGATGGGATATGAACGTTGAGCTGTCTATTTGGCAAATTGCACTTTATATGAGCCAATTGCTGACTCTAAGCACGTGAGCACTTTAGATCCCCCTCCCTTTGTCCTTGCCTTTTGTCAGCAATACTAATAAAATTGAAACTTTTTGCAAAATTTAAAGCCTATACTCCTTTTTCTAAGTTATGACAGTCATTGGATGTGTTGGGAGGGGAGAGGACTGGCTCAAGTCAGTTGTCAAAGTGTCAGTAGCTCGATGTGTTTCAAAGGGTACGCCCTTCCTTAGGATCCTGAGGCCACGTCCAATAACGGTTACGAACACTGCATATCAACCCAAAACTGTACCAGCAGTGAAGTTTAGTGGTGTTAACGTCATGGTGTAGGGCTGTTTTTCAGCATACAGCACTGGCAAACTTCATATGATTGTAGTAACAAAATGAATGTACAAACGTACTGAGCCATTTGCTATAAAATTCTGCCATCTACCGGGATGATGAAGATAAAACGAAGTTGGATATTTCAGCAAAACAATTATCTCAAACACACAGCTGAGGAAACTCTCAATTGATTTCAGAGAAAGAAAATAAAGCTGCTCGAACGGCCCAACCAATCACCTGACCTGAATCCAATAGAAAATATGTGGAAGGAACTAAAGCTCCGAGTTCATATAAGGAGCCCACAGAATCTTCAGTATTTAAAGAGTGTTTGAATGGAAAAATTGGCCAAAAACCACACTGAGCAATGCATGCGACTAATTTCCTAAAAGCTTTCATCACCAACAAAGGCTTTTGGACGAAGTATTAACTATATTTAAGTAAACATGTTCAATACCTTTTCCCTGTGTCATTTCTCGTTATTACACATAATTTAGCTTATAGATATTTATGGTTTGATTTCTTTGCCTGTGTGTATTGGATAGGTTGTTACTGGCATCTGGTAAGAAATTAATTTCACTACCACTTTTAGAAATAAATTTACTTAGAAAATTGGTGAAATGTTTAATACTTATTTCACCGCTTTATATCTCTATATCTTTAAAAGTTGAGAGATGTGCTGTGATAGGACTTTTTATTTAGGGCCCTGTAATTTCTATATACACCCTTGCTCAGGGGCATTATTAAAGTAAAGAAGCAGTGAGTGGCATTGTAAGGAGGAACAATGGGGAGGAGGAGAGGACATTATTAAGAGACCCACTGGAGAATCGTTACTACAAATGAAGCACAGGCAGTATTACTTTCAGAAAGCACACGGATTTCTTTTTATTATTAATAGGTATGGGCTCATTATTATAATTGGTCAAAGGGGATTATTATATGGAGGCATAGGAGGATATTATTTCTATTATAAATTGTAAATATGTAAGGTGGCATGAGGGGATTATCATTATAAACCAGCAGAGGAGACATTGATTTGATACAGTGCTGTATACCGTAATTGTAAATCGTCAGAGGAGGATTATTATTAATATAAGAATACCCAGGGTGACATGTCTATAGAGTGTTGTATAACTGTAAAAGGGCATAAGTAGAACTTTAATATATAAAGCTGAGTGTCCAGATGAATCTGTGGATGTATTTTAATGCACACCTGAAACACACCACTTTGTGTAACATTATGGAAACGTCTAAAAAATCAGTCAAGATATAAGGAAGAGAATTGTGGACTTGCACAATGCACACCTGGTAAATACGTATGTCCCAAAAAATGAGAAAAGTATTCTAGGAGTGATACCTTTATCAGCTAACTAGAGAAATTATATTTGCAAGCTTTCAGAGTTCAAAAGGCCTCTTCATCAGACTTTATTACAAAGGAATTACTGAGACAATATTGCAACATTTAAATAAATATTACACCAGGATATGAGGTGATGCTTGCTAGATATAGGGCAAGGAAATAAAATTAAGGTTTTTGTTATACATGCAGATGGAAGTGGTCTTTTAAAGATCTAAAGACCTTCTTGTGGAGGTGTGAACTGTGTCCATGTAATGAGTCATGAATCCAGGTGTTAAATTAAATCCTATTGTTTCCAGATTTTTCTTTCTATATCATTTTTAAAATGACCTTTCAATATTAGGACTTTTAATATTGTTTGAGCTGTAGTAAATATGAATATGTGAGATTACATCCAGGAAGCAAACAGATAACTCGTGGACAAAAAATACTATACCACCCTTCAGGAAGAGTCCACCAAAAAATACGAGGAATTAACAAAGATCATCAATGGGTTCGACTCTAGGTCATCCTGTCTACTGGACCTGATACCAGACAACCACAAAACTGGTACCTTCTACATGTTATCTAAAATACATAAATAAGGTAATCCAGGGAGACCCATCATTGCTGGTATTGGGATATTAACTGAGAATATCTGTGGCTTGGAGGAGAACATTCTAAAACCCTTAGCAGCGCCGGTAAGCAGGGATTTAACTGCGGTAATCCGAGATCACTGTTGCTATAGTAACCACTCATTTGGTTACTATGGCAATGGCGTCCTCAGTGATGTCACAGCTTACCATCCTGCAGTCTCTGCTCACTCAATCAGTGAAGCGTTCTGCCTCCCTGTGCTCTCTTATATAGCAGAGCTACATCTGTTGAAAAAGAGAGAAGACCAGGATTGTGGATGGTATGAGGGTGGGAAAGGAGTAGTTAACACCTTAGTGACGGCACACTGTATATAAATGGCGGCATTACAGGATCCTTATTCTGTTCTGACGTGAAAATAAGTCAGAACAGAAAAGGCCCTGTAGCGCCCCCCCAGAGCCCGAGTATCTTCAGGGTTTCAGCTACTGAGGGTAGCTGAGATGCTGCAGATTGTGAATCGATACCGGCAATGTGATCACGGTTATACACAGTTCACTGGTGTATAACCGTGATCACATAAATATACATAGAATCATTGGTAAAAACAATGATTTCTCTGTCATGCCACAGGATCACACCAGTGGCATGACAGAGAAATGTCTGCCCTGGCCTCCAGTATCGGTCCACAGCCCCCGGTACTGGGCACACAGCCTGCACGCCCCTCCCCTCCTCCTAAAATGGCACCGCAGCGCACTGGAAGCTGCTGCCTGCTGCCTCCTCCTGTGGATTCCTCTCCGATGTGACATGTCACACATGTCACATCGGAGAGGAACTTAGTGAACTGCCCTGCCCGCCGTGTTCCCCGCCCCCCTGGTCATCCCTCAATCCCCTATCCCCTACCTCACCCCCTAGTGCGGCTCCTTCCGGTCCCTGCGCTGGAGTGTCTGTCGACCAGCCGCATGCGCAGACAACAGACTGACAGCTCAGGACCTCAGTGAGGTTATGGCAGGTCAGGATTCTTTGGGATCAGAATTGACCCTTTGTGAACCAAGGATCCTGACCTGCCATGACCTCACTGAGATCATGAGCTGTCAGTCTATGCAGAGACTGCTCTGTCGGCGCATAGACTGACAGCTCATAATCTCAGTGAGGTCATGGCAGGTCAGGATGCTTGGTTCACAAAGGGGCAATTGTGATCCCATCGTGGGATCACAATTGACCCTTTGTGAACAAAGGATCCTGATCTGCCATGACCTCACTGAGGTCATGAGCTGTCAGTCTGTTAGCAGATAGAGCAGTCTCTGCATAGACTGACAGCTCATGATGTCAGTGAGGTTATGGCAGGTAAGGATCCTTTGTTCATAAAGGGTCAATTGTGATCCCATGATGGGATCACAATTGACCCTTTGTGAACCAAGGTTCCTGACCTGCCATGACCTCACTGAGATCATGATCTGTCAGTCTATGCAGAGACTGCTCTGTCTGCTAACAGGCTGACATCTCATGATCTCAGTGAGGTCATGGCAGGTCAGGATCCTTGGTTCACAAATTTGTGTAAATCTCTATTTCCTCCAAGCAGAATAATAGTGGTACTGTTAATAAAGATCCCCATCTGGGAAAGGTGGCAGGGAAAGTATGGGGCTATGTGCTTTAAAATGCAAGGGCTGAATTTTAATTCCAGTCCAGGACTGCCACTAGGTAAGGGATTTTAGAACGTTACCTGATATTTGGGTCTTAACATCTTAACGACCACAGTATCATATTAAAATGGCGGCAGTTAAGGGTACTTCGTCCTTTCTGCTGTTTAAATACGGCAGAAAGAAAAAAAACTGTAGTGCCCCTAGGTGTCCAAAAATCTCCTAGATTTCAGTTACCAGGGGTATCTGAGACCCTGGAGTTTAGGAATCAGGCATTTTTTTCCTGGTACTGGTAATGTGATGACCAGTAAACACCGTTTACCGTCTGTCACATTACATAAAGATTAATCGCCGGTAAAAAAATGATTTCTGTGTCATCTGCCATAGTCAAACAGCTCCAGAAAATTGCACTTCTATGAATGCGCCATGCTCTGCAATTCAAAAGCTTGGGCCTCCCCACACTGAGGATTTCAGCCCACAGCTGCCTATCTGTACCTGGCTGGAGACAAAAATACGACAAAGCTTCACGTCGTTTTGTTTTCATTATTTCATGAAATAATAAAAAAAAAAGGGCTTCCCTATATTTTTGGATGCCAGCCAGGTGAAACTAGGCAGCTGGGGCTAGGGGCAGTCAGTACCTGCCTGTTGTACCTGGCTGGCAACCAAAAATACAGGGAAGCCCCACAAAGTTTGTTTTAAAAATGTAATAAAGAAATAATAGAAAAAAAGTATTTTAATTACTAGCCAGGTAAAACTACACAGGTGGGGGTAGGTGGCAGCCCGTTCCTTCCCTGCTGTACCTGGGCTGGTGATCAAAAATACAGTAGAGCACCACGTCACATTATGACATCTTGAAATCTCTTTTTTTTCCCCAACCTAATCTAGCAGTACTCACAGTCACAAAAGTGAACAATTATTTAAAAAACTCAGCAAAATCCACATGAAAAAACATGGCAAAATCGCACCATTGGTGCAGCCATTTTTCTGCTGCGTTTTTTTTTCTGCATGTGCAGATTTCTGGAAGGACAAAATTTGCTCATCTATGTCAACACATAGCCTAAGAGTATGTTTACACAATTAGTGTTTGATGCGGTGTGGAAGCAGCGCATTATCACTACGTCTAAACCGTTCCAATGTGCAGTGCAAGCACAGTGGATGGGATTTACAGAAATCCCATGCCCGCTGTGCTCTTTTCTCAGCAGCATTAACTGATCCGTCGGGTGGCTTTTAGTGCCAACGATTGACCGCAGCGTGTCAATTTAACACTGCATAGGCGATCTCAGTGGGTGAATGCAGGGAAAAGCCACCATACCGCAAACACTGACCGTGGGCACAGGTGACTGTGTTCATCTGCAGAGATCCCCGACGTTCCTTCAGGAGAGGAGACGCAGTGTCTCCAGATCATGTGCACATACTCTAAAAGTGAGAAATTTCGTGTAAAAAAAGTAAAATGTTCAATATGACGACCTATTGTTATCAAATTCTGTGAAGTACCCGTGGGTTCAAAATGCTCACTATACCCTTCAATAAAGTTCTTGAGGGGTCTAGTTTTCAAAATTAGGTCACTTATGTATTTTTTTGCTGCTTAGGCATTCTAGCAGTCTTGCGAATGCTACATGGTGCCTGCAATCTATTTCAGCTTTTCCAAAATTCAAATAATGCTCCTTCCCTTCAAAGCCTTCCCATTTATCCAAACAGAACTTTTTGGCTACATGTAGGGTATTGCCATGCTCATAAGAATGTGGTTAACGAATTGTGAGGTCCACCTTTTGGTGTTACCTCTTGTAAAAGTGAAAAATGTAGTGCTAAAGCAACACTTTTGTGAAAAAAATAAAGTTTTTAATTTGATAACCTTTTGTTATCAAATTCTGTTAAGTACCTGGTGTTTAAAATGCTCACTATACCTCCAGACATATAATCCTTGAGGGGTCTAGTTTCCAAAATGGGGCCACTTGTGGGGAGCTTCTGCTGTTTAGGTACCGTAGGGGCCCAGGATATGCAACACGGTGCCTGTCATCTATTTTAGCCAAATTTGCTGAACAAAATTCAAATATTGCTCTCTCCATTCTGAATCCTGCCGTTTGTCCAAACAGAACTTTTTGACTACATGTGAGATATCACCACACTCATAAGAATGTGGGGTGGCACAGTAGTTCAGTGGTTAGCACTGCAGCCTTGAAGCACTGGGGTCCTGGGTTCAAATCCCACCAAGGACAACATCTGCAAGGAGCTTGTATGTTCTCCCTGTATTTGCATGGGCTTCCTCCAGGCACTCCAGTTTCCTCCCACATATTAAAGACATACTGATAGGAGGTACAGAGTGTGCACTCGAATGGGGACAGTGTCGCAAATGTATGTAAAGTGCTATGGAATTAATAGCACTATATGAATAAATATTATTATAACAAATTGAGGGGTCCACTTTTCAGTGTTACCTGCAGTAAAAGTAAAAAATCTCGTGCTAAAGCAACACTTTTCTGAAAAAAAAAAGAAAATATTTAAGTTTCTGCTGTTTAGGTACCTTATGGGTGCTGGAAATGCAAGATGGTGCCCGTCATCTATTTCAGCCAAATTTGCTTTCCAAAATTCAAATAGCGCTTTCTCCCTTCTGAGCCCTCCTGTTTGTTCAGAGGTTTCTGACCACATGTTGGGTATCGGCGTGTTCAGAAGAAACTAAGTAACAAATTTTGGTATCCAATTTGTCATGCTATCCCTTGCAAAAGTGAATAAATTGAGGCTAAAGCAACATTTTTAGGTAAAATATAAATGTATTTCATTTTTCATTCCACATTGCATTCACTCTTGTGAAGCAGCTGTAGGGTTAATAAACTTCTTTAATGTGCTTTTGAGCAGTATGAGGGGTGCAGTTTTTGGAATTGTGTCACTTTTGGGTATTTTCTGTTATGTAGCCCCCTCAAAGTCATTTCAAATGTGATGTGGTCCCTAAAAATAGTTTTGTAAATTTTGATGTAAAAATTGCTGATAAACTTTGATTCCTTATAACTTCCAAACACAAAAATGTTTACAAAAGGGAAAAGGGAACCTGTCACCTAGGTAAAGCACCCCAGGCTATCACTACCTGTCCCTGCACCTTCCTATTACTACTCTTAACTATCACTTTCTGTGCTAAATGTGAGCTGTGACTGTGTAATAAAATGTATTCATAACTCACTGGGGCATATGTTAATGAACCGGAGGGCTACCGTTTCTAGCCCCCCTGGGTGTCTTCTTTTTCCCTCTCGCCACCTCCTGCTGTCTTTTTCACGCTCCGATGGGCGTGATATTGAAATCAAATTGCGTCCACCCCCCCAGCCTGGCTCTCTCTGCAGCCTTCCTGGTATGACGCTGAACGCGTCATTTCTGGAACTGCGGGACCCCATAGAAACCCGATTTTTACCTTAGCAGCGGCTCCACACAAAGCCCCAGGATATGCGATTATGGACAGCGCACAGGGAAACGCGGTCTGCAGCGTTTTGTTCCCATCTCTGGGTGCCATTTCTGTGTCCAGATCTGGAATTTTGAGGGATCTGGACACAGAGCTGGGATGAACCTAGCATGCAAAGCACAGTCAAGTGGTGTCGGGGCTGTTACTTTCGCTTTTGCAATGTATCTACATACAGTGCAAAAGAGAAAGAAAGCAATGGTTAAAAATAAAAAAATTGCTCATCTCTGCCCCAAGTGCCCCATGATGCAAGGCATTCACCTCCAATGGCTGCAGGACCTTAATCAGGTGACCGGGGTCAATCGATCAGCTGATGTGTCACATGACAGCGGTTTAAATCTCCCGTCCTCCGATCGGTTTTCACGGGCGATTTAAACCACTCAGCTGATGCTGTCATGTGACACATCAGCTGATCGGTTGCCACCGGTCAGCTGATTAAGGTCCTTGCAGCCATCGGACGTGGACGCCTCGCATCGCGGAAGACTCGGAGGAGAGGTGAGCATTTTTTACTTATTTATAACACATTTCTTTCTTTAATTTTACTTTAGCAGTGTATGTAGATACACTGCTAAAGTGAAATTACAGGAACAGAGCAGTTTTAGTGTACTGAGCATGTTCAGTGCACTAAAACCGGATCCGGGAAATGATCCTGTTTTTCCTGGATCCGGCGCCCATAGACTCCCATGCTCTTTGAAGTGGATAGCGTTAGATCCGATTCTGTCTGATTGTGTTTGATTTTTGGAAGGCAGCCCAAAATAATAATATTAATAATTTATTCATTTAAAATTAGAGCAGTCTCCGATTCTGGGGCTGGGAAAAAAGCGTACCCCTGATAAAACAGGCACACACGGATGGCCATTAAGGACCAATCCGTGCACATAGAGATACATGGAGGCCAAGTCAGATCTGTGGCTATAAGTTTTACAACCGATAGCCACAGATCCCCAAATGCAGATGTGAATGGAGCCTTCCTTGTAACAAAAATACCAAAGTCCTTCTCCTGTTCTGTAATCCCCAGAAAGTTTTAAACATTGTTTCATGTTACACCCACAGACTTAAATGTATTTTATTGGGATTTTGTGTGATACACGAACACAAAATAGCAATTATTTTTTGAAGATTGATGGAAATGATTCATGGTTTCCCTCCTTTTCTAAATATTTTAAAAGTATACATCTGAAAGTTGTAAAGTGCATTTGTATTCAGCCCCCTGAATCAATACTTTGCAAGATCATCCTTCGCTGCAATTAGTGCTGCAAGGGTTATGTCTCTACCACTTCTGCACATCTAGAGGCTGAACATTTTGCTCACTCCACTTTGCACACTAGCTCTAGCTAGATGGAGAGTGTCTGTGAACAGCAATATCCAAGTCTTGCTATAGATTGTCAATGGTATTTAGGTATGCCCTTTGACTGGATCAAAAAGTTCTATTTTGGTCTTGTCTGAGCAGAGCACTTCATCCTAATGCTTGCTGTGTCCCCTACATGGCTTTTTGCAAACTGCAAATGGGAATTCTTATGGCTTTCTTTTTGCAACTCTTATACTAAGGCAGGATTTGTGGAGTATACAAATAGTTGTCATGTGGCCAGATTTTCCCATCTGATCTGTTCATCTCTGAAGCTACTCCAGAGTGACAATGAAGGCTATAGGCTGCTTCTCTAATTAGTGCTCTCCTTGTTTGGGAAGTCAGTTTACGTGGATGGCCATATCTTGGTAGGTTTGCATTGATGCCATACTTACTCATTCTATGTTTAGATAATGAATCGAACAGTGATGCTCAAAACTTTGGCAATTTTTTTTTATAACCTAACCCTACTTAATACTTCTCCACAACTTTATCCTTGACCTGCCTGGTGAGTTCCTTGGTTTAATTCTGTTTGATCCCTGTTTTTAAAAGGAAGGTGCCATAACAAAAAAATTCAAATTGAAAAAATTAAAAAAAAATGTTGTATTCTTTTTAAATATTAACATTTTTTAACAGTGTATAATATAAAAAATATTTTAAAAAATTGGTATTTTCCACTTTTAAAAACCAGAGGGAGCAGCTGCTGAAATTTGTTATGAAAACCTACTGACTACTTCATATTACAACTGCAGTACAAGTGGGAAGGGTCTGCTTACATGTTTGTGTTATTGCCCCTCTCCTCCACAATCAAAGTCAGTCATTTTTGACGACTGCAAAGTGATACCGAAATGTGACTAGCATCACCCACGAGAGCTTACAGCGCAGATACTGTTAGTTGGTGCTGCTTGCTGTATCATACACTGGGCCTAGCTATGCGGCCTGTATGACATATCATAGGATGTGATACAGAGTGTGTATTACATATGATGGGAGCAGTAGTGTAATGTGTGATCCCTGCTCCATCCACATCTATGGGAGCAGTAGTGTAATATCTGGCCTTACTCTGTCCACTTCTATGGGGGTAGTGTAATGTGTGGCCATGCTTTGTCCAAATGATAATGTAAAGTCTTATCTCTGCTCCATTCGCTTCAATAAGAGCAGTAATGTAATGTGTGATCCCAGCTCCGCTCACTTTAATAAAATGCAGTTCTGTCCCCTTCACGCACTGGGATTAGATATGCGTCTCTGTGTACTGTAACATACGATGTGCCTTAAATACGCAGCTCTTCAGGCTGTATCACACATGATGGGCATTAGATATGCGGCTCTGGGTTGTACCACATATGGCGAGACTAGATACACGGTGCTGGTTTCAGAGAAATATTGGCAGTGCGAGCCAGGAGCCATTAATCTCCCGCTGCTGCAAGGCAGGATCCATTGATCTCATGGCAGATTGTCTGAGTATAATGGTGTCGGAGACAGCACATGCCCAGATTGAAATCTCGGCTTGTCAATAAGCAGTGATCTACATCTGTGCCATATCCCTGAATCCAATCACCAAGAGATCATTGGTTCCTGCCTTACACCACTAACTTTTTACTGAAGCCCATTGCTGGGACATTAATGGTTCCTGCCTTACAACGCAGGGACACCACCTCCTCCCAGCCCAGGGCCAGCGGCATCACTTCACTTCTGGTGCTGCCTTCCAGCATTCCTACATTCAGACACATCTCCATTTTTTTTCCAAATTGGGGGTAAAAATACTGTGTCTTATGGTGGCGTTACATGCAAGGATATCCTGAACGATATCCTTAGTAAAGTCACGTGACAGACATCGTACGAACGATATAGAATTATCGTTCGTGCGTTGTCACACACAAGGATATCGTTAACGATATCCATTTTGACAGCGCAGCAGTTCAATAGATCAAGAACTGAACGATAAATTAAATTGGCAGGAATAGGAGATTTTTGAACGAGATCGTTCATAAAGGTGTCACACTGAACGATGTGGCTTCTTCAAGCAGCGTTAATTGGACGACGATCAATAGATTTGAGGTCAGGATCTCAAATCTAGGATGAACGATTTTTTTCATCATATATCGTTCATTTACACGCGAGGACACACAAACGATATCTTTTGAACGATCACAAATCTGTGACGTTTCAAGGATATCGTTCAGGATATCCTTGCGTGTAACGGCACCATTAGAGTCCACAAAATACAGTAGGTTTGTGCAAATTCTTCTATCTAATCATGTAATCCCAGACAACCTCAATGTTAGTATAAGAAAAAAGAGAGCTTGTCTAATCTTTGATCAATAAAACAAGTACTTTGGGTTTTCAATATTTATAGCAATATTGAAGTTCATATTTGCATTAACTGCAGTGTACTGCTGCATAGTGTATGAATACTTGATGATGAGATAAAGTTTCTGTAGTAGACATATCATCACTCCCAGGACTCTGTTCTTTTTTACACTCAAGATAGTTGTTAAATGATATTGGATGAATGTTTCAGGGTCATTCTGCTGCAGAATAAATTTGAAGTCTGAAGTATCCTTCATAGTACTGCATGATGCAAAAGTATCTGCCTGTATTTCTCATCGATGAAGACACTATTAATCTTGATTACATCACCAACTCCTTTAGCTGAAATGCAGCAACAAACTTGCAAAGAATGTCCACCATAATTCATTGTTGCCTGCAATCTTTATTGTAAAGCTTCCCGACCCTTCAGCAAACAAACTGCCTTCTGTGACAGCCAAATATTCCACACTTTGACTCACCTGTTAAAATCACCTGCTGCCATTTTTCCTTTACGATGTTTTTGTGTATAGTTGAGTTACTTGGCCTTGTTTATGTCTAGACCCACCGTAGCTGGGGCTGCACAGGGCAAGCGTTTGTCTTCCTCCTGTCACGGAACCGCGCCTGCGGCTGTGGGAACCGGTGTGGTCCAGATTCAAAAGTGCTGGCTGAACAGATTTAAAAGGTTTGTTTCAAGTCGTGACGCCACCTGTGAGAGGTCCGGTGATGTTCACCGGCGCTGCTTGGGCCTCCGGGGGATGAAATGCAGCAAGATGGAACGCTCCTCACAGGATGATGGGAATCCCCGGAGCCAGGAGCTGCGCAAGATGTTGTGAGGCAGCTGCAGTTTTAGTATGCGGAGATGGACAGTTCTGAAAAAGGCACGGACACTCATAGTCTCTGCAACGGGTACTTTACTGTAACCAGCAGGCAGTACATGGTATACAGTTAGCGGGTAACGGACCAGGTGGACTTAGCAATGACCAGTGTTTCTCAGAGCTCCGCGGTGTTCCTCCATTCTAAGCTAGTTTGTGTTGCTGTTGTCGCCTTGGGGTGCCAGATCGGGTACAAGGAGGCTGCTTCAATTTCCCTACCGGTGAATTCTGACCGGTTTGTGTGGGGAGCCTTGGATCCTTTTGGTGGGTACTCCGCTGGCATGACAACTCTGTGTGCGGCGGCGGTGGGGTGCTCCCGGAGAGCGGTCCCTCCACTCCTGGTTTGCATAGCAGTGCTGAACAACTGCTAGCTTCGGAACTAGGAATCCGGTTGTAAATGGGCACGGGGATGTTTTGACCCATATGCATTCGCCCAGATTCTGGTTGTTGAGGCACCGGGATCATGGCGCCCAACTGGTGGTGATGGCCAGGGGGCTGCACGGAACTGTGAAGGCCCCCTCTCCTACGTTGCAGATCGTTACCTGCTCCCTCTCTCTCCTTCTTCGTTCTCTTCTCCACACTCCGCCCACCAGGACCTTATTGGCCCTCTATGCTGATGTGCATGTAGGGTATGGAGCTCTGAGTTTTAACCATGTCATTGCTTAGTCAGAGAATATTGTTGCTGCTGTCTTGGCTGCAATACACTCCTGTGACGCACTCGTTGCGGGGCGCCACATTTACATGTTGAAGGCTTTGTGGCTACAAATTTGCATGAATACCACTTATGACCAGACATCTCTAAACAGTAGATGGGTGTAGCTAGGTCTCATTGATTACTGCTAGTTTTGAGCTGATGGAACTGCTTACTGTTTAGCTGAATTTTTTTCCCCAACTACCTAAAACTTGTGTACAATAATGTATACTTCTTATGAATACATTCAAGGAAACCAGAATTTATTCATATACTCAAGACTTTTTAAGGGCAGAGTCACCAGCCCAACAGTTACTAAAGAAATGTCTTGTTTTGCTTTTTCTTACCATCTTTTCAGTTAGCCATTAACCCCATAACGACGGCCTAACGCCCAGAGACGTCGGAAAAAATGGGTACTTATGCCAGGGAAAGTGCTCTAGCGCCCCCCAGTGGTCAAAAATCTCCGGGGTTTCAGCTACCGGGGGTAGCTGAGACCCTGCAGATTATGAATCGGGCCGGTTTTTACCGGTACCCGCCATGTGATCACGGTTATACACCGTTTACCGGAGTATAACCGTGATCACATGAATATACAGTGAATCGCCGGTAAATAAATGATTTCTCTGTCATGCCACAGGATCAAACCTGTGGCATGACAGAGATATGTCTTTCCCTGTCCTCTGGTACCGGTACACAGCCCCCGGTACCGGTACCCGGCCCCCACCCCCTCCTTTCCTCCTAAAATGCAGCCGCAGCGCTTCACAAGCAGCGCTGCTGGCCGCCTGCAGCCCCATGCTGTGGATTCCTCACTGATGTGACATGTCACACATGTCACATCAGAGAGGAATAAGCCCCCTGCCTCCGGGTCCCCTTAGTCCCCCCCCCTTCCAGGTCCGGTCTTCAGGTGCCCCCCCCCTCCCCAGCTCCGGTCCTCAGCCGCCGCTTCTGCACCCGCCGCCGCCATCATCTCCCTCCCATCTGAGCTGTCAGATGGGAGGGAGATGATCGCTCCCTCGGTCCACCCCCCTGTCACCCCACTGTCACCCCCCCAGTCACCAGCGTCACCCCCCGGTCACCGGTGCATACTTACCGGCCGGGATCTTCTTTCATCCTGCCCCCTGCGCCGACTTCCTGTTCTGTCAGGAGCATGCGCAGACAGAGCAGAAACTGCTCTGTCTGCCAGGGAAAACTGACAGCTCATGACCTCAGTGAGGTCATGGCAGGTCAGGATCCTTGGTTCACAAAGGGTCAATTGTGATCCCATGATGGGACTACATTTTACCCTTTGTGAACCAAGGATCCTGACCTGACATGACCTCACTGCAATCATGAGCTGTCAGTCTATGCAGAGACTGCTCTATCTGCCCATAGACTGACAGCTCATGATCGCAGTGAGGTCATGGCAGGTCAGGATCCTTGGTTCACAAAGGGTCAATTGTGATCCCATGATGGGACTACAATTAACCCTTTGTGAACCAAGGATCCTGACCTGACATGACCTCACTGCAATCATGAGCTGTCAGTCTATGCAGAGACTGCTCTATCTGCCCATAGACTGACAGCTCATGATCGCAGTGAGGTCATGTCAGGTCAGGATCCTTGGTTCACAAAGGGTCAATTGTGATCCCATGATGGGACCACAATTAACCCTTTGTGAACCAAGGATCCTGACCTGACATGACCTCACTTCAATCATGAGCTGTCAGTCTATGCAGAGACTGCTCTATCTGCCCATAGACTGACAGCTCATGATCGCAGTGAGGTCATGTCAGGTCAGGATCCTTGGTTCACAAAGGGTCAATTGTGATCCCATGATGGGACCACAATTAACCCTTTGTGAACCAAGGATCCTGACCTGACATGACCTCACTGCAATCATGTGCTGTCAGTCTGTGCAGAGACTGCTCTGCCTGCAATTAGACTGACAGCTAATGATCGCAGTGAGGTCATGTCAGGTCAGGATCCTTGGTTCACAAAGGGTCAATTGTGATCCCATGATGGGACCACAATTAACCCTTTGTGAACCAAGGATCCTAACCTGACATGACCTCACTGCAATCATTAGCTGTCAGTCTATGCAGAGACTGCTCTATCTGCCCATAGACTGACAGCTCATGATCGCAGTGAGGTCATGTCAGGTCAGGATCCTTGGTTCACAAAGGGTCAATTGTGATCCCATGATGGGATCACAATTGACGCTTTGTGAACCAAGGATCCTGACCTCACATCACCCTACTGAGGTCATGACCTGTCATTCTCCTGGAAGAAATGCCAGCTTTTATAGCATATGGGGGACGCCCCCATATGCTGTAAAAGACTGGAAATCATCGAGGGACCTCCCACTGGACTACGTCGGACCTTCCTGCTGGACTACATCGGACCTTCCTACTGGACTACGTCGGATGCCAAAGAATAATAAAGATGGGGTCTAAATAGTGTCGGTTTTTTTTCTAATAAAAATATTTTTTTCTGTCTTGTGTCTTCTTTACAATTTACTAGGGATTCTTAATGGCCCGGTCTAATATTGGCCAGACATTAAGAATCTCGGGCTTAGTGCCAGCTGCAAAAAAAGCTGGCATTAACCCCTTATTACCCAGTCTGCCACCGCTACACGGCAGCTGGAAGAGCTGGATACAGCGCCAGAAAATGGCGCTTCTATGAATGCGCCATTTTCTGGGCGGCTGCGGACTGCAATTCGCAGCGGGGGGGGCCCAGAAAGCTTGGGCCTCCCTACGCTGTGGATTCCAGCCCCCAGCTGCCTAGTTGTACCTGGTTGGCCCAAAAATATGGCGAAGCCCACGCCATTTTTTTTTAAATTATTTCATGAAATAATTAAAAAAAAAAGGTCTTCCCTATATCTTTGGTTTCCAGCCAGGTAAAACTAGGCAGAAGGGGTTGGTGGCAGCCCGTAGCTGCCTGCTGTACCTGGCTGGACCAAAAGTATGGCGAAGCCCCACGTCATTTTTTTTTTAAATTTAATAAAGAAATACTAAAAAAAATGCAGGAGAGGAGACGCCCAGGACACGGTGTCTCCGAATCTTGTGCACATGCTCTAAAAGTGAGAAATTATGTGAAAAAAAGAAAATCTTCAGTATACTAAATGCTCACTATACCCCTAGATATAATCCTTGAGGCGTCTAGTTTCCAAAATGGGGTCACTTGTGCGGGAGCTCCAATGTTTAGGCACACAGGAGCCCTCCATACACAACATGGTGTCCGCTAACTATTGGAGCTAATTTTCCATTCAAATTGTTAGCGGACACCATGTCGCATGTGGAGAGCCTCTGTGTGCCTAAACATTGGAGCTCCCCCACAAGTGACCCCATTTTGGAAACTAGACCCCCCAAGGAACATATCTAGATGCATAATGAGTACTTTAAACCCCCAGGTGCTTCACAAATGAATCCATAAAAATGAAAAAAGAACATTTTTGTGGACAGAAAGTACTTTTTCATTTTTATGGATCAATTTGTGAAGCACCTGGGGGTTCAAAGTGCTCACTATGCATCTAGATAAGCTCCTTGGGGCATATAGTTTACAAAATGGGGTCACTTGTGGGGGAGCCCCAATGTTTAGACACATAGGGACTCTCCATACGTGACATGGTGTCCACTAACAATTGGAATTGTAAGTTGATACCATGTTGTGTATGGCGATCCCCTGTGTGCCTAAACATTGGAGCTCCCCCACAAGTGACCCCATTTTGGAAACTAGACACCCCAAGGAATTTATTTAGATGCATAGGGAGCACTTTGAACCCCCAGGTGCTTCACAAATTGATCCATAAAAATGAAAAAGTACTTTTTTTCACAAAAATCTTCTTTTTTTTCCTTTTACGGACTAATTTGTGAAGCACCTGGGGTATGAAAGTGCTCACTATGCATCTAGATAAGTTCCTTGGGGGGTCTAGTTTCTAAAATGGAGTCACTTGTGGGGGAGCTCCAATGTTTAGGCACACGGGGGCTCCCCATATGCGACATGGTGTCCGCTAACAATCTGAATGGAAAATTAGCTCCAATAGTTAGCGGACACCATGTCGCGTATGGAGAGCCGCTGTGTGTCTAAACATTGGAGCTCCCCCACAAGTGACCCCATTTTAGAAACTAGACACCCCAAGGAATTTATTTCGATGCATAGTGAGCTCTTTGAACCCCCAGGTGCTTCACAAATTGATCCGTAAAAATGAAAATGTACTTTCTTTTCCACAAAAAATTTCTATTTTCATTTTTATGGTTTCATTTTGAAGCACCTGGGGGTTCAAAGTGCTCATCACCCATATAGATAAGTTCCTTGGGTGGTCTAGTTTCCAAAATGGGGTCACTTGTGAGGGAGCTCCAATGTTTATGCACACAGGGGCTCTCCATACACAACATGGTCTCTGCTAACAATTGGAGCTAATTTTCCATTCAAATTGTTAGCGGACACCATGTCACGTATGGAGAGCCCCTGTGTGCCTAAACATTGGAGCTCCCCCACAAGTGACCCCATTTTGGAAACTAGACACCCCAAGGAATTTATTTCGATGCATAGTGAGCTCTTTGAACCCCCAGGTGCTTCACAAATTGATCCGTAAAAATGAAAATGTACTTTCTTTTCCACAAAAATTTTCTATTTTCATTTTTATGGTTTCATTTGTGAAGCACCTGGGGGTTCAAAGTGCTCATCACCCATCTAGATAAGTTCCTTGGGTGGTCTAGTTTCCAAAATGGGGTCACTTGTGAGGGAGCTCCAATGTTTATGCACACAGGGGCTCTCCATACACAACATGGTCTCCGCTAACAATTGGAGCTAATTTTCCATTCAAATTGTTAGCGGACACCATGTCACGTATGGAGAGCCCCTGTGTGCCTAAACATTGGAGCTCCCCCACAAGTGACCCCATTTTGGAAACTAGACACCCCAAGGAATTTATTTAGATGCATAGTGAGCTCTTTGAACCCCCAGGTGCTTCACGAATTGATCCGTAAAAATGAAAATGTACTTTCTTTTCCACAAAAATTTTCTATTTTCGTTTTTATGGTTTCATTTGTGAAGCACCTGGGGGTTCAAAGTGCTCATCACCCATCTAGATAAGTTCCTTGGGTGGTCTAGTTTCCAAAATGGGTCACTTGTGAGGGAGCTCCAATGTTTAGGCATACAGGGGCTCTCCATACGCAACATGGTCTCCGCTAACAATTGGAGCTAATTTTCCATTCAAATTGTTAGCGGACACCATGTCGCGTATGGAGAGCCCCTGTGTGCCTAAACATTGGAGCTTCCCCACAAGTGACCCCATTTTGGAAACTAGGCCCCCCAAGGAACTTATCTAGATGCATAGTGAGCACGTTGAACCCTCTGGTGCTTGACAAATTGATCCGTACAAATGAAAAAGTACTTTTTTTTTTTCACAAAAACTTTCTTTTGTCCTCAATTTTTTAATTTTCACATGAGCAACAGGATAAAATGCATCCTAAAATTTGTTGGGCAATTTCTCCTGAGTACACCGATACCTCATATGTGGTCATAAACCACTGTTTGGGCGCACGGCAGGACTCGAAAGGGAAGGAGCGCCATTTGATTTTTTGAATGGAAAATTAGCTCCAAAAATCAAATTTAGCTCCTTCCCTCCTGAGCCCTGCCGTGCACCCAAACAGTGGTTTATGACCACATATGAGGTATCGGTGTACTCAGGAGAAATTGCCCAACAAATTTTAGGATGCATTTTATCCTGTTGCCCATGTGAAAATTAAAGAATTGAGGCTAAAAGAATATTTTTGTTGGAAAAATTAAAATGTCCATTTTTTGTTTCCACTTTGCTTTAGTTCCTGTAAAGCAACTGAAGGGTTAATAATCTTCTTGAATATAGTTTTGAGTAGCTTGAGGGGTGCAGTTTTCGGAATGGTGTCACTTTTGGGTGTTTTCTGTCATGTAGGCCCCTCAAAGGGACTTCAAATGTGATGAGGTCACTAAAAAAATGGTTTTGTAAATTTTGCTGGAAAAATTAGAAATTGCTGATGAACTTTGAACCCTTATAACGTCCTAACCACAAAAAATTTTTTGCCCAAAATTGCGCTGATGTAAAGTAGACATGTGGGAAATGTTATTTATTAACTATTTTGTGTCACATAACGCTCCAGTTTAACAGAATAAAAATTCAAAATTTGAAAATTGTGAAATTTTCAAAATTTTTGCCAATTTTTTAATATTTTCACAAATAAACGCAAAAATTTTCGACCTAAATTTACCACTAACATGAAGCCCAATATGTCACGAAAAAACAATCTCAGAATCGCTCGGATCCAATGAAGTGTTCCAGAGATATTACCTCATAAAGGGACACTGGTCAGAATTACAAAAAACGGTCTGGTCATTTAGGGGGAAATTGGCTGCGTCACTAAGGGGTTAAAAGGTATCAACCACTGAGGACTCTCAGATTCTAATATTTTTCCATCTACTGGCTAACATGGTAGAAACATTTTTCACCTGCAGAAATGTCTGATTTTTTGTTCATTTCATCTCAATGTTTTGGTGGTGGTACGCACACACAAATTTCTGCAAGCTCCATTCAGATTATTGGAACAGCCACAGATATTTCTGTAGCATAAGCATTTTGTCAGCCTGGTAACAATACAGGAATAGACATGCTGCTGTGGGTTGTTTTTCTATTAAAACAAACCAAAGGTAGATTAATGTATTATGCTACTAATTGTTCCACTTTAAGAAGCATGAAGATCATTTTTTTTAAAGAAGAATTTGCATTTTTGCATTTGCAGTGCAAACTTGTTCAAAGCAGTCTCAGAAGTTTCATTTTTCAAATTAAGTATTACTTGCATTGATGGCACAGGCTGTTTAGTGCAAAAGCCAGAGAATGGCTTCATGTCAGCACAACAAGGTGACAAACCGCTTTGGGAAGCCCTAAATAAGTTACCTGGTGACCTGAGGACACAGTTGTTCCAATGCTGCATGGCAAGTCAGTGAGGAGCTCCCCGAGGAAGGTGACTGCATATTTCTCCAGAGACCAGGTACTGAATACAGCCTCCAAAATGGCTACAGCTTCTCATCCCCCAGCCCCTTCTTCCTGCTCTTCACAATGTGGCTCATATGCAGCAGTCTCAGGATGCAGGGGGGGGAAGGGGAATCAGGCAGATATTCCCCTTACACTGAAAACAATGGAGGCCTTTTTGAAGTCCCTCAGGCAAGAACTCCAAACTGATCTGAAAGTAATGATAGCTGAGTTTAAGGCAGAGTCCATGGGAGAATTACAGGAAATAGGCACTAGAATAGATCATCTGGAGCAGAAGTTGGCAGAATTTACTAAATCTCATAATGAACTAATAGATGCTAATGAGGCTTTAGAAGAGGAGATTTCTCAAATCCACAACAAAACCCTGGATTTTGAGGACCGGTCTAGAAGGAATAATATTCGCATTAGAGGGATTGATGAATCTACTCCTGACAAAGAGATGACAAGTCTTCCGCAAAGCTTCATACACACAGTGAATCCTTCTGCAGACAGCAAGGACTTAATTGTGGATAGAATACACAGGATTCCAAAACCAAGAGTCCTCAGGCCAGAATTATCACAAGATGTTATTGCCCGCATTCATTTCTATACAATAAAGGAGACTTATATGGCTAGCCTCAGGAAAAGGCCAAAACTTCCAGATAAATTAGCCCACCTGAAGGTATTTCCTCACTTGTCAGCAGATACTTTAGCTCAGAAGAGGGAGTATATGCCATATACTACAGCCCTCAGAGAACAAGGAATAAAGTACCACTGGAGGTACCCCATGAAATTGAAAGTCTTAAAGGACAATTCCATATTTGTCTGCACATCCCCGTTAAAGGCGAGAAATTTATTGCTAAAATGGAAGATTCCGCCTATATATCCGAATGACAAAAGAGCTTGAGGCAACGATAGGTGTGATCTCTTGGTCTGACCATGCTCCTGTCTCACTCACCATATCTGATATGGACTTTTCAATCAGAGCGAATAGGTGGCATTTAAATTATTTTTAACTGACCAACAAACAAAACATTAAATTAATAGAGATTAATTAAAAGATTTCTTTGACATAAATGATAATATCTCCACCTCAGACGAAGTGGAATGGTCAGCCCACAAGGCATACATGAGAGGTATTTTTATTAAGATGGCAGTAGTAGAAAAGAGAGGAGGCAGTGTCAGACAGATTAACTCAAATTAACAATCTGGAACAAATCAACAAGAAAAACCCCACCCCACAGTTATCCCAAAAAATAACGGAATATAAAATGAGGCTGCATGCTCTACTTTTATTCCAGTATGAAAAAGCTCTTAAAAAAAAACCAAAACAAAATATTATGCAATCGAAGATTTTAGCTAGAATTAAAAAAAGGGAGATAAGAAATAGGATTGCATACTTGAATAAACCTGTTGGGACTAAAATACTAAATCTAATCGACATAGCTAAAGAATTTAGGTGATTTTATTATTCACTGTACAGTCTAAAAGAGGATCCCACATACAGTCCAGCCTAACTCACAAGAAATTGGTAACTTTCTAGAAAAAATTTCACTCCCCAAAGTATCAGCGGCTCAGCTAACTGATCTAAATACTCCCATATCTATCATTGAAATAGAATAAATAATCCGTTCTACTAAAAAGTCATCTGTTCAGGGCCCAGCTGGTTTTTCTAACACCTAATATCATTGTTTCGTCAAAACTTAAACCCCCGAACACTCCTGGTAATTTTAGGCCTATCTCCTTAATAAACTGTGACCTAAAAATATTCTCTAAAATCCTTGCAGCCAGAATAATGTCTGTCCTTTCCTCTCTAAAAGCACCTGACATTGGGTTTGTCCCTGAAAGACAAGCCAAGGACGGCACTAGAAGAGTAATACAGGGTGGTCCATTTATATGGATAAACCTAAATAAAATGGGAATGGTTGGTGATATCAACTTCCTGTTTTTGGCACATTAGTATATGGGGGAAAACTTTTTCAAATGGGTGCTAACCATGGCCGCCATTTTGAAGTTGGCCATTTTGAATCCAACTTTATTTTTTTCAAGTGGAAGAGAGTCATGTGACACATCAAACTTATTGAGAATCTCATAAGAAAAACAATGGTGTGTTTGGTTTTAACGTGACTTTATTCTTTCATAAGTTATTTACAAGTTTATGACCACTTATAAAATGTGTTCAAAGTGCTGCCATTGTGTTGAATTGTCAATGCAAACCTGTTCTCCCACTCTTGACACACTGATAGCAACATCGCAGAAGAAATACTATCACAGGCTTCCAGTATCCATTGTTTCAGATGCTCTACATCATCTTCACAGCATAGACAATTGCCTAAAGATAAAAGTCTAAGGGGGTCAGATCGGAGACCTTTTTTGGCCATTCAACAGGCCTACGATGACCAATCCACGTTGCAGAAACCTGTTCATGTAGGAATGCTCGGACGTGACACCCATAATGTGGTGGTACACCCTCTTGTTGGAAAAACTCAGGGAACATGCCATCATCAGTGCATAAAGAGGGCAACACATTATCATGTAGCAATTTCTGATATCCAGTGGCATTGAGGTTTCCATTGATGAAGAATTGCCCCACTATCTTTGTACCCCATATACCACACCATACCATCAATATTTGTGTTCCAACAGTCTTGGAGGGATCTATCCACTGTGGCTTAGTGTCAGACCAATAGCGGTGGTTTTGTTTGTTAACTTCACCATTCACAAAAAAGTTTGCCTCATCACTGAACATAATGTTCTGTGTAAACTGAGGGTCCTGTTCCAATTTTTGTTTTGCCCATTCTGCAAATTCAGTGCGCCAATCTGGGTCATCCTCGTTGAGATGCTGCAGCAGCTGGATTTTGTAAGGGTGCCATTTGTGAGTAGCTAATAGCCACCTTAGGGTACCTTTACACGCCGCAATATCTGCTGGCGATATGAGGAGATCTAACGTGCGCGTGCACGTTTTTCATGCTCGCCTCAGATCGCCGATAGCGCTATTACACGCCGCAATTTCGCCCTCAACCTAAGGGAATGTGTTGCCCTGGAAATCGCCTCATCCACAGCGGAACCAATCCGGTCAACTTCCCTCGCCACTTCACACGCCACAATCCCAAAGGCAACGTGGGCATACATGGTCAGCACTGCGAGGAAATAGGCGTGCCACAGTGGTTTACACAGCGCCCCATACACGCTCATTGGACAACGCAACAGCGTTATGATTAGTCAGCCTGCTCTGGAAGGCTGACTAATACATGAGGCCATTGCAGATGTGTGTGTTGCTGAAGGGACAGCTCTTCAAATATGGCGCATTGTGAACTGACAGCCAATGGGAACACAGTAGCCATCACTAATCATTGAAGATGGGGCACGGACTCCAGCACGCTGTGGCACGCCTACAGGAAATCAATAGGCGACGCAGATTCCATCACTATCGCCCTATCACACGCCAAAAGCCGGGAATCTCACCTTCATGATTGCCTCTGATTTTGGAGCAGTGCTCTGAAATCAGGAACCAGGCAACAGGCGATTTATCGCCGCCAAATTCCCTAAATACACGCCGCAACTGGGAGGCAATTTGACGGTGATAGTTGCAGGGTGACATATCGCCGTCAGGATTCCCAGCAGATATTGCGGCATGTAAAGGTACCCTTAGGGATGTTCGACTGATGCCACTCTCCAGTGACATGCAGCGAGTGCTACACTGTGGAACACCAAGGAAAAAAGGCACCCCCTCCCTGCACGATGTTCTAACGAACCTGTAAATAAAGCACCGCAGCAATTCATCCCGGTGAGTGCCATCTCTTTTTTCCTTAGTTTTCATCATACTTGATCTGTGGATTGAGCACCAAAAGGGAATTTTGCATCTATAATGGACATTAATGCCAGACTCTGCTGAAACAAGGCTTCTTGAATCAGTCTTGGTGCCCTTTTTCTCCTGGTATATTCATAGTGCTACACTGTGAGCTCTTGCTGAATGAAGCTAGGACAGCCACTAATGTTTTTTAATTAGTGAGTTTTTTTGCGTCCACATTTTGGCAAATCCAACACTGAACCTGCTTCACGAAATTTGACAAGCAGTTTGCTAACTGTATCATTGGAGATGGGTGGTCTCGTAGTGTGTCTTGCTTTGAAATCTGAAGCAATGACCCGGGTACTGCGTTCACCGGACATCAACACAATTTCTATCCGCTCCTCACGTGTTAACCTCTGTGACATGTCAATGGCTGTAAACAAAGAGAAACTTGAAAATAACTCATGAAAGAATAAAGTTGTTAAAACCAAGCACACCATTGAATTTCTTATGAAATTCTCAGTAAGTTTGAGGTGTCACATGACCCTCTTCCCACTAAAGATAAAGTTGGATCCAAAATGGCTGACTTCAAAATGGCCACCACTCATCTGGAAAAGTTTTTCCCTTCTCATATACTAATGTGCCACAAACAGGAAGTTGATATCACCAACCATTCCCATTTTATTTAGGTGCATCCATATAAATGGCCCACCCTGTAGATTTGTTGGAGATAACGGAGACTAATAAACTCCCCGGTGTACTGCTGTCTCTTGACGCCGAGAAGGCATTTGACAGAGTGTACTGGGGTTATATGGGTGAGGTTCTGGATAAGTTTGGTTTTGTGGGAGATATTAAAAAGGCTATATTGGCCCTCTACTCTAATCCAAACGCGGTAGTGAGTGCGTCTGGCTTATGATGACTAATGGCAAACTGCAGGGCTGCCCTCTTTTGCCGGTTTCTTTGCTTTGTTAATGGAGCCGCTGGCAGAGGCTCTTATAACTAATTCAAGCATACATGGAGTCTGTGTGGGAGATAAGGACCATGCAGTGGGATTGTATGCAGATGATGTGATATTATCTCTCACTGGCGGTCAGAGGTCCCTGATGGGTGTCATGGACATCCTGGCTGAATTCTCCAGAATCTCATATTACAAATTAAATGCCACAAAGTCTATCATATTCCCCATAAATATTACACCTTGGTAAAGGATAGAATACTAGACCATTTCCCCTTTAAGTGGGAGGAAGCAGGATTTACATATTTGGGAATTAAAATGACAACATTTGTAAATCTAATTAAGTTGAACTGCGAATTACTGATTTCGGAAGTTCGGGAGACTTGGAAGACCGTTCTCCCACTGTCCTGAGATGCCAGAATACAAATTGTAAAAATGATGTTGCTGCCTAAGATTACATACTTGTTCAGATGTCTCCCTCTCAAATTCCCATCTAGATGGATAGGGCTCCTACAATCCCTACTTGGTAAGTTTATTTGAAAAAAGAAAAAAAAAAACCAAGAGTGGCGGTCAAGGCTCTACATTTCCAATATTCCCATGATGGAATGGGTGTACCAAATCTACCTTTGTACAACAAGGCAGCCATACTCGAGGCCACAAAGGATTGGTGGGCTGGGGATCGTAGCCTCCCTGGCGGTCTGTTTAGGTCTAGAATTTTTTGCTAAAAGCGGGCTACCAGCGTTCGCGGCAGATGCGGTAAAAAAAACGCATCTGCCGCACTTGCCGCATAGCTGCCGCACTTGCGCCGCACTTGCGGCGCGGTTGCGGTAATCTGCATAGGAACCAACCACCTCGGATGACCCTCATACACTGTTAATATGTGCCCCTGCAGCCTAGTAAACCATTAGCAGCACTGTTGTTGTGTGAAAAGTGGCTGCAGTAGAAGTGAGATAATGATTTTATACACTTACATGCCTGCGTACTTGAGGGCGTCTCCCTGTGTGTGCTGGCACTTGTGGGCTGTGCTCATCATGTCTGCTCTCCCCCTCCCTTATGCACGCCCCTCTCAGCCTGCTATAGTGATGTGAGGCTGATTGCGCCATAAAGGGGCGGGGCTAAATCGCGGCATCCCGGTAGCCCCGCCCCTTTATGACGCAATCAGCCTCACATCACTATAGCAGGCTGAGAGGGGGCGTGCATAAGGGAGGGGAGAGCAGACATGATGAGCACAGCTCACAAGTGCCAGCACACACAGGGAGACGCCCTCAAGTACGCAGGCATGTAAGTGTATAAAATCATTATCTCACTTCTACTGCAGCCACTTTTCACACAACAACAGTGCTGCTAATGGTTTACTAGGCTGCAGGGGCACATATTAACAGTGTATGAGGGTCATCTGAGGTGGTTGATTCCTATGCAGATTACCGCAAGTGCGGCGCAAGTGCGGCAGATGCGGTTTTCTCACCGCATCTGCCGCGAACGCGGGTAAGCCCGAGCCTGAACTCGGGGTTAACGCTTCTGGTAGTGAATGTTAACCCCGAGTCAGGCTCGGGAATAACGCTAGGAAGGTTAATTATAGATGGCTCCAAAAAGAAAGACAATACCTGCATGTGTGGGTTTGGAGGAGTCGAATTTCCCCAGCACCAAATTTTATGACCTGGTGGTGGCTTACCTATGCGACATTAAAAAGCGACTACCTAAGGAAGCCACCACCAGGAATACGATTCAAATGTGGAGGAAGTTTGCAGTCTTCTCTAGAAAAACATTCCCACCTGAAAATATTGAATCGCTGACAACAGACACCTTAAGGGCATTTTCATCGAGACTTCATCTTGACACTTGGAAATCCAAAGGTATTGAAAAGATTGCGGATTTATTTAGTAATGGTGAGTTGAAGTCATATGTAATCTTGGCCAAGCAATTTAATTTTAAAACAACGGAAAAGAAAACATGGAAGCTGCTAAACATTTTTTTTTAAAAACCCACTGTTGTGCTACATCTCCCGAGTAACATCATGACTATCTTGAAGAACCCAGAGAATATAAATAAATGAAAAACTAGGAACTTCTATGTGGTCTTCAACGAAGACACGCAACCTTATACTTTAAAATTCCTTGAAGGTTGGAAATATGAGCTTTAAAGGGATCTTATCACCTCCAAAACGCCTCCTAAGCTATCAAAACATGTCCCTGCAGCATCCCATCACTAATCTCACACTTGTTTTGTCTCCTAAAAGCATCCTGTGAAAGTGGAGAAAAACATTTTAATACTCATTCATTAGTGAATATAATTAGCAGGGGCCATATTCTTTAGTCACCAGGGGGTGTTCTTTTGCAGCTCCAGGATCCAGCCCTCTCTCTGTCTGTGCTTAAGTGAAACTGAAACTGAAGGCCGGACTAATGATTTGCATTCTGTGAGTGATAGAGGGGAAGGCAATGCCTGCACATCACAGCAGAGCACACAGAGACAGGGTGGATCCTGGAACTGCACAACAGCCTGCCTTAGTGACTAAAGAATAGTCACTCTGCTAATTATAATCACTAATGAGTAAGTATTAAAACGTTTTTATGCACTTTCACAGGATGCTTTTAGGAGACAAAAGGAGTGTGAGATTAGTGATGGGCTGCTGCAGGGACATGTTTTCCTAGCTTAGGAGGCGTTTTGGAGGTGACAGGATCCCTTTAAGTGTACAGACTGAGTTTGAAGAAAAACTATATACCGTATATACTCATGTATAAGCCGAGTTTTTCAGCACAAAAAATGTGCTGAAAAGTCCCCCCTCGGCTCATACAGGCGCCCCCCCCCCCCCCATCAGTGGTATACAGGGCCCCCCTTACTGCCGCACACCTGTAAAGTAATACATCATTATACTTATCCCTGTCGCCGCTCTGACACCGCGCTCCTCCGGGTCTTGATGCTTCTTCCTGCTTGTGACTGGCGGGCGCAGGCAATGACGTCGTTCCCTGTGCACCGGAGGAGGAAGCATGAAGACCCGGAGGAGCGGGGTGTCAGAGCAGCGACAGCGACAAGTATAATGATGTATTACTTTACAGGTGTGCGGCAGCAAGGGGGGGCATTGTATACCACTGGGGCCTGTATATACCACTGGGGAGGCTGCTGTATATACTGTGGGGCCTGTATATACCCCTGGGGAGAGCTGCTGACTACCACTGGGGCTGCTGTAATATACTGCTGGGGCCTGTATATTACCACTGGGGAGGCTGCTGTAATACTGTGGGGCCTGTATATACCACTGGGGAGGCTGCTGTATATCACTGGGGCTTGTTATATACCACTGGGGCCTGTATATACCACTGGGGAGGCTGCTGTATACCACTGGGGCAGCTGTATATACTGCTGGGGCCTGTATATACCCCTGGGGAGGCTGCTGTATACCACTGGGGCAGCTGTATATACTGCTGGGGCCTGTATATACCACTGGGGAGGCTGCTTTAATACTGCTGGGGCCTGTATATACCACTGGGGAGGCTGCTGTATAGCACTGGGGCTGCTGTATATACTGCTGGGGCCTGTATATACCACTGGGGAGGCTGCTGTAATACTGCTGGGGCCTGTATATACCACTGGGGAGGCTGCTGTATACCACTGGGGCTGCTGTATATACTGCTGGGGTGTGTATATACCACTGGGGTGGCTGCTGTATACCACTGGGGCTGCTGTATATACTGCTGGGGCCTGTATATACCACTGGGGAGCTGCTGTAATACTGCTGGGGCCTGTATATACCACTGGGGAGGCTGCTGTATATACTGCTGGGGCCTGTATATACCACTGGGAGGCTGCTGTATATACTGCTGGGGCCTGTATATACCACTGGGGAGGCTGCTGTATACTACCACAGACCATAGGTGTTCTAGGTACCACGCATGCATACCGTCCTTCAATTATCACCAACACAACCATCCAAAAAGCCTGCAACCTCGGACATTCCCGCATCATATGCAAAATTTGCGCATTCTCATACATACATTTCGACACTCAGATGTGTTTCTCACCCCAAGTTTATAAACTCTGGGGATCGGTATACTCTATGGATGAGATTATAGCTGCGAAAACCTACCAGGCTCACTCAATGACAATTTCGGACCATATTCCAATATAGATTCCCAGGCATCATCATCTATCACCCCAGTTCTTTCTCCCATTTGATTTGCGCCCAAATAGGATGTCGCAGCAGCAGAGTATGTAGGAGATCTTTATACACAGAGATCACCCCAGAGTATTCCCTCCATACACAAATAGTCCAGAACAATATCCTTCTGCACTCAAGATCACTCGCCTTTTCTGTTGCCAATAAGCATGTTGAACCCTGAGGTATAGAAAACCATCCGGTCTCCGGAATCTGAAATTCTTCCCTGAGGGAATCAAATGACTTCAATGCCTGGTTCACCAGGATTTGTGACATATTCTATGCCGTATTTAACCATGTCTTCTGTTCCCCCAATTTATCTCCCAAATTTGCATTCTTCCAAATAGGGGTATATATTGTGGTATATATTGTCACTCCAGCAACCTCTCTTCGTTTTTAAATTTTACACATATCCTATGTACCAGACACAGAGTGGGGAACCTCCCACCCAAGCGGATAAAATCCCCGGCCTCCAAATCCTGTACCAGAGGGGCCCTTTGTATCAAATTCTAGTATTGCCTTTGTAGAATTCCTCCTGTGCTTTGATGCCCACCCTCTGATATGCTGACCTTGAGTTGCTAGGAAATAAATCAACGGTTTTGGTAGAGCTAATCCCCCCTCTTCTTTCGGCCTCTGCAAAATTTCCAATTTCATTCTGGGTTGACACCCACCCCAAACCAAATCTGGAAAATTGAATCTCTGAAACAGTCCCCAGGGTAACCACACTAGCGAATTATTGAGCACGTACAGTAGTTTTGGCATGAGTATCATTTTAGATAGGATTGTCCTTCCCACCACTGAGAGATGAAATTTGCACCATGCCTGTGCTTATCCTTCAGTTTAACCAGCAGTCGGCACTACATTCAATTTTATAAAGTCTGTAACCGGTAAAAAAATGTGAATTGCCAAATATTTATATTGATCCACTACTTTTAATCTAGTACATCCAAATTCTCCCAGCTCACTCATTCTATCCTTGTCTACCACATAAGGTTAGAGTTGTCCCAGTTGATCTTTAATCCTGACATATTACCAAACCTCTCAACTATATCAACTGCTTGCCTAAGGGACTCCATGGGATCCTGTAAAAACAAGAGAACAACATCTGCATATAAAGCCATCTTCTCCACTTGACCAAATTTGAAGCCTTTCACCTCAACATCTCTTTTAATATGCACTGCAAGTGGCTCCATGGCAAGGGAAAACAGCAATGTGAAAAGGGGGCATCCCTGCTGGGTACCCCTAGTAAGAGTGAACTTATCTGATCTTTCTCCATTCACACTTATACGGGCCATGGGAGAAGAATATAGCAGCCTTACCCAAGAGATAATATCTGACCAAAGCCTATTTTCTCTAACACCAACCACAAATAGTCCCATTCCACGCTGTCAAACGTTTTATGTGTGTCTAATGATACCACCGCCCTACAGCCCTGGGCAGCTCCAGGCCTCGAGGGCCGCACACAGTCCAGGTTTTATGAATGTCCTTAGCATTTGACAGTTGGAACCATCACCTGTGCAGGAGATTAAATTACCAACTGTCAAATGCTAAGGATATACAGAAAACCTGCACTGTGTACAGCCCTCGAGGTCTGGAGTTGCCCACCCCTGCTATAGACCATTATAAATTCATATTCTTGTGCCAGCTAAACGTTCGGTAGCTCTCTATTGGAGGCAACATACAGTTCCCACTATACAGGATATCATAGAGAAGATAGATATGCAAAAGTCATTGGAATTTGTTTACTCAATGAAAAACAATACCCTACATAAATTCCATAGGTGGGACCTGTGGACAAAATGTATAGCATTGACATTAATAAAAGACTGTTTAACTTCCCTATATAAATCACCAATTTAGTTGTTGATGCCTGGGGGGCTCTTTGGGGGCTGATAATCTCTCATCACGCCATATACAAACATAATATAGTCTTTATGTTAAATTCAGTTAAGACATACATAATCTCATTTCATGTCAGTATTTGGTAATCCCTTTGTTCCTACTTTACTATTACACTACAGATGTTATATTAGTTTATTGTTATATACACCACTTGTTTTTCTAGCTATATATTAGCTAGTTACATTTGTTTAATAAAAAGATTATTTAGGGACAGCTATCAATATATGTAACCTTCAATTTCTTAAATTTCAAACTTGTAATGATTTGTTATTCAAATGTGATTTAATCCCACATACTGTGATGTACTCTATCTTTATATGATTTGATCTGATTACATTATTAATTTGAAACATTTAATAAAAATTATTTGAATCAAATAGAAAGACAGTTTGCTCCCCACAGGTCTACTAGACTTTTGCTAGAGATCGAGTTACTGAAGCCCCGAAATCGAATTTTCCATTACATATGATGTCCTCGTTAATTTCTTATTGGAATAACCTTGATAGAACACTGACAAAATCCCTATTTAAATACATTTCTGTAAAAGCGATTGAGGCACACAACTCTGATTTGTCTCCAGACTTGTGGGTGAAATCAGGTGTAAGCATGCTTGACAAACTCTTAGATGGCCCTGTATTCCCCTCCTTTACAGATTTGTCCTACTTTACAAGATTTCCAAAACGTCCTTTTATCAGTACCTCCAAATTCGTCATTCTATCCTGTCGTGTACATTTCCAGCTTGGTGGAGCCCTGACCCATCAGCCATGATGCAGAAATACTTTAAAGTAGAATACCCCAATGAACATGGATTGTCTCTTTTCCATAAGACTCTTAATTCGCCAGCGGAGCCGGTCAAACTCCCTTATATGAATGTCTGGGAGGAGGCACTCTTTTCATCCACCCCTAAACACTGGTGGACTGCAGCCACATTTACTGAAAGGCACTCCTGCATTAACCATCTAGAACAACTAAAGAAAATACATATGAACAAATCATATTCCCCATTATGCTGTAAGGGATGTGGTAAAAAAGGGGATCTGGGTCATATGTGGTGGTGGTGGTGCCTCAAGATAGAATTCTGGAATTGAGTGGCAGACTTAATCAGGACCTTATAATAATAATAGGGTTTGGGGTTCAGCGTACTAGATGTAGGACTTACACCTACAAGTAACTAAAATCAATAGATAGTAAAAAAAATGTTTATTTGTTGTATTTAAAATGATAACACTTTAAAAACGATATAATTAAAGGACCTATCCGACCACAAAATGTGTTATTTTTAAAAAGCTAATCTGTGCTGAATTCTATTAAAAAAGCCTCCCACAGTGTTTTTTTTGTTTTCCTACCATCATTTTCTCAATTTCTGTGTTCAGTGCCTCCATGTTGGATGTTTACATGCAGCATTTCATGATTAGGTAGCTTCCTGTTTTTTTTCCTTCTTACAGCCTGTGCTGATCACCAACCTCTCTACACCCCTCTCTGCCCCCTCCACACTCCTCTCTGCCCCCTGTACACTCCTCTCTGCACACACACTGCACCCTGATTGGCCATTCTCTACAGTATCTCAGTGCTACAGCAGTGAAGGATTATTCACAAACAACTCATCATTATTACACAAACAGGGTCCAGCAAGCAACTCCTACAGCAATGGACCTGAAAGTGCAAGGAGGGAAAGATTTGGTGAGAGCAGGCACTGCATACAGAGGCACTTGTCTGGGAGCTGCTCTGTGTACCTGCAGTGTCCATGCAATCCTGCCTCAAACAGCTCCTCTCTACTCAGCACACATGGCAGGGTTAGCAGAGGAGTCGGCTGTCACTCACAGTGACTGGGCTTTGATGCTGTGTATAGGGCGGGGGGATAAGCTAATGCTGTGTGGTTGGGACGTGACATCACAGGAAGCAACAAAATCACTGCAGGAGAGGTCATGTGACCGCTCTAAGACAGGTGCTGACAGGAGAGAGGGGCTTACAGCAGATCAGGTAGGTAATTACCATCTATCTACTTGTATCTGTGTAGCCCAGTACTGTAAAGATTGATTTAAGCTGGATAAGTCCTTTAAATATATTTAAAAGAAAGTCTTTGTGTAATATATACACCTGAATTTTTTACCATTTATTATAAATTCATTAGTGGGTTCCTCAATGGAACTCTGAATAATTTTACTCGGTCCCAGATATTAAGCTCACTTCCACGATCTCTTATAGGAGAATATTTTAGACAGTGGGAGATTTGGGAGACTACTGCAATAGCTCACACTCTGCATTTTTGAAAAAAAAAAACATCACATCTGACCACATACTATGTAGAGCCGATCTTTTCAGATCAAGTCTGCTCTCACACGAGTGTATAACTTGGACAAGTGCTATCTGGTGTTTAATTAGATAGCTCTTTCCCCAGCGTTATACTATGGGGCAGTGCCAACTAGCATGAACAAAAAAATTGCAGCATGCTGTGATTGGTAGCGTAAATCGAATGGCACACTATCATTCAAATATGAGTGCATGGAAACCCTCACACTGAACTCAGATGATAGCCAAGTGCAGTCCAATTTCCACAAACTTACAGAATGTCAGTGAAAGGGTCAACATTATAATTTGTCCTCAGCTGTGCCGCATTCTGATTCTTCTCTGCAAGGTATGGAGCTTATAATTGTGGCATACAATAGGTCAGTCGGATGTGAATACGTGGCAATACGTTTTTGTTTGCTTTTTAAACTGTAGTATTTGTAACTTGAAAAGAACTAGCTTCTGAAGAAACAAAGACTGAACCATGAATTCCCTAGATGATTGCCAAATACCTGACATTTGCATGGCTTATGCATCTGCTGAGCCAAAGCACAAAATACTGCTGCACCAATCATAATTCTTCTTTTTAATTGGCATAAATACGCAAAAGGAAACAAATTACAGAAGTCAAGTGTAATCAAAAAAATTAAGAAATAAAGAGAATTTTGTTTACGTACCGTAAATTCTTTTTTCTTTAATCATCAATGGGAGACCCAGACAATGGGGTTTAGGGCTCTGCCCTCCGGAGGTCACACTAGGTACTACAAGTTTGTAGACACCGCCTCCTCCGCTTATACACCCCCACCGTAGGAGACATCCTCAGTTTAGTCCATAAGCTGCGAGGAGAAAATAAACCACACCCGAAACATCGGGAAGAATGCCGTGCACAGACGGTGTAACAACCCGGAAAAAACACTGTCTCAACAGAGAACAGATCAAATGCAAAACATGCGACGGAACAACTGGGTGGGTGCTGGGTCTCCCATTGATGATTAAAGAAAAAAGAATTTACGGTACGTAAACAAAATTCTCTTTTTTCTGGTCATCATAATGGGAGACCCAGACAATGGGGATGTCCTAAAGCAATACCCCAGGGCGGGAAGAGTTCCTCAACAAGACGGATAACACATGGTCCCTTTAAAGGTGGGCAACCGCCGCCTGGAGAACCCGCCTGCCCAAACTCGCATCCGCAGAGGCATGGGCATGCACCATATAGTGCTTAGAGAAAAGTGTGCAGGCTGGACCAAGTGGCCGCCTGACACACCTGTAGAGCAGACGCTCTATGTCGCAAGGCCCAGGAGGCACCTACAGCTCTAGTAGAGTGTGCCTTCAAACCCACCGGGAGAGGCAAACCAGAAGACCGGTAAGCCTCCTGAATGGGAGCCTTGATCCATCTGGCCAAGGTCGACTTCGAAGCCGCGGACCCCTTACAGCGACCCATCGTGAGGACAAATAAGGAATCCGAACTCCTAAAGGAGGCGGTCCTGGACACATAAATGCGTACAGCCCTCACGAGATCCAGAGTATGGAGGTCGCGCTCAACCTGATGAACGGGAGCGGGGCAAAATGATGGGAGAACAATCTCCTGGTTTAGGTGAAACGTTGAAACCACCTTCGGCAAGAATTCTGGCCGTGGGCGCAACACCACCTTGTCTTGGTGAACCACCAGAAAGGGTGACTTGCACGAAAGTGCAGCCAATTCTGAGACCCTTCTCAGGGACGTAATTGCCACCAGAAAGACCACTTTCTGGGACAGACGAGAGAGAGATGTCTCTCAGTGGCTCAAACAGCGGTTTCTGCAGAGCCGCCAGGACCATGTTGAGGTCCCAAGGGTCCAGAGGTCGCCTGTAAGGCGGAACCACCCGAGATACCCCCTGCAGAAATTGACGGACCTTCGGGAGGAGCGCCAAGCGCCTGTCAAACAGCACTGAAAGTGCTGATACTTGACCTTTCAGAGAGCCAAGGGATAATCCCAACTCCAACCCCGACTGTAGGAAAGCCAACAATGTCGGGATGGACAATGGCCACGGTGAGCGTCCACCAGAGGCACACCAGGAGAAAAAGATTTTCCACGTTCTGTGGTATATCTTCCTGGAAACAGGTTTCCTAGCCCTATTCATAGTGGCAACCACTGTGGGAGAGAAGCCTCTGGATGTCAGCAGCCAGGCCTCAAGAGCCATGCAGTCAATCTGAGGGCCCTGGAATTGAGGTGGAAGAATGGGCCTTGCGCGAGTAGATCTGCGCGTTCTGGAAGAGCCCACCGGTGTCCGCCTGACAGTTGCCACAGGTCCGGGTACCAGGACCTCCTGGGCCAATCTGGAGCCACTAGAATGGCTACTCTGCATTCCATCCTGACTTTCCACAGGACCCTGGGAATCAGAGCCAGAGGCGGGAACACATATGGCAGCTGGAAGCTGGACCAACTCAGGATCAGGGCATCCGCCCCCAGAGACTGAGGATCCCACGATCTTGCCATGTATTGGGGCACCTGATGATTCAGCCGTGAGGCCATCAGATCCACGTCCGGAGTGCCCCATCTGCCGCAGATGTCCCGGAAGACGTCTGGATGTAGAGACCACTCTCCGGCGTCCATGCCCTGTCGGCTCAGGTAGTCGGCCTCCCAGTTCTCGACCCCTGGGATGTGAACTGCGGAGATCAGGCAGCCGTTTTCCTCCACCCAGGCTAGAATGCGGTGGACTTCGGCGAGGGCCTGAGCACTTCTGGTCCCTCCCTGATGATTTATGTAGGCGACGGCCGTCGCATTGTCGGACTGCACCCGAATGGGGTGTCCTGACAGGAATTTCTGAAACGCCAGGAGCGCCAGATAGACCGCCTTGATCTCCAGCACGTTGATCTGCAATGCCGACTCCGACTGAGTCCAGAGGCCTTGAGCCCTGTGGTGCAAGAACACCGCACCCCAGCCCTTCAGACTGGCGTCTGTGGTCACCACTAACCATGACGGTTTTAGGAAGGACCGGCCTCGTGACAGGTGACGTGGCTGAAGCCACCACTGCAGGGAGTCCCTGGTCGGTTGTGACAGTGTCACCAGCCGATTCAGCGAGGTCGTCCTCTTGTCCCATCTGCGAAGAATCTCCAGCTGGAGAGGACGGAGGCGAAACTGTGCGAACGGCACCGCCTCTATCGCCGCTACCATGCGTCCCACCAGTCTCATCAATACCCGTAGGGATGATTGTGGTGACAGGAGGACATTCTGCACTCCTGAGTGGATCGCTAGCTGTTTGGCTTGAGGTAGGGACACCAGGGCTGAGTCCGTGTGGAAGTCCATGCCCAGATACGTCAATGACTGGGTCGGAACCAGGGTCGACTTTGGAATGTTGAGAAGCCACCCGAACTGTTCCAGAGACTTCATGGTCGCCTCCAGGCTCACCCGACAAAGGTCTTCCGATGGCGCCCTGACCAGCAGGTCGTCCAAATAGGGTATGACGGCGTGTCCCTGCACATGCAGGAGAGCCATCATGGAGGCCATCACCTTTGTGAACACCCGCGGTGCCGAGGCTAGCCCGAATGGCAGTGCCACAAATTGGAAGTGCTCTTCCCCCACTGCGAATCTCAACCAGCGCTGATGCGCTGGTGCAATGGGCACGTGAAGGTAAGCGTCCCTGATATCGATGGACGCTAGGAAGTCTCCCTGCGACACAGCCGCGATCACGGAGCACAGGGATTCCATGCGGAACTTCCGAACCAACACGTGACGGTTGAACAACTTGAGGTCCAAAACCGGGCGAAAAGAGCCGTCCTTCTTTGGGACAATAAAGAGGTTGGAGTAAAAACCCCTGAACCTCTCTTCCGTGGGCACTGGGACCACCACTCCGTCTCTGCGGAGTCCCTCCAACACCAGGTGAAAAGCCTGAGCCTTTTCTGGAGATGGAACCGACCGATGGAATCGGGGTATTGGTTTTGACGTCAGCTCTATCCTGTAACCTCTTGAGACTACGTCTCGAACCCACTGGTCGTGAAATTGAAGGAGCCACCTGTCCTGAAATCGAGACAGGCGTCCCCCCACCTGTGGGGAGGCAGGACGAGAGAGCAAGTCATGTCGAGGCGGGCTTGGGGGTGGCAGCCGCTGCCCCCGCCGGCTTCTTCTGACGACTCTTGGAACGCCACTGAGTAGCAGGCTTGCCCCCTCGATCCGAGCGAGCGGACGTCGTTGATGACTGTGAGCTGGAGCGAAAGGACCACTGCTTAGGGTTCCTTTTCACGGTATACCGTGGCTTAGGCTTATTCTGCGGGATCTTAGACTCAGCAGAATCCTTTATCAACTTGTCCAGCTCGGTGCCAAAAAGCCTGTCACCAGCGAATGGAAGATTCTGCAAAATCTTCTTAGATGTGGTATCTGAGTCCCAAAGACGCAGCCACAACAGCCTGCGGATCGCAATTGCATTGGCGGAGGCCACAGCAGAGCGAGTGGCAGTTTCCAAAGTTGCCGTCCTGGCGTAATCCGCATAAGCCCTTGCTCTGTCGGTAAGCGCCAGGACCTCTGGACCGGACCTAGCTAGTTCAGTGATACCATCCAAGCAGGTGGTAATCGCTTGTAGGGTCCAGACCGCGGCAAAATTAGGGGCAAAGGAAGACCCCACAGCCTCATAGGAAGACTTGGCGAGTTGCTCGACCTGTCTATCAGTAGCATCCTTCAATGAGGAGCTATCAGAGGCAGAAAACAAGGAGCGTGCAGCAATCCTGGTCATGGAAGCGTCCACCTTTGGAGACTGCGACCATTCCTGAAGCACCTCCTGGGGAAAGGGAAAGCGATTGTCCTTGGGTTTACGGACATAACGCCGCCCAGGATGTAACCTGGGTGCTCTAATCACCCTTCCAAAATTAGTGTGGTCCATGAAGGATCCACTTGGTCTGGCCTCCGGCCGCAGCCATTGATAGACCTCTTTGGGGTGTACAGTCACCTCCTCAGGAGGAGTGACAAGACGCAATGTCTCATTGATGGAGGACACCAGATCCTCCACCCCATCTGGAGGTTCAGACACAGACCCGAGAGTAGAACCCCCATCATCTTCCTCACCATCAGAGGAACGCTCCCCCTCAGAGAGCGCCTGGAGCTCGGGAGAAGCCTCACGAGCTCGCTTAGAGGGTCTCACAGTAGAAGTAAGAGACACCCGGGGGTAACTGGGAGGAGTAGCTGGGTTTTCCAGTCTCCTATGAAGTGCCTCCAGGGATTGCGACATGGAGGACATCTGGGACAGCAGGGATTCATTGATCCTATTCTGCGTTTCCCATGGCCCTGGGATCACCTGAACCTCAGGGTATAATCCCGGATTTGCAGACTCAGTAGTGGCAGTCCGGGCCTCTGGGCGTCCACAGTTATTGCAGGACCCCTCCACCAGTGTCCCTTTGCATGTAGCACAGGTAATGGTGACCACCGCCGCCTTAGCAGCATGCTTCCCAACTGAGGACATCGCCACAGTGGGGAGAATATAAGCCAATTCGTCACAAAAAAACAAACCGGGAAACCCGGTGGCTTACCGACCGCAGTAAAGCGGTAGGAGGAAGCGGTGTGCGTGTGTGACCTCCGCGAGTTCCGGTCTCCCCTGAAGTGCCGACACGTGCTGCCGATAGATCCCAGCCGGGAAGTGAGGGAGAAGATGGCCGCCGAGAGCAAAGTCGTGGGCGGCGCCGAGAACACGCGGGAAGCACACACACACGCCCATCGGTGACGTCACCGTAAGGGCTGCTTCCCATCCTCCAGGCAGCCTCATTAATGGAGGTGACTAGAGCCCGCAGCGCGGGAAAGTGTGAATAGAACATACACACACAGACTGTCAGCATATACAAACACCTGCAGTCCACAGCCGCAGCCCCTGTGATACACAGGGCGGTCGGCCAGGGTGACCCCAGCACAGGGCACACCGACAGAACCGCGGACCCGAGGGTACGCGCGGTCTGAGTGTCAGGACACATAAAGTGTCCGACACTACCCCCAGGCACACAGGAGACGCACGGGCCTCAGTGCCTGTCCGGTCTGTAAGCACCATTTAGGGAGGCCTCGGACGGGGGTGCAGCACCAGTCTGGAGTGTAAGCACCATTTAGGGAGGCCTCAGACTGGGCTGGCTCCAGTCCGGTCTGTAAGCACCATTTAGGGAGGCCTCGGACGGAGCGGAGCTGTGCAAGGCTCCCAACTCCCATTCTCCAGAGCCCCCAGAAGGGATGGAAAAAGGAGTGCGACAGCGTACCGGGAGAACACAGAGTGTCCAGGCATTTTGCCCTCCGGTACCTCCACCTGCGTGTTCCACAAAGGGTGAGCGGGGAGACTGTCGAGGGTCCCCGACGGGGACCATTTTACCTTGTCTTCAGACGCCATCACGTAAGCTGTGAGAATGCAGTGAGGTGCAAGCAAAGCGTGATCCTCCGAGCACACTAAGTTTAAAACTGAGGATGTCTCCTACGGTGGGGGTTTATAAGCGGAGGAGGCGGTGTCTACAAACTTGTAGTACCTAGTGTGACCTCCGGAGGGCAGAGCCCTAAACCCCATTGTCTGGGTCTCCCATTATGATGACCAGAAAAATGTACAATTATATAAAGTAACAGATATCAGCCTTTTATTAAGAAAAAAAAAGCATTATAATTAAAAGCTATGGATTAGAAATTATATTCAGGATGCAATAATACAGATATTCCATTTCAAAGAATTGGTTTAAAAACACCTTGAGCTTCATTCAATGGCTTTTATTTGAGCACCGATCTTGTGTAGCCATTCAAGCCCAGGGAAAAAACTGAGAAAGACCGTTTAGGTGATGGCAAATTGTTATTTCATCATAGCAATTTTCAGACCAGCAAACTAAATGCATGTTCAAGGGAATCAGTTAGTAATATCCTAAACCACCCATGTGGCATGTAGGTCACAGAATATCTGTAATTCTAAGTTTATTTCAGAGAATCAAGTTTTTTTCATCACATATATTATAATATATATATAAATATTAGTAACAGCATGTGTGTGTATATATATATATATATATATATATATATATATATATATATATATATACATAATATATATGCACACATGCTGTTAGGATCTATGGGCAGAGCAGAGCTCTCCTTGAAACTTTATATGAAAGTTGCCTTTACCAGTGTGAGACATGTGAGGACTGATAGTCTGCTCTAATAATCACACACAGCTCTGCAGTGAGATCATTACAGTACAGCAGAGATGAGCCTTGTCTCTTTACAAACACATTTGTAGTTGTCTTCTAGTGGTGTCAACTCCACTACACTGCTCCTCTCCTCACCACTGGCTGCCTGTCAGATGGAAGTTAAAGGACTATGAGACGGACACCTACAACAACAAAGACCACTTGTGCTGTACTGTGTCATCTTTGATCGGTGTAATTATGAAAGCAAAGTGTCAATCATTACTTGGTTCACTCTGGTAATGCAGCCTTGTCATGCAGATTTGGGTCAGGCACAGCTCATTTCTGCATATAAGAAAAAAGTGAATTTCTCGTACAAGACATCAGATCGCAAGTATCAAGGTATCATTTTATACATCTTTGTAGGACTTTCATTCCAATGTAGATGGCGTGGCAAGGTTGATCTTACTAAAAGACTCTCTTTAAGAAATGTCCGTAAATTAATGAACCTTTAGGAGGATTTTCAGCTCAAGTATACACCAGTATTCAAAAGGAACAAGCAAAGCTATAAATGATGTTGCCACGTAATTGTTTAAGAGTCCGACGTAAAGTGCACAGTGTACGGCTGGTATTTCATAAGGGGAATGTGTCTTCAGAAAAAGATCTAGAATATAAATAATGTTTGAGTGTTGGATAAATATAAATATTTTGACAGTTGTTTTCCCCCAAATCACACTTTTAGACTAACTTTCTGTTTCAGTGAACTCACGTGCAGCAATGAATCGACTCTGGCCCTGTATTTTGTATTGAAGCATCTAATCAGTGTGTCCAAAGGGAGCTATAACACCGCCTACTGTGATTTGTGGATCCTGTGTTATCAGATGTATATAGAGGTGTTTCGTGTCATTGTAATCCTGCCTCTGATAAGGAAACTGCTCTCAACTCGAATTGGAAAATTGCAAGTTACTAGTTTTGTTTTTAATAATGATGATGAAATAAAAAAACACACATGTAACAAAACCGGATTTAAACAATAGGTAATTTTCTGATGATACACTCCCTTTTAATAGATGATATGCAATGCATTTGTTTTGCACGGACGTTGCTGGGATAGCCCAGAGGTTTTCTTCTGTATGTAAAAGAGCTAGGGATTTGTGGCATCTTGTAAGGACTATACATTTCTATCTTTAAAGCTTGTTAATCTTCTGCATTAGCGTAGCTCGATGGTCTTCATTGCTCACATTCTCAGTAATGGATTTCAAGAAATGCCTTTCATTAGCTTGCCGGAGCGAGCGGTTTTTGGAAGTATCATTTGCTTTCAGGTTTTCATACTGGGAGAGAATTTCTAGTGACAAAAAAAAGAGGGGTTCACATGTATTTTCTGGCATCATTGCAATAATATGGAGGACATGACAGAATACCTGACTGTAAATAAATAACACCTCCTGGACATAGTTTGCTTCTTTCTGAAGATTGTGTTCTGGCAGCTGCTGTTTAACAGTATCCAGCATATCAGATATGCACACACTATAAAGTCTCGCAATGTGCTTTTGGCCATCAATTGGAAGCCAGTTAGAACAGCTTGGGCTACAAAGGAGCTGAAACCCTCTGAGTAGTAAGACTGAGAACTGAAGATCATAGGCAAAAGGCCGG
>JARQOC010000002.1:427112271-427297564 GCA_033576535.1 Allobates femoralis | reverse complement strand
GGGATCCTGAAGCTTAAAGAGGGAAGTGAAGTTAATATTTTTGCTAAAAATACATGAGCACCAAGATTTGAAACTGCAAAGTGGCATGCCTTACTTATAACATACTCAGGATACAATAAGGCCAGTCTAGCCACTCTAGAAACTGTGCCATAGTCCGCTACATTTTGGGAGATCTGATTGAACGTCATGTTGAGCTCCTCTTGGAAATTATTGGTAAATGCAGACATGCAGTGAGACAAACCTTTTTCACCCCATCTATTCAGGACCCTCATCAGCATATCATCCATCTGAGCTAATGATAGTTCACAAAATAAATCTAAAATAACAGCTGTAGCATTCCTAATGTCCATGATGTTTATATTGTTCTGCTCAGAAGTGGCTTTAACGACTGTCTCCAACAACTTCAGAATGAGGTCTGGTTCAAGAAAAGTCTCTTTATTTGTTTTAAGGCAATTTACCCAATCACTGGAGAAAGCCCAAGTCATTTCAGATACAAACTCAGAACATATTTCCTTATAACGGCACATTTTATAGTCAATTATGTTTTTAGCAACAGTAGCCATCATGTCCACATCATTCATCTTACACATTATCTGAATGTTGGTGGTTTTTTCCAGAAGGCTCGAAATACAGCTTGACAGTTCTAAAGCAATCCCTCTTTGCTCTTGAGGAAAAGTCTCACTAGATGTAATTGGGACCAAATTTTTATGTAAAGATGCAAGACTACCATTCATCCTAAAACATTCATAGGAAATCTTGTCACCATTGTTCATGTAATTGTGCAGCTCTTCACCCCAGTGAAGCAGCAGATCTTTCAAAGTTTGTAAGCCAAGGTGTTGGGCACCTCCTAATAACCTAAACCTGGAAGCAGTGCTGCCACTCTGCACAATCCGCTCTGCTTCTCTGATCATTTCTAGGAGACTTTTTTGGGGAATATTATCCTTGACCTTTGTGTTACCAAAGCAAAGGACGGCTACTAGCTTCTCCAGATACAGTCTTATCGGAAGTTCATCAGATTCTTTTTCTAAAAAAGCAGATGAACACAACATGTCTGCTAAATTTGCTATTGTGTAGCACTTTAGTTTGCTGTTATCTATGCTTTGCATGATTTTAGGAAGCCCCTCTAAAAACACAGCTAGAATATTGTCAGATGGAGGTAGGCATTGCTCAGGATCCAACTTAAATCTCTTGGAACTTTGGCATACGTCATCATTGGTCTTAGTTAGGTATTGGCAAGCAACAGCTGAAAATATTTTAACATCCTCGTCCTTGCTGTTTTGATTATTTTTCAATATCTCCCACCACACATCCAGGAAAAAAGTCACATCGTCTATAGATGTTTCTTCACAAACATGGCTTAACATCAAGGATGCTTCTTCCAACCAAAAATGTGTTGGTAAGGCTAGGAGAAGCTCTGCAAAAACATCTGCTGCATTTGTGGCTTTTAGTACTTCAAACAAAACAGTGTGATTCATTTTTGGAATCATGTTTTCCACAGGAAAGAAAACATCCTCTTTCCATCTCCTGTCAATATCAAAGTCTCCTTCCAAGGAGTTTTGTGCTTGACATGAGAGCACTTTAGCCCAAAATATTGCAATGAGCTTCTTCCTCCATTCATGGCTTTGTGACCAGGTCCCTGAGACGATTTCTTTTAAAGCATTTGTGATCGGCTTCTCTATAAGAGGCCATTCGGCCTTCTTAATCTTCAGCAAGGTTTTCTGTAAAGTGAGTTTTTCAGCCAATAGTAGAGCTCCTTGAAGGACTACCGTTTGTTCACATATGTTCCAACTCCCTGGGGAAAAAAAAAAATACCTTCAGTATAAATGTTTGCAGGTCACTGATGAAAATGACACACAATACTAAAATATTGTATAAAAACCTGTTTAGCAACTTATTAATTACCTGCAAACCAAGGAGATCGAATAACCACAAAAGCAATTAAAACAAAGAAAATGATTTGTTCCCAATATCTGTAAGAGTTTACAACTCCTTAGCAATTGTGAAATCTTGAAGAAAGTCAGGCAATTATTATGCAGAGACGAAAGTACCATTTACACACTTCTTTACGGTTCATTGGTTCATAATGCGCTCATAAGATTGTACAAATGTTCAGAATTTACACTGCCACTGATCATGTGAATGGTCCTTATTAGAAAACATTGCACATTTCTCTGAATAGCTCAACGGCATTAAAGGGGTTTTCCCACAAACTAAAGTAATTTTATATTTAATTTTAATCAATAGATCTTGGAATAATGATAATTTCCACAATTGGATGCATTTAAAAAATAATGTTCCTATACTGATATAATCTTATATATGTGCCCTTGCTATGTACGATAAAATGGCCGAATCTGACCATGCATGGAGCATTGGACTGATCCTGGACTGGGGAGGATGCAAAAAGAGTATTCAGACATTACAGCACCAGATCACAGCTGATTCCTTTTTTTGCCGTAAAACATTTCCCTGCCTGTTTTTAAAAAAAGGTTTTAATTCAAAGAAGGAATTATTTGCAATCCCGTGGGGTAAGGTTTGTGACTCTTTTGCATCCTCACCAGTCCCGGATCAAACCAAGCTCCATGCACTGTCAGATTTAGCCATTTTACAGTCCATAGCAGGGACACATATATAAGATTATCGCAGCCCAGGAGATGTGGTATGATCAGATCATGTCCCTATATGGTCAGATACATCCATTACACAGTACATAGCAGGACACATATATAAGATTATCTCAGCACAGGAGATGTGGTATGATCAGACCATGTCCCTGTACGGTCAGACACATCCATTACACAGCACATAGCAGGGACACATATAAGATTATCTCAGCACAGGAGATGTGGTATGATCAGACCATGTCCCTGTACAGTCAGATACATCCATTACACAGCACATAGCAGGGACACATATATAAGATTATCTCAGCACAGGAGACGTGGTATGATCAGACCATGTCCCTATATGGTCAGATACATCCATTACACAGTACATAGCAGGACACATATATAAGATTATCTCAGCACAGGAGATGTGGTATGATCAGACCATGTCCCTGTACGGTCAGACACATCCATTACACAGCACATAGCAGGGACACATATAAGATTATCTCAGCACAGGAGATGTGGTATGATCAGACCATGTCCCTGTACAGTCAGACACATCCATTACACAGCACATAGCAGGGACACATATATAAGATTATCTCAGCACAGGAGATGTGGTATGATCAGATCATGTCCCTATATGGTCAGATACATCCATTACACAGTACATAGCAGGACACATATATAAGATTATCTCAGCACAGGAGATGTGGTATGATCAGACCATGTCCCTGTGTGATCAGACACATCCATTACACAGTCTATAGCAGGGACACATATGTAAGATTATGTCAGCACAGGAACATTTTTTTTTAAAACACATCAAATTGTGGAACTTATTATTATTCTGAGGTCTATTGATTAAAATTAACTTTAAAATTAACTTTGTTCATGGGAAAACCTCTTAAAGCAGATGACCTAGCGAATCTAAGGGACATTTACAATGTGGGTGAACAAATTTTTTTAGTCTGCAGGCTGCAATGGCATCTTTTTGTAGTAAAAAGCTATGTGCCCACGGGGCGTTTTTTTAATTTATTTTTGATGCTGCATTTTTAAAACGGCACCAAAAACAGATCAGTCACTGCATCTGACAGCAAAGTGAATGGGACATTCAAATTTCTGTGCAGACGTCAGTGTTTTTGACTGCTGTGTTAGGCTGGCTTCACACTTGCAGATGCATCTGCAGCGTTTTGCAGATGCATCTGCAAGTATCAGCATGCAGACCGCGGCCGTGGTGTGAATGCTCTCATTCATTCCTATATGTGAGCCGTAAGCAGGCGTATGCCTGCTTACAGATCACACTCTCCCGCCCGCACTATGGACGCGAGATGTTGCGTCCAAGGTGCGGGGCGGGAGTGTGTGATCTGTCAGCAGGCATACGCCTGCTTACGGCTCACATACAGGAATGAATGAGAGCATTCAGACCGCGGTGCGCCCTATTATAAACATAGGGGCCGCGGTCTGCATGCTGATACTTGCAGATGCATCTGCAAAACGCTGCAGATGCATCTGCAAGTGTGAAGGCAGCCTAAGTGCACTCAGAAAATCATGAGCATGTCAATTACTGCTTCATTTTTCTGCTGCACTTTCTCCACTGACTCCATTCTACTAAAAAAAAAAAAAGGCATCACAAACGGATTGGTATTACACAATACATTTATGATGCTTTTTGTAATGCACTTTCCACACCACAAATGCTGGTTCTTGCCCTTCTGGCAATCCCGCGGCATGCTCCAGCTATGTGTTCCTTCCAGGCACCAGTAACAGGACCTGCAAAAAGTGATAAGGAACTGGTCATGTGACCAGTCAGGTGACCTTTTAATGTGCGATACCCAGAAGTAACCCATCGCCAGACACGGCAGATCTTGGGTAAGGTAATAAAGTGTGTGTGTGTGTGTGTGTGTCCTGCTTATGGAATATTACTGTGTTTTTGCTTTGGAAAGGCGCAGCACTAAAAAAAAAACAGAGCAAAGAAGCAAAACAAGCAAATGATGTGTCTGTGATGCTTTTTTTTTTTTTTTTTTTTTTTTTTGTGTTTGCAAAAATCAGTATGCACATAGCCAAAGGGTCCTCAGTAAAACTTAAAAAGGGGTTGTCCGGTCTAAAACAACAAATTTGTAGTCCCTCTATGTGACTATAGACTTGTGAATTCTCACATCACATAAACTGTGATGATTCTCTGGTGTCAGAGACGGGAACACCGATTATGTGGAAGCAAGAATGTGTAATGAATACTCCTGGCCAACTAGAAGGGCATGGCCCAACTATTCCAACTCGAAGGGCATGGCTTACCCAATCAAGTGTATAGAGTGAGGCTGTGCCCATGGTGTCCATCATCGACTTCTGAGGTGATGTTCACAAATCCCACAATTCACTGCGCCCACCAGAAACCACGCCATATTAGCACACCCAAGTGATGTGGTGTAAGTAATATGGTATAAGCTGGCAGAGGTACTGACAGCCGACACGACACATGCCGAACACTTCCGCCGCACCGTCTGCCACCCACCTTCTACGACTTACCAGACAGATAAAAGGACCTGCGGTGATGTCACGGTTATCTGATAAGTCACATGACTGGGTGGAGCACCTTTATAACCTGTTAATACGCTTATTCTGCATCTTAATCATTTATCTGATGGCCATGACAATGCTTGCAATCTTCGGAAAAACAACTGTTAGGGTAACTTGAATATGCCAACGATTGCCATAACTAGTGTGTGGGAACATCTCTTCGCCAAGAACAGTTCAGCCATTCAGCTGTAATTATGCTCTCCTGACTAGCCAAATCTTCTTTTCTGCATGTTGTACAGGCCTCCTGGTAGGATTTTTATGGCATGTGGCATGCACTCCCCACCTCTTAAATGGACCTTAAAATTTCCCCAGCCTATGGCTGAAAGCCACTTCATATTTTAGGCACCTTTGTGGGGAGGTGTCTGAGCAATTAGGTTACTATAGTGTCCGAGTTCCTGCTAGTCAGCCTCAAGTATCTACTTCAGCTGCTACTCCGACTCCATCCTGTCAGTCTCAAGTACTAACAGTTGCTTCCTACTTCCACTCCATCCTGTCAGCTTACATTACTAATTCCTGTCTGCTGATCTCTGTCATGATGCCTACCGAACATGTGTCCCTGACCTTCCCTTCAGCTAGTACCAAGGACTGCCCTGAAGTGGTTTCTGGTGTCTACCAACAACCCAGGCCAACCTCTCCATCAAGTGCTCTGGGTGCAGACTGGGTAGACAGTTATGCACCTTCAGGGTAAGCCCGGCCAAGGCACAGTGGGTCCACACAAGCCAGCGTGACATACGCGCAATGTTTCCAGTGCAGAAGGGATAACAAGGCCAGCCAGAAGGACATCAATTACAGGAATGTGATTGCAACATGTAAAGCTGAACTGCTCTATGAGAACACACAGCCCACTGGAATAGTCAGGGTAAGTGCCTGCCAATAATTTCTACTAAATAAGATTTGTGTCAGCATATGAATATAAAGGCAACCACAGCACTGTTTAACTATACAGTACCTTATATGTGGAAACTACATGATGAATAAAAACCGCATATGTTTTTCTACAAATGTGCTGCTGTTTTGAAAATTGATGCCCACAGGTAAAAAAATTGTTAGAACGAGTTTCAACAGTAAAAATTGTAATGCAAAAACCATCACAAAACCACAGTAATTTGAGGTAAAAATTAATGTGTTTTTTTAACTTGTATTATTTACTTAAATGTGAACTTGTCCACACTTCTTTATATAATGAATTAGTGGTATAGCTGTATATCTGATTGCCCTCCAATATATGATACATAAGCATCTAATGTGCCAGCCATGATGAATCTAGAGTTAAAGTCATGCACCTCTCGGCTGCATGCCTCAGTGGCGTGTCAATACACTTGGAAGCAGCATCCAAATATCTTCTAGTAGATTCTAATTCTCTGGAACTTTAATTTCTGTGGAGATGTGTTAATTTACAACATACAATTCAACTCCTCCTCCTCTTTTGTCAGTTCTATCCTTTTTGAATAAGTTGTATCCTTTCATCTGTATGTTCAAATCATGTGTGTCACACTACCTGGTTTCTGTGATGCTGATGAGGTCATCATTTTCCTTCCTTGTTCTCCTTGTTTGTATCGTATGCTTGGTGCGTTTGTGTAAAAACATTTTAGTTTGTGCTTAGTTGCTTCCCTTTTCTTAGCTTCCTTCTGTGTATCATGTCATAGGTCCTTCTTTACCGCATCTAGTATACATGTTTAGTACGTCCTTTAGATGTATGTTCTTGTCCAGTGTCTTTCTTTCCATTCCCTCTTTTTCTAGTTTAAAGCCCTCCTGGGGAGTGTGGCAAGTCTTCAGGCAAATGTATGTTTCCCAGGTTTTGGGAGGTGTAACCTGTCTCTAGCGAGGTGTCTATCGTAGAATTCACTCCATGGTCCAAAAATCAGAATCTCTGCAACACTGTCGTAGCCAGTAGTTCACTTCTAGTATCCTATTCCATCTCCTGATGCCATGACCATCAACTGGTAGGAGTGATGAGAAAACTACCTACACATCCAGTTTTTTCACTTTCTTCCCCAGATTTTCAAAGTCTTTGAAGGTAGTTGGTAGGTCATTTTTTGCAGTGTCTTTTGTGACTACATGTATTAGTAGGAAAGGGTAGTCATCTTTGGAACTGAAAAGGTTTGGTATCCTGTCAGTCACATCATTTACCTTTGCTCCTGGGAAGGATCATAATTCTCATACGCATATGTCCGGCATGCAGCCAGTTGCCTCCGTGCCTCTTAGTAGGGAGTCACCCATAACTACTACTCTTCTTTTGGGAACACTTTTTTTTGTCTCTCCTGGGTGTTTCTGGGTGACTTGTTTCTTCTTTTGTTGGAATGGTATAACCTTGAGTTGTGCAATTTTTGTCTATCTGCTTGAGGGTTTGATATGGGTTCCTTAGCTGTGTGGGTGGTGATGACTTTGTGATACGCTGGGTACTTTTGGTCACGTAAATCCACTTTTCAGCCTCTGTAGGTGCTCTGAAGTTTTTCTTCCTTTCGGTATCCTGAAATTTTGCTTCTTCCAAGAAATCCTTATCTTCTTTAATGAGCGTCAGCATCGCTATTCTTTCTTCTAGGCCCTGCAACTTTTCTTTTAAAAAGACCACTAGTCTGCAATTTGCAATTGTGGCAGGTGAAGTTGCCTTTTTTGTCTGGTAGATCCGTGAACATGTAGCATGTCAATAAAGGGATATGTAAAAGCGCTATTAGCATTCTGACCTTTATTACCCCCAGCAGCCTCTGGCTTTCAGTCATAGGGGTGCAGCCAAAGTGATTTCACTCAGCGCTCTGTGCATACTTAGCAGCGGCTGTAGCCATGTCCTAGCACCGAGTCACAGCAGACACGAATGTTTAACCCCATATATGCATTCCTTTTTTTTTTTTTTTTTACATGGCATGTTCCCTTTAAGAGGGGTTAAGTCCAAATAACAAAGGATCAGGACAGAATTTCAGCCTATAGGCTCAAGTAATTACTTCACTTATTGACAATAATCAGGGACATTAAAAATGGCAGGAAATTGAGACTTAAAGGGATCCTGTCACCTCCAAAACGCCTCCTAAGCGAGCAAAACATGTCCCTGCAGCATCCTATCACTAATCTCACACTCCTTTCGTCCCCTAAAAGCATCCTGTGAAAGTGCATAAAAACGTTTTAATACTCATTAGTGATTATAATTAGCAGTGACTATATTCTTTAGTCACCAAGGCGGGCTGTTTTGCAGCTCCAGGACCCACCCTGTCTCTGTGTGTTTGCTGTGATGTGCAGGCATTGCCTCCCCCCTCTCTATCACTCACAGAATGCAAATTATGAGTCCTGCCTTCAGTTTCAGTTTCACAGCAGCACAGACAGCGAGAGGCTGGATCATTCAGGCTGCAAAACAACATGCCTTGGTGACTAAAGAATATGGCCCCTGCTAATTATAATCACTATGAGTGAGTATTAAAACGTTTTTATGCACTTTCACAGGATGCTTTTAGGAGACAAAAGGAGTGTGAGATTAGTGATGGATGCTGCAGGGACATGTTTTGATAGCTTAGGAGGTGTTTTGGAGATGACAGGATCCCTTTAAGACAATCACCACATTGGAAATCCAGTGTCAATTCTGAGAAAATGTGACAGAGTCAACAAGTTTTACCAATGTCACAGTACGGCAAGTGGCAGTACAGATTTGGTGCTGACAGTTTACATGCATGTATTTTAGCAAATCAGACATCAAAAGTGCTTACCAAATTCCATTTCATTACTCATGGTATAGAAATCCTTACAGCATATCTCCAGCACTATCTAAAAACAAACAAAGGGTATAAGAATATGACAAGAAAATTATTAATAGAAACACTTACTAATGTAATGATCCATCTTGTCTGCACATCGTAGTAACAAGATTTACTGGTAAATACATAAATGTTTTAAACATACACACGTAGCCATACATATATAACACACACACATACATATATTGTAAGGCATGCCGGCGCTATGGCATGTGGCCGACATGACTCACTTGGGCCCTGAGCCGTGCACACAGGGGTTAACAGCAGTTGGACATATGTGAAAAAATGAGTGCTATGTTAGACCTGACCGGTGCACAATGGGTTAATGGCACCCAGGTTTGTGTTTTTAATTGCACCACACAAAGGGTTAACAGCAGCGAAGTCTGTTCAGGAGGATGCTGATTGAAAGCACTACTTTGCAGGTGTGGGTGTGGCAGGCAAGATAATAGCTGCCTAGGCCTGTGTTTGGAGGACAGACCAGACATGATCCTCTGAGGGAGAGGACGTGTCTCAGAGGGGTCCCGTCCCCTTTGGGGGAGTAGGCAGGACGCCTGGCTCTCCATGCTAGAGCTGCTGGTCCCTTTGAGCCGTACGAAACCTGTGGCCAGACAGAGAGGTTAGAGGAGCATCTGAGTGTATGGGCATTCTTGCCAAACTTGAGGGGGGCTCACTCTGACCATGTTGGTGAGGCTGCCGTCCGGGATCTCTGCCTGTGTTGGTAAGGTTTGGAGGCAGCTGGGCATCATAGGCAGGGTGAGGAGAGCTTGGGAGACGCTTTGACTGCCCTGGAGCTCAGGTGGCTCACAACCTGGTCTGGGCCTAGAGGGCTAAAGTCCATGCCGGACTGTGCTTGTGTGCGTGGTCTGGGCCTGACAAGGCAGATGTCCATAGAAGTTCATGCTGGACTGTGGATGTGTGCGAGTGGACCCTATGATGGGTTGGAGCCCACGGAGGCCAGGCGGCCGTAACCGCCATTGGGTCCGACTGGGTAGTTGGTAAAGGACCCATTGACTGAGTGGAACTATAAGGTCAGAGGGCTGAGGGTTTGCAGCACCTGTAGGTGGGAAGACTGGCTGAGCCTGGAGGAGCTCGCGATGGCGTGTTGGGTGCAGCCATTGTCCTGGAGGTCTGGGCCTGTGACGGCAGATTTGGGAGTGGCTGGCGACCAGGAAGACCCGTGCTGAGGAGTCCTCAGGGATGACTGGCTTGCCCTGGAGCTCAGGTGGCTGGACCCTGGCCTGGTTCTGACCGGCATCATGGACAAAGGCCGGTGTGAGAGAGACTGCCATGGTCTATGGTGTCCCATAAGGAGGGGACACGTACAATATACGTGTGCCAGGTGGGCATAGCTGCCCTGAACATGTGATGATGTGAATAGCCCTATGGGAGGCGAATATGTGATGTGCTGATGTATAGCCCTACGGGAGGCGCATACGTGTGCCAGGCGGGCATAGCCGCCCAGAATATGTAATGTGTTGACGTATAGCCCTACGGGAGGCGTATACATGTGCCAGGTGGGCATAGCCGTCCTGAATATGTGATGTGTTGATGTATAGCCCTACGGAAAGCGAATATGTGTGCCAGGCGGGCATAGCCGCTTGAATCATAAGGGCGTAGGTAAAACTACCCTGTATGATGTAAAGTGGGTTACTCATGATGGCTTGTGCAAGAGAGCCATGCATGACGTATCCACTAGGTAATAGGATGGGGAATGATCCCTGTCAGAAGGCCAGGAAGCTGCAACCGCCATTGGGATGACTGCTAAGTCGTTTGTGAATGTCCCGTTGATGAAGGGATGTATATAATATGTAATGGGATTTGTGAATGTCCTGTACAATGATTATGTGAGGATTATATGTGAAATGTAAAGTGTATTGTTTGTTACCAGCAGTTTATGACAGCTCAATAAACTGTTGCATTATGTTTGACGTTAAAAAAACAAAACAAAACAGGGTTGTCAGTGTTTTTCCTATTGCCAAGCGGGTTCCCCAAGGGTGCTACCTCACAATATGTGTATATACACACGTGGGAATACATAAATACACAAGTAGCCATTCGTATATAATATATACACACATAACCATACATATATACATATACGTATGGCAAGAATTAAGAGACCACTGCACAGTTTTCTAAAAATCACCATCTCTACACATCTGACAGCCATTCCATTCCAGTGTTGGTTGAATTCCAACCAAAGTACACCTCATTCTACTTAATGTGCTTCTGATTAGGTGATCACCTGAACCAAATCTTATTTAACGAGGGAAAGTATAAAAAACACTGCTATGGTCTTCACAATCCCCAAGTAATAGGACAAGCTGGATGGCAAAACAAGTGCTAGGAATAGCCCAAATTTATTTCAATGAAAAAATAACATAACCATGCCAAAGGAGTTGAACAGAAAAGTCTTGAATGAGGAAAAGAAGGGCTCAATTCTGGCTTTACTAACTAACTTTACTTATTACTAACTAATACATGAGCGTCATGTTGCTTCCAACCTTAAAATTTCAAAGACGGTAGTCCATCACAACAAGGTCAAGAAGCAGACATTGGGAACAACAAAGCTACAGACTTGCAGAGGGCCAAAAACAACTCTCCACTGACCAGGATGACCATCATCTTATTCAAATGTCATTCACCAACCCCAGAATGTCATCAAGTGACTTACAAAAGGAATGGCAAATGGCAGCTGGGGTGAAGTGCACAGCAAGAACAGATCGTAACAGGTTCCTAGAGGCAGGACTCAAGTCAGGTAAAGCTAGTAAAAAGCCTTTCATCAATGAGAAGCAAAGGAGAGCCAGGCTGAAGTTTGCCAAAGACCATAAGATTTGGACCACAGAGGACTGGAGTAAGGTAATCTTCTCTGATGAGTCTAAGTTTCAGCTTTGCCCAACACCTGGTTGTCTAATGGTTAGACGGAGACCTGGAGAGGTGTACAAGCCATACTGTCTTGCACCCACTGTGAAATTTTGTGGAGGATCGGTGATGATCTGGGGTTGCTTCACCAAGGCTGGAATTGGGCAGGTTAATCTTTGCGAAGGATGTATGAATCAAGCTGCATACAAGATTATCCTTGAAAAACATTTGCTTCCTTCTGCTCAGGCAATGTTCCCCAACTCTGAGGACTGGTTTTTCCAGCAGGCAATGCCCCATGCCACACAGCTAGGTCAATCAATGTGTGGATGAAGGAGCACCACACCAAGAGTCTGTCATGGCCAGCCCAATCTCCAGACCTGAACCCCATTGAAAACCTCTAGAATGTAATCAAGAAAAAGATGGATACTCATCAAAGAAGAACTGCTTACATTTTTGTGCCAGAAGTGGCATAAGGTCACCCAAAAGCAGTGTGAAAGAATGGTGGAAAGCATGCCAAGACACATGAAAGCTGTGATTAAAAATCATGGTTATTCCACCAAATATTGATTTCTGAACTCTTCCTGAGTTAAAACAATAGTGTTGTTGTTTCTAAATGAATATAGACTTGTTATCTTTGCATTATTTGAGGTCTGAAAGCACTGTTCTGTTACTTTTTTATTATTTTGATGATTTCTCACATTTGTAGCTTTGAATTTCGGAGACATGTTGTCAGTAGTTTATAGAGTAAAAGAACAATGTACATTTTACGCAAACATATACCTATAAAAGAAAAATCTGAGAAACTGAAAATAAATTTTGCAGTGGTCTCTTAATTTTTGCCAGAGCTGTATGCATGTATATACATACATACACACATGTGAAGATACATATATACTACACAAAGCCATACATATAATACACACACGTAGCCATACAAATATAATACACACACATAGCCATATAGTGGTCTCTTAATTTTTGCCAGAGCTGTATGCATGTATATACATTCATACACAGGTGAAGATACATATGTACTACACAAAGCCATACAAATATAATACACACACACACGTAGCCAAACATAAATAATACACACACGCAGCCATACATATATAATACACACACACGTAGCCATACATATATAATACACACACATGTAGCCATACATATATAATACACACACACGTAGCCATACATATATAATACACACACACAGCCATACATATATAATACACACACAAGCAGCCATACATATATAATACACACACAGCCATACATATATAATACACACACACACACACACAGCCATACATATATAATACACACACGTAGCCATACATGTATAATACACACACGTAGCCATACATGTATAATACACACACGTAGCCATACATGTACAATACACACACACACGTAGCCATATATATATATAATACACACACAAGCAGCCATATATATATAATACACACACAAGCAGCCATACATATATAATACACACACAAGCAGCCATACAAATATAATACGCACACAAGCAGCCATACATATACAATACACACACAAGCAGCCATACATATATAATACACACACAAGCAGCTATACATATATAATACACACACACGTAGCCATACATATATAATACACACACACAAGCAGCCATCTCTATACATAATCACCAGTTTTGCGCTTCCGGCCACTGTGCCGCTAAACTGCTGATTATCGCTACCCCGGAAGCGCCGCCATATTAGCACACCCATGGCGCAGGCTGCCGGCGGCTGCCTGCAGGCTCCCGTGCCCGCACACCCCCGCACGGTGCTGCCTCCCCTGTTCAGATGCCGCCGCCGCACTCTCTTTGCAGCCTCCAGGCCCAAAGCCCGCCGCAGTCAGGGGGAGCGCAATTACAGAAGGGGCCGCCGCCAGCATCTGCGGCCCCCTTCATCACAGACGCTGCGTCCTCCGCTCAGATGCCGCCCGCGGCACACTCTCATTGCAGGCTCCAGGCCCGCCGCAGCCAGGGGGAGCGCCATTACTAAAGGGGCCGCCGTCAGCATCTGCGGCCCCCTTCATCACAGACGCTGCGTCCCCCGATCAGATGCTGCCCGCGGCACACTCTCATTGCAGGCTCCAGGCCCGCCGCAGCCAGGGGGAGCGCCATTACTAAAGGGGCCGCCGCCAGCATCTGCGGCTCCCTTAATCACAGACGCTGCCCACCGCTCTCTCATTGCAGCCTGCAGACCTGCCGCAGCCATGGGGGAGCGCTATTACTGAAGGGGCCGCCGCCAGCATCTGCGGCCCCCTTCATCACAGACGCTGGCCCCACACTGCCCCTGCTCACCCCTCTTACCCCCCCACATGCCTTCACTCCCCACACTGCCCCTGCTGATACCCCACAGGGTCAAGTCACAGCTGCTGCCCCCAATGCCAAACAGCCCACCCCCCATCTTGATGTCACCCCACTCCCGATGCGATAGCATCGGGCCTTTTTACTAGTACATATATAATACACACACACACAAGCAGCCATACATATGTAATACACACACACACACACACACAAGCAGCCATACATATATAACACACACACACAATCGGCCATAGAAATACAAACATGCGCGGCCATTCATATACAATACACACCCACGTAGCCATACATATACAATACACACCCACGTAGCCATACATATACAATACACACCCACGTAGCCATACATATACAATACACACCCACGTAGCCATACATATACAATACACACCCACGTAGCCATACATATACAATACACACCCACACAGCCATACATATACAATACACACCCACACAGCCATACATATTTAATACACACACACACAGCCATACCTATTTAATACACACACACACACAGCCATACCTATTTAATACACACACACACACAGCCATACATATATAACACACACACACAGCCATATATGTATAATACACACACACACACACAGCCATACATGTATAATACACACACACACAGCCATACATATATAATACACACACACACACGCAGCCATACATACAGTTAGGGCCAGAAATATTTGGACAGTGACACAAGTTTTGTTATTTTAGCTGTTTACAAAAACATGTTCAGAAATACAATTATATATATATAATATGGGCTGAAAGTGCACACTCCCAGCTGCAATATGAGAGTTTCCACATCCAAATCGGAGAAAGGGTTTAGGAATCATAGCTCTGTAATGCATAGCCTCCTCTTTTTCAAGGGACCAAAAGTAATTGGACAATGGACTCTAAGGGCTGCAATTAACTCTGAAGGCGTCTCCCTCGTTAACCTGTAATCAATGAAGTAGTTAAAAGGTCAGGGGTGGATTCCAGGTGTGTGGTTTTGCATTTGGAAGCTGTTGCTGTGACCAGACAACATGCGGTCAAAGGAACTCTCAATTGAGGTGAAGCAGAACATCCTGAGGCTGAAAAAAGAAAAAAATCCATCAGAGAGATAGCAGACATGCTTGGAGTAGCAAAATCAACAGTTGGGTACATTCTGAGAAAAAAGGAATTGACTGGTGAGCTTGGGAACTCTAAAAGGCCTGGGCGTCCACGGATGACAACAGTGGTGGATGATCGCCGCATACTTTATTTGGTGAAGAAGAACCCGTTCACAACATCAACTGAAGTCCAGAACACTCTCAGTGAAGTAGGTGTATCTGTCTCTAAGTCAACAGTAAAGAGAAGACTCCATGACAGTAAATACAAAGGGTTTACATCTAGATGCAAACCATTCATCAATTCCAAAAATAGACAGGCCAGAGTTAAATTTGCTGAAAAACACCTCAAGAAGCCAGCTCAGTTCTGGAAAAGTATTCTATGGACAGATGAGACAAAGATCAACCTGTACCAGAATGATGGGAAGAAAAAAGTTTGGAGAAGAAAGGGAACGGCACATGATCCAAGGAACACCACATCCTCTGCAAAACATGGTGGAGGCAACGTGATGGCATGGGCATGCATGGCTTTCAATGGCACTGGGTCACTTGTGTTTATTGATAACATAACAGCAGACAAGAGTAGCCGGATGAATTCTGAAGTGTACCGGGATATACTTTCAGCCCAGATTCAGCCAAATGCTGCAAAGTTGAGTGGACGGCGCTTCATAGTACAGATGGACAATGACCCCAAGCATACAGCCAAAGCTACCCAGGAGTTCATGAGTGCTAAAAAGTGGAACATTCTGCAATGGCCAAGTCAATCACCAGATCTTAACCCAATTGAGCATGCATTTCACTTGCTCAAATCCAGACTTAAGACGGAAAGACCCACAAACAAGCAAGACCTGAAGGCTGCGGCTGTAAAGGCCTGGCAAAGCATTAAGAAGGAGGAAACCCAGCGTTTGGTGATGTCCATGGGTTCCAGACTTAAGGCAGTGATTGCCTCCAAAGGATTCGCAACAAAATATTGAAAATAAAAATATTTTGTTTGGGTTATGTTTATTTGGCCAATTACTTTTGACCTCCTAAAATGTGGAGTGTTTGTAAAGAAATGTGTACAATTCCTACATTTTCTATCAGATATTTTTGTTCAACCCTTCAAATTAAACGTTACAATCTGCACTTGAATTCTGTTGTAGGGTCATTCCATGTCAAGTGAACCAATGATTATTACCTCTATATTTTTAATTCTTTTGAGATTTTGTTATTTGATAATAGCATGTCAGACAATGCAAAATGTGAAGAGAAAAATTTTTTTAAAAATTTATTTTTTTTAAAAATGATTTTCAAAGTTCGGAAAAAGTGTGAATTTCGCTGTTGCCTGCCTTTACGTTTCTCCTCATAACTCAGGCTAGGAATAAGATAGAGAGACAAAATAAACACCAATCTACTCAGAACTATACAGGCTTTCATCAGATATGTCACAAGAGGATCTTTGTTAATATTTTACCCATGTGATCGCAAGCGCAAAACTTTAAAACGTATTTCCGAAAAATCGGCGCGCTTTAAATATTTCAAAAACTGCCCATGTGTCTGCTTTGCTCTTAGCCACATCTGTACCAAATTTCAAGTTGGGATCGCAATGGGATCATATTTTAACATATTTTACTAATAGCGTCAATGGGTCATTCCATATCAAGTGATCTAAATATGAATATTTTTTTTTACCTGACGTCTTTAGATTTTTTTTTTTTTCCTTTATGAAGTACTACTTTAGTTAATTACAAATTAAAAGTTTGGAATTTTTTTCTTCATCAGTTAATTTTTTACAGATTTTTAAAGTTTAAAAAAAGCGTGAATTTTGGCCTGGTATGACTTTACATTTTTTTATCTCGGGCTAGAAATAAGATAGAGAAACAAAATAAACACCATTCTACTCAGAACTGTCCAGGCTTTCACCAGATATGTCACAAGAGTATATTTGTTAATTTTAAATTTTTACCCATGCGAATGCAAACGCAACATTTTGAAACGCATTTCCGAAAAAACGTTTTAATAAAAATTTTCCAAAACTGCCCATGTGTCTTTTATGCTCTTAGCCACATCGGTACCAAATTTCAAGTTGGGATCGTGATGGGATCATATTTTAAAATATTTAACTATGGTTAATCTCATTTTTATTACATTTTGAAAAAACATATGAAAGACATACATTCAATCTTTTAACAAAATCTTGAGACATATAAAATATACAAAAAGAGAATTCACAAAGTTATTAGTAACTTTAAGATAAGCTGCAAATTTACTTTTGCGCTTATCTCTGGTGCAATATATACTACAATCTACGGTAAATATAATTCCAAACACTCAAGTATACAACCTTTCTCAGGGTTTTGAGATGTTCTGATGTCAAGGGGACAAGCAGCCCCAGCAGAATGATTTTTATCACTTGGCCCCTTCTAACAGGTTGACCACGTAAGTGGGTCATTACCCGTTGAGGCCTAGTTGGAATAGTCTATCGACTGGTGTACCGGAAAGGAAGGCCGAAATATTAATGATCTACTCACAGCTCAGAGTTTCCGATACCTGTCTAATGTTCACTAGAATTCTGAAGGTATAGGTGTAGAAAGGAAATACCTAGACTGAATGTATCAGATGGGAAGAAAAGAGAGATAGAAAAGAAGAGAGAGAGAAGAGAAACAAAAACCATTAGAAAAAGTTATACTGGGAAAGAAAAGCCACGTAAAAAAAAAAGAAAAAAAGGAGGGGGGGGGGGGGGGGACGGGTGAGGTATGGGAAGGAGAAAGGGTACTCATCCCACTGGCTCCCCATCAGCCAGAGGTCGAGCCATATTATCTGTGCTGGAAAAGATACTCCTAAATTCTGCAGAGTCGTGAAAAAGAATCCATTCAACCCAAATCCCTAAGAATTTGTTCCGAGATCCCGACGCATCAGCTGCGAGCTCCTCCATTCGATATATGTCCATCAATTCTTTGAACCAATCAAGTAGAGATGGAGCCCGGCTTGATTTCCAGAACCTCGGGATCACAGCACGAGCAGCCGAGATGCAAAAGCGGAGAATATCCCTCTTCTGTAGCCCAATAGGACCTGGAAAAATGGATAACATTGCCGATTCTGGGCAGCATTCGGCTTGTTTACCTGTTATCCGGGCGTATGCATTGAAAACCTCAGACCAGAACCGCCGGATTTCCCCACAACTCCACCAAATGTGTATCATTGTACCCTTCTCTTCCCCACAGCGCCAGCAGGTATCAGGGGTTCCAGGGAACATGTTCCGGAGTGTCGTCGGACACAAGTACCATCTAGTGAGCAGCTTATAGCTTCTTTCTTGTGCAGAACAAGCGCTAGCTAGTGAGTGAGTAAATATAAAGCATTTCTGCCAATTAGCTTCTGAAATGCTACACCCCAATTCCCTCTCCCAAGCACGTTGGAAGTAAAGGGTGCCCTGCTCTCTCATGGACCCTAAGGCCTGGTATAGAACTGATATTTTGCGCCTCGGTGGAGCCTCCAGTTGGAATAACCTCTCCAATACGTTGGGCGTCAATCTTACCCTGCAAGAGTGGTCAGCTGAATATAAGTATGCTCTGCATTGGAGAAATTCGAATCACTTAAGAGGTCTCGTAGGTTCTTTGAGTTGTAGCTCTGCCATCGGGGGCAAACCACCACTGGACAGAGTCTGTCCTACTCGGGTGTCATCCACAATCCGCCAACATAAAAATCTCTGCCTGTCAAATCTGGGTGGGAAAGATGGGTTGGAAAAAAGGGGAGTCAAAGGGCTAAGTCTGTCGTTTAAGCGGAGGGTTTTCGTCACTAGGTGCCATACCTTCAAGGTGTTTCTGGTCATGTCTGTCAAAGTTACTAGGTCTGTGGAGTCTTTAGGGGAAATCCAAAGCAGGTGTTTCAGCGGAATCCCCAAACCCTCTTGCTCTACCCCTACCCATTTCTTGGAGGACGCGTGATAATGCCAATCTAGAGCTCTAACAAGAGAGGAAGCCACAAAGTACGCTCGTATGTTGGGTAGTCCAACCCCTCCTCTGGTCTTGGGCAAGGATAGGATATTCATTCGCAATCTGGACCTCTTGCCCCCCCAGACAAATCTAAGGATCATAGATTGCATTTTGGAGAGGAAGCCTCTATCCAATAGAACAGGAACTGTCTGAAAAGTATATAAGAGTCGAGGCAAGACATCCATCTTGACTACGTTTATTCTCCCGAACCAGGATAGCTTTAATTGTCTATAGGAGGTAAATGCCGTTTCCGCGTTAGTCAAAAGGGGTTGATAATTTAAATTGAATATTTGTTTAAGATCTTTTGGTATAAGGACTCCCAAGTACTTAATGGCTTCTACTTTCCATTTAAATGGGAACTGTTTAGATAGATGAGAAACCAATTCTCCAGGCAAAGAAATATTGAGTGCCTCGGTTTTGGAGCAATTCACTTTAAAGTTGCTCAATTGTCCGAACCGTTCAAACTCCATTAAGACCGAAGGGATGGAGACCAGGGGCTGGGAGATGTAAAGTAGCAGGTCATCTGCAAATAAGGCTAATTTGTGATGACTCTGTCCCAGCTTGACCCCATGGACGCATTCATTGGACCTAAGTGCAAAATATTTAACTATTATAGTGTCAATTCAAAAGTCACCAAGAACACAATCAGTCATTTTTTCACAATTGCCCGTCAATAGTTTGAATTTGATATAAAGAAACATAGTCTTGTAACATCTCAAATGAAAGCTGTTACCGTTCTGAGTAAAATGATGCCTCTCCCACTTCATTATCTTATTTCTAGCCTGAGATAAAAAAAATGTAAAGTCATACCAGGCCAAAATTCACCCTTTTTTTAAACTTTAAAAATCTGTAAAAAATTAACTGATGAAGAAAAAAATTCTAAACTTTTAATTTGTAATTAACTAAAGTAGTACTTCATAAAGGAAAAAAAAAAAAATCTAAAGACGTCAGGTAAAAAATAATATTCATATTTAGATCACTTGATATAGAATGACCCATTGACGCTATTACTAGTAAAATATGTTAAAATATGATCCCATTGCGATCCCAACTTGAAATTTGGTACAGATGTGGCTAAGAGCAAAGCAGACACATGGGCAGTTTTGGAAATATTTAAAGCGCGCCGATTTTTCGGAAATGCGTTTTAAAGTTTTGCGCTTGCGATCACATGGGTAAAATATTAACAAAGATCCTCTTGTGACATATCTGGTGAAAGCCTGTATAGTTCTGAGTAGATTGGTGTTTATTTTGTTTCTCTATCTTATTTCTAGCCCGAGATATGATAGAAAATGTAAAGCCATACCAGGCCAAAATTCGCACTTTTTTAAAACTTTAAAAATCTGTAAAAAATTAACTGATAAAGAAAAAAATTCAAAACTTTTTTTTTGTAATTAGATAAAGTTGTTCTTCATATAGAAAAAAAATTTAAAAAATCTGAGGACGTCAGGGAAAAAAAATATTCATTTTTGGATCACTTGACATGGAATGACCCTGTAGAGGTTTCATTTCAAATCCAATGTGGTGGCATGCAGAGCCCAACTCGCGAAAATTGTGTCACTGTCCAAATATTTCTGACCCTAACTGTATATAGTACAGACACACACGCAGCCATACATATATAATACACACACACGCAGCCATACATATATAATACACACACACGCAGCCATACATACAGTACAGACCAAAAGTTTGGACACACCTCATTCAAAGTGTTTTCTTTATTTTCATGACTATGAAAATTGTAGATTCACACTGAAGGCATCAAAACTATGAATTAACACATGTGGAATTATATACTTAACAAAAAATTGTGAAACAACTGAAAATATATGTCTTATATTCTAGGTCCTTAACGTAGTCACATTTTGCTTTGATTACTGCTTTGCACACCCTTGGCATTCTCTTGATGAGCTTCAAGAGGTAGTCACCGGAAATAGTTTTCTCTTCACAGGTGTGTCCTGTCAGGTTTAATAAGTGTGATTTCTTCTCTTATAAATGGGGTTGGGACCATCAGTTGTGTTGTGCAGAAGTCTGGTGGATACACAGCTGATAGTCCTACTGAATAGACTGTTAGAATTTGTATTATGGCAAGAAAAAAGCAGCTAACGGTCTATTCAGTAGGACTATCAGCTGTGTATCCACCAGACTTCTGCACAACACAACTGATGGTCCCAAGCCCATTTATAAGGCAAGAAATCCCACTTATTAGACCTGACAAGGCACACCTGTGAAGTGAAAACCATTTCCAGTGACTACCTCTTGAAGCTCATCAAGACAATGCCAAGAGTGTGCAAAGCAGTAATCAAAGCAAAATGTGACTACTTTAAGGACCTAGAATATAAGACATATATTTTCAGTTATTTCACAATTTTTTGTTAAGTATATAATTCCACATGTGTTAATTCATAATTTTGATGCCTTCAGTGTGAATCTACAATTTTCATAGTCATGAAATACAGAAAAATCTTTGAATGAGAAGGTGTGTCCAAACTTTTGGTCTGTACAATCTCACATTATAGTCGGAGACGTTCAGCTCCCTCCCTATTTTAGGAGGGGGGCTGACGTCAGACGCCGAGATCTGACCGGAATAAGCGGTACAGCTCCGCGAAACGGCCCGTCGTCATTCCTCCACACTCCCTCCCCCACAGCAGCCATGTCGTGCCTACACTCTGGCAAATAAAAGATAGAAGATTTCAACATGCTGAGTGCCGCTCATTTTTTCTTAAAGAATTGGAGCCATACATATATCATACACACACACGCAGCCATACATATATAATACACACACACGCAGCCATACATATATAATACACACACACGCATCCATACATATATAATACACACACGCATCCATACATATATAATACACACACGCAGCCATACATATATAATACACACACAAGCAGCCATACATATATCATACACACACACATGCAGCCATTCATATATAATACACACACACGCAGCCATACATATATAATACACACACACACACACGCAGCCATACATATATAATACACACACACACACGCAGCCATACATATATAATACACACACACACACACACGCAGCCATACATAATACACACACACACACACACGCAGCCATACATATATAATACACACACACACGCAGCCATACATATATAATACACACACGGCCATACATATATAATACACACACACACGCATCCATACATATATAATACACACACGCAGCCATACATATATAATACACACACGCAGCCATACATATATAATACACACACAAGCAGCCATACATATATAATACACACACGTGCAGCCATACATATATAATACACACACGTGCAGCCATACATATATAATACACACACGTGCAGCCATACATATATAATACACACACGTGCAGCCAGGGTGGATAAAAATCAATGTTTTTAAAAAAAAAAAAAAAAAAAAAAAAAAATCGGATTTTTTTTATTTAAATTGGATTTTTTTTTATTTAAATCGGATTTTTTTCAATAAACTGCTTTTTGAGGAAAATATTTTACCATCCAAAGGTTCTTCCATCATGAGATAAAGCTGAGTTGTTTAACTCAGTAGAATAAAGGCTGTATATGTGTAACATTCACAATGCCATGCTCTTCCAGAGGTTTCTGTAGGATTAGTGGGCAGTTTCTCTCCTATATTATCACAGACGCTCGCTTTACTTACGCAGTTCTCAAAACTGAATTTGACTCCGCAGAGGTCCGAGCCTCTTCTTCACGGCAAAAATGTTACAACATGAACAGAGTTGAGAAAAAGACCGTAATCCTATTGGTCTACAAACCTATGAATACAGAATCAACCCCTTCAGTGCCAAGTCCAAGAAGTTAGACAATATGTTTCTGATTGTTTGGAGTGGAATAGATCTGCACAACACAAGAAGAATGTGAATCTAAGTGTGAGGAGGAGGAAGGGCAAGCAGACAAGAAAATCAAAGTGAAACTTTGAGCACAATACCGCAGCATAGCCACAGACAGACAAGTCTGGATCTGTTTGTGTGTACGATCTGAGGTTTATTACATTCTTTCCTTATAATGGCAGCAGGCCGTAAAAGAGACCCAGTTTGGGAATATTTTAATGAAGCTCCTTCGCCTATCGGTAAGGCAGGCATGCGTGCAAAATGCAAACGATGCAACAAAGAGATGCAAGGCCTGGTGGCGCAAATGAGGCAACATCATGAGAAGTGCAGTGATGAAGATGACCAAAGAAACACTTTTGAACAGGCAGGATCTTCAGGTTGGTAAACATTTTTATTGAATCCTATTTCTAAAGACTGAACTGTCATGTGTGAGAAAAATTATATTTCTTATTATTACTGCCATTTGGTACAGTTATGAAGAAAAACAAATATTCCTTTTGGGGCAGGGGCAGTGATGTGTTGTGTACAATAAGCAGAAATTGTATAATAAACAATAAAATAACAGCATTGACTTTTTTTGTTTAGGGGAATTCATGGATTCTGGAAACTATCCACCTCCAAGATCACCATCATCCTGTTCTACAGTTTCAGAGTTATCCATCCAGGATAGTGCTTCATTAGCAGCAGCATCATCATCAGACAACCACAGCCACATATCACCATCACCCAAAAGGAAGAAAAAACCTTTACCTCCTGGAACCACCATAGATAGGTTTGTGATAAGAACTAGCAGATTAGAAAAAGAGTTGATTGATGAAAAAATTGCCCAGTTTATTTATGCAACGAACTCTTCTTTCCGTCTGACTGAGAACCCACATTTCATTAATATGGTTCAGTCACTGAGACCAGGATACAGTCCACCCAGCAGAGCTGATGTTGCAGGGACACTGCTGGATCAAGTGTATGACAGAGAAATGGAGCAATGTGCAACAGCTCTGGAGGGTAAAATTGTTAACCTAAGCATTGATGGGTGGAGTAATGTCCACAATGGTCCTATTGCATGTGCTTGTATAACAACAGAAGAAGGTAAAGTCTTCCTTGCACAAACAACTGATACGTCAGGAAATGCACACACAGCAGAATACTTACAAGAAGTGGCAGTAAAAGCTATAACGACATGTGAACAAAAATTCAAATGTCTAGTATGCAGTTTGGTCACTGACAATGCTGCAAACGTATCCAAGATGAGAAGAGATTTAGAAGAGCAGGGAGGGAATACAAAGCTGCTAATAACATATGGTTGCAGTGCTCATTTGCTGCACCTCTTAGCCAAAGACTTAAGTGTTCCAGAAATAAAGGCTAATGTTGTTGAAATTGCCAAATACTTCCGTAATAATCATTTTGCTGCAGCAGCTCTGAAAAGGATGGGTGGAACCAAGCTAACGCTCCCACAAGATGTTAGATGGAACTCTGTGGTGGACTGTTTTGAGCAGTATATCAAAAACTGGCCTATTCTGATGATACTTTGTGAAGAAAATCGAGATAAAATAGATGGCACTGTCACGGCCAAAATCCTCAACATTGGGCTTAAGAGAAATGTTGAACATATGCTGAGCTTCCTGAAACCCATCTCTCAAGCTTTAAACAAAATACAGAAAAATAGCTGTTTTATTGCGGATGCTGTTGAAATTTGGAAGGAACTGAGTGAACACTTAAAAACAGAACTACACATGGACAGAATTAAATTACAAGCAGTAAACAAACGAATGGGACAAGCACTGACTCCAGCTCATTTTTTGGCTAATATTGTCAATATCCAATATCAGGGTCAAAACCTAAGTGCTGAGGAAGAGGAGTTAGCTATGACATGGGTATCCAGCAATCATCCATCTTTAATGCCAACTATAATAAACTTCAGAGCTAAGGGGGAACCATTCAAGAAATATATGTTTGCTGAAGATATTTTAAGGAAGGTCACACCAGTAAACTGGTGGAAGTCACTTAAGCGCTTGGATTTAGAGACTGTTCAAGTAATGATTTCACTTTTAACAGAAGTAGATTCTTCTGCAGGCGTTGAAAGAATATTCTCTTCCTTTGGACTCATTCATTCTAAATTGAGAAATCGGTTGGGACCCAATAAAGCAGGAAAGCTTGTTTTTCTTTTCCAGATTATGAATAGGAACAAAGAAGAAGATGATGATGACGACAAGTGAGCTACAGAGGACAGCAGGGACAGTAGTATTTAAGTTTTTCATGTGTCGGCTGGGCTGACAGTCTAAGTTTCTTAAAATATATATATATTTTGTTTAGCCAAATTAGTTAACAAACATGGATGTTTGTTTAAGCAAATAACTTATGCTGTAATGTGGTTATTGTTTCAGTTGAATAAATCTATTTAAATTGTTATTAAGGTCAGGATTATTTTTCTCCTTCCTAAGTACAACAGAACAGTGGTGTCCAAATATGAATGATTAACCCATTAAACTGGGGAGAAAAAAGCAATATAAAAAGTGATTCTAAAAATCTTCATCTACTTGCATGTTAAAGTAGCAAGAACTAGTTTAGGTAGAAACTTTGATTTAAATCACTGATTTAAATCAAGCCTTACTGACTAGTGATTTAAATCGTGATTTAAATTGTGATTTAAATCAGTTAGATTTAAATCAAATCCACCCTGCATGCAGCAATACATATATAATACACACACATGTGCAGCCATACATATATCATACACACACACGCAGCCATACATATATCATACACACACACGTGCAGCCATACATATATCATACACACACACGTGCAGCCATACATATATCATACACACACGCAGCCATACATATATAATACACACACACGCAGCCATGCATATATAATACACACACACACACGTGCAGCCATACATATATAATACACACACACGTGCAGCCAGCTATATACATAATCACAAGTTTTGCGCTTCCGGTCACTGTGCCACCATCGCGAGCCGCCGACAGTAGCCGGAAGCGCAAAAATCTGGCCGCCGCACACCCCACAACCAAACCACTGGCCGCCGCTCCCCCGACACATCCTCCCGCTCACCCGCAATCACCGCCCAGCTCCCACTACCGAGCACACACTCCGATTCCCACCCGCAGCCGCGCGCACTGCATCCATGACGTCACGGCCTGTCCCGCCCCTATTCCCAGATCCCCTCAGTCTGTGCACCAAACACCGCGAGATCTACTCTCACTCTCGCGGTCTCGCTCAGTCCCATTATCAGCAGGCCACACACAATGCTCTTGCACTGCGACTGCTTACATCTGCACCGACACCGCTCATGTCTGCACCGGGACCGCTCACATTGCTCACATCTGCATTGGCCTGCCTCACATGCAGGTACGAGCTATAACCACCATTCTATTTATCAGTGTCTCATTACCAGGGGACGGGCCTCACACCTCAGATGTATACAGGCTGCCTGTCACCACTAATACATGAGGACCTGCTGATGTACTATGAAAGCTGTGGTCTCATATTAGTCATTTCATCACCAGGGGGCACGGCTGACACCTCTCACACATCTACACAAGCTGGTTGTCAACAGTAAGGGTATGTGCACATATGCCGGGTTTGTGCCGGTGGGCGGCTGGGCGGACCCGACATGAAGCTCTGCAGCCGTCCACCGGCTTCCTGGCGGGTATGTGCGGCGGGTGCCGGGCGGGTGCACAGCGGGTTAGCGGCGGCGGTTATGCAGCGGCTGGAAGCAGCACATGATTCTGCTTGCAGCCGCTGCAGAACCGGCCGGTTTATAGAACATGCACATTCGTTGCTAACCCGCTGGGAATCCAGCGGGTTAGCAACAGATGAGCATGTGTAAACCGCCGGTGTGTGCACACCGGGTGTCGGTTTCCATAGGTTTTAATGTTAACCCAAAAGCCGCTTTTGGATTAACATAAATTTACATAAAACTCATGGAAACCGACCGGCGGTTTCCGCTGCTAAACCTGCACTAAACCTACCAGTGTGCACATACCCTAATGGTACCTTTACACGCGGCAACATTTCTAGCTTTTCCACAGGTAACTTACTGGCTGCAGTGAAATCATGGAGACATGGTTCTATCTTGTTGCTGTGTACAAATGGAATAATGTCTCCATGATTTCACTGCAGCCAGTAAGTTACCTGTGGATAAGCTAGAAATGTTGCCGCGTCTAAAGGTACCCTTAGGGTACCTTTACACACGGCTACATTTGTAGCTTGTCACCAGGTAACTTACTGGTTGCAGTGAAATCATGGATACATGGTTCTATCTTGTTGCTGTGTACAAATGGAATCATGTATCCATGATTTCACTGCAACCAGTAAGTTACCTGGTGACAAGCTACAAATGTAGCCGTGTGTAAAGGTACCCTTAGGGCCCCTTTACACACGGCTACATTTGTAGCTTGTCACCAGGTAACTTACAGGTTGCAGTGAAATCATGGATACATGATTTCATTTGTACACAGCAACAAGATAGAACCATGTATCCATGATTTCACTTCAACCAGTAAGTTACCTGGTGACAAGCTACAAATGTAGCCGTGTGTAAAGGTACCCTTAGAGATAAGGAGCTGGTGCTTTAGTATAAGGAGTCTGCCCTCAGGTCTGATGTCATTACATCACTCATGTCACCACTGGGGGACAGAGCCGACAATCCCTTACACATGCTATAGAAGTTAGGCAGCTCTTTCAGCACATCTTCTGATGTTTCCGTCCCTGACCACTGCAGCAAATCACTGACCAGTAGTGTACCACCAATTGCCGCAGACCATGCACCCACTATGATGCCCGTGACTCAAGGTGCCTCAGTCCCACCACAAGTTATGAGGAGTTCTGCGCTTCCACCCACTGTGCCGCTATGACGCGCTGCGACCGATGGCGCGCATGCGCCATCGCGACCCAGCGACACTGCCCGGAACCGCTAAAATGCTGGCGCCGCACAACCCACAGCCAAACCACTGCCCGCCGCTCCCCCGCCACATCCTCCCGCTCACCCGCAATTACCGAGCACACACTGCAATTCCCACCCGCCGCTTGCCTCTCACTTACGGCGTCATAGCAACCGCAGCGCGTGCGCCGTGCCTGCCCACCGCGCAAGCGATGCCGCGCATGCTCCATCGCGACCCGCCACTTGCCTCTCAATTGCCACGCCTTCGCAACCGCAGCACATGCGCCGTGGCCAACACGCAACCGATGGCGCACATGACCCATCGCGACCCGCACTTTACCTCACACTACTCTATGCACACCACGTTCACCCACCCTCTCGGTCACGCCTCACCACAGCTGCCCAGCCTCTACCCGCCTACGCACCGCCCGGCTGCTGACGTTCTCCTCTATCTCTACTCCTCCCGTTTCCAGCTCTAAATTTACCCAATATTCATTTCATTGCACTCCCGATGCGATAGCAACGGCCTTTTTACTAGTACATATATAAGACACACACACACACGTGCAGCCATACATATATAATACACACACGTGCAGCCATACATATATAATACACACACACGTGCAGCCATACATATATAATACACACACACAAGCAGCCATACATATATAATACACACACGTGCAGCCATACATATATAATACACACACGTGCAGCCATACATATATAACACACACACACACACGTGCAGCCATACATATATAGTACACACACGTGCAGCCATACATATATAATACACACATACATGCAGCCATACATATATAATACACACATACATGCAGCCATACATATATAATACACACATACATGCAGCCATACATATATAATACACACACACATGCAGCCATACATATATAATACACACACACACATATGCAGCCATACATATATAATACACACACACACATGCAGCCATACATATATAATACACATACAGCCATACATATATAAAATACACACACACACGTGCAGCCATACATATATAATACACACACAGCCATACATAATGCACACACACGTGCAGCCATACATATATAATACACACACACGTGCAGCCATACATATATAATACACACACACACACACACGTGCAGCCATACATATATAATACACACACACACACACGTGCAGCCATACATATATAATACACACACATGTGCAGCCATACATATATAATACACACACACGTGCAGGCATACATATATAATACACACACACACACACTTAGCTATTCACACACAAATATATCTACATACATAGCTGTACATACACACATGTAGACGTACAAAAATAATATACACACACATGCAGCCATACATATATAATACACACACAGCCATACATATCATACACACACACACACACACAGCCATACATATATAATACACATGTAGCCATACATATATAATACACATGTAGCCATCTACTTATATAATTGGGAGTTTGGGATTCGGGCACTGTAGCCGAATCCCCAAACCCTTTATGGCACTGCGAGCGATGACGCGACAGCGTCATCGCGAGCCGCAGCTGCACTAGCTGACACCGCCGCCATCCTGCTAACCGTCGGCCCTGCGGGGTCGACGCTGCCCGCATGCCCCCGGTGCCTTCTGCCCCTCGCCGCTCTCTCACCCCTGGGGCCTCAGTGTCATGGCGCTGGTGGAGTAGCGGTGTAGGGGCAGCACCTCTCTCCCCGGAATACACACTGGCCGCAGCGGCGGCTCTCCTCACAGCCCCCCCCGCTCCTCCTCCTGCCCCCCGCTCCTCCTCCTGCCCCGCCAACGCTTTCCCCCACTCCTTCTGCCCCACTTGCGCTCCCCCCTGCTCCTTCTGCCCTGCCTGCGCTCCTCCCCGCTTGCGCTCCCCGCGTTCCCCCGCTCCTGTGTTGGTGCTGGGAGTAGTAGCAGCCATTGTGCTGATAAGACATTGCATGATGTCAGAATGACATTGCGTTCAGCGCTATGATTGGCCCGCTTGTGGTCATGTGATATGAGACGTACTTATCACATGACCGCGAGCGCCCCAATCACAGCGCCGAACGCAGATGTCATTCTGACATCATGCAAGGTCCTATCAGCACAATGTCTGCTACTACTCCTAGCACCATGCGCTCGGCGGATTGTAAGTATAACAATTTCACAGCCTCCCCCGTCCACACAGCCTCCCCCGTCCACACAGCCTCCCCCGTCCACACAGCCTCCCCCGTCCACACAGCCTCCCCCGTCCACACAGCCTCCCCCGTCCACACAGCCTCCCCCGTCCACACAGCCTCCCCCGTCCACACAGCCTCCCCCGTCCACACAGCCTCCCCCGTCCACACAGCCTCCCCCGTCCACACAGCCTCCCCCGTCCTCACAGCCTCCTCCGTCCTCACAGCCTCCTCCGTCCTCACAGCCTCCTCCATCCTCACAGCCTCCTACATCCTCACAGCCTCCTCCATCCCCTCAGCCTCCTCCATCCTCACAGTATCCCTATCCTCACAGCCTCCTTCATCCCCTCAGCCCCCTCCGTCCTCACAGCCTCCCTATCTTCACAGCCTCCTCCATCCTCACAGCCTCCTCCATCCTCACAGCCTCCTCCATCCTCACAGCCTCCTCCATCCTCACAGCCTCCTCCATCCTCACAGCCTCCTCCATCCTCACAGCCTCCTCCATCCTCACAGCCTCCTCCATCCTCACAGCCTCCTCCATCCTCACAGCCTCCTCCATCCTCAGCCGCACTACCTGACACCGCCGCCATCCTGCCAACCGTCAGCCCTGCGTCACAGCGACCGGCCTCGCGGCCTCCTCGAAGTCCATGCTGCCCGGATGCCGGAGCTGGCTTCCGCCCCTTGCCGCTCTCTCACCGCTGGGGCCTCAGTGTCGCCATGCTGGTGGAGTAGCAGTGTAGGGGCGGTGGGCGGGTGCCGGGAGCCAGTGACGTCGTCCTGTGGGCGCCGGCGGCCAATGGGAATGAGCGGAGCGTGTCAGGCTGCAAAGACTGACACGCCCCGCTCACTCCCATTGCCCGCCGCCGCCCCTGTAACCGGATTGGGCGCTGTGTTGTACACACAGGATGCCCATCCCATTGGCCAGGACTCGGCGTCCTGGACCAATCGGATGGCCGTCCTGTGTTTACCACACACCGCCCAATCTGCTCCTACCCCTCAGGTCACATGTGTGACCTGAGGGGAGGGACTGATCCCTCTCTGCAGCACCCAACCCGCCGCAGAGGACAATGCGATCAGCCCCAGCACGCAGCCACGACCTGCCGCCGAGTGGTGATGTCGCCACTCCAGCCGCATCTCTCCTCACCCCTCCAGCCGGAGCGCTCCTCACACCCTCCACCTCCCTTCACCCCTCCAGCCTCTGCTCTCCTCACCCCTCCAGCCTCTGCTCTCCTCACCCCTCCATCCGCACCCCTCCTCACCCCTCCAACCTCACCTCTCTTCACCCCTCCAACCTCACCCCACCATCTGCACCCCTCCTCACCCCTCCATCCGCACCCCTCCAACTTCACCTCTCTTCACCCCTCCAACCTCACCTCACCCCTCCAGCTTCCCACCACATCATACTCTGCTACCCACAGAGCCGCCTCTATACTCTGCTACCCACAGAGCCGCCTCTATACGCTGCTACCCACAGAGCCGCCTCTATACGCTGCTACCCACAGAGCCGCCTCTATACTCTGCTACCCACAGAGCCGCCTCTATACTCTGCTACCCACAGAGCCGCCTCTATACTCTGCTACCCACAGAGCCGCCTCTATACTCTGCTACCCACAGAGCCGCCTCTATACTCTGCTACCCTCGGAGCCGCCTCTATACTCTGCTACCCACAGAGCTGCCTCTATACTCTGCTACCCACAGAGCCGCCTGTATACTCTGCTACCCACAGAGCCGCCTGTATAATCTGCTACCCACAGAGCCGCCTGTATACTCTGCTACTCACAGAGCCCCCTGTATACCCGCCTGTATACACACAATTCATTTCCCCGCACTCCCGATGCAATTGCATCGGGCCTTTTTACTAGTACATATATAATACACACACACACACACGTGCAGCCATACATATATAATACACACACATAGCTATTCACACACAAATATATCTACATACATATATAGCTGTACATACACACATGTAGACATACATTACTGTAGCCTTGCACAGAGCACTGTGGAGGGCTCCATACCTGTCCAGTCAGACGCTGCACATCCCCCGTATAATGAGGCTGCTCTCTCTCCGCAGTGTCCTATGACACAATTCCCTCCAATTACTTCACACACAGATCCGTTCTATCACAGCCACAGACTATGCCGCAGCCATATTACCGAAGACATTCTTATGGTTAGGTAACAAAGAATCACATCCAAAATGGCTCCTTTCCTAAAGACGTGTTTAAGTCCTATAGCAGGTTCCCATGACGTCACAGGTATGCGACACTGCAGATGTCTCCCACCAGTAGAGGGCGCGCCTCACTTGCTTTCAGGGCTGTCTAGCGGTGTTGTCACGGTAACGGATGGCGCCGCAGGACAGACAGACGCTGCCTGCCTATGAAGCTGCGCATTGATGGTCTGTACTGACTATTCGGGCTGAGGGCAGGCCTGTCCTGTGCCGCACAGACCTTCTCTGTCTACAGGCTATGTAATCTTTGGTAGTTAGGTGGAGTGACCCTTGTAGGATCACAGACTGACTAAATATGGTAACAATGTGGCGATCATCCAGGACTAGCTGATGAGTAGGGGCTGACCCTGGCACCCCAAGGATCTGCTGTTATCTGCCCGGGAAGCAGCATGGTCATGAATGGGAAGATAAAGCTGCAGTACTGAGCCGCGGCCACTGTGCGGCGCTGGAGCATTGTGCGTACATCAGTTATGGCAGGTATCAGCTGGCACCCATTGATCTGGTATTGATGACCTATTGTCATAGACAGCCCCTTTATGTGTAAATGCTGGCACAGGTCAGAGCTCTGGTAGAAATGTCACATTACATTAAAGTGGGATTCTATCTTCAGGGGCTCCTCCACCTCTCGGCTTCCTCCTTGTCAGGATTCTGGCTGGTGACGTGACCGTCCATTGATGGTAGTAGAGGCGCCTTTACCTGTGCCAGCACTACAGATGGCCAGATGGAGAGCAGCGCTCACAAGCTCTACAGCACGCGCTCCTTGCACTTTAAACCCTTCTCCGCCAGGTAGTTTTCCGGTTTACATTTTCCCTCCCCTTCTTCCAAGAGCCATAACTTTTTATTTCCATCAATACAGACATATGACGGCTTGTTCTTAGTGTACTGGAAAATGGGGAAACTTTCCAAGTGTGGGAAATTGCAAAAACAAAGGGCAATTTTCCAAGTTTTTTTTAATTTACTATATTCGCTATATTGTAAAACTGTCCTAACACTATGATTCCCAGGTCAGTCTGAGTTCATAGATTACACATTTCTCAATTTATATATATACTAGATGGTGGCCCGATTCTAACGCATCGGGCAGTCTGGAATATGTATGTAGTTTATTTATGAAGATTTAACAATAATGCAAGGAGTACACGATATCTATCTATCACCTACCTATGTGTCTATCGTCTATGTATTTTTTAGATATTTTATCTTTATAAACTAAGGTTCTTGGTACACATATTGGCCAATACCTGTCTGCCCATCAACCAGCTTCAAGGTGATTTTAGATCTGATGGGTCCCTATCCTACCTTGTCACTCTTTCCTTGGGCTCATCTAAGCTTCCATTTTTACTAGTTCTCACTGGGAGGACTCCCTTAAATCAAAGAAATAATGAGAAATCATATACAGTGCTGACCACAGAGCCACCATATACAGTGCCAACCACTTACCCACCATATACATTGATAACCACTGAGCCACCATACAATGCTAACCACTGAGCCACTATACAATGCTAACCACTGAGCCACCATACAATGCTAACTACTGAGCCACTGTACAATGCTAACCACTGAGCCACCATATACTGTGCTAACCTGTGAGCCACCATACAATGCTAACCACACAGCCACCATACAGTGCTAACCACTGAGCCATCATACACTGTGCTAACCACTGAGCCACCATATACAATGCCAACCACTGAGCCACCATATACAGTGCTAACCACTGAGCCACCATACAATGCTAACTACTGAGCCACCATATACAGTGCTAACCACTGAGCCACCATATACAGTGCTAACCACTGAGCCACCATATGCAGTGCTAACCACTGAGCCACCATATACAATGCTAACCACTGAGCCACCATACAATGCTTACCACTGAGCCACCATACAATGCTAACTCCTGAGCCACCATACAGTGCCAACCACTGAGCCACCATACAATGCTAACTCCTGAGCCACCATACCAATGCTAACCACTGAGCCACCATACAGTGCTAACCACTGAGCCACCATACAGTGCTAACCACTGAGCCACCATATACAATGCTAACCACTGAGCCACCATACAATGCTTACCACTAAGCCACCATAAAATGCTAACCCCTGAGCCACCATACAGTGCTAACCACTGAGCCACTATACAGTGCTAACCCCTGAGCCACCACACAATGCTAACTTCTGATCCACCATACAATGCTAACCACTGAGCCACCATACAATGCTAACCACTGAGCCACCATATACAGTGCTTACCACTGAGCCACCATATACAGTGCTAACCACTGAGCCACCATATACAGTGCTAACCACTGAGCCACTATACAGTGCTAACCCCTGAGCCACCATACAATGCTAACCCCTGAGCCACCATACAATGCTAACCACTGAGCCACCATACAATGGTAACCACTGAGCCACCATATACAGTGCTTACCACTGAGCCACCATACAATGCTTACCACTGAGCCACCATACAATGCTAACCAATGAGCCACCATATACAGTGCTAACCACTGAACCACCATATACAGTCATATGAAAAAGTTTGGGCACCCCTCTTAATCTTACTCTTTTTTTTGTTTGTTTAAAATAGTTTTTTTGCAACAGCTATTTCAGTGTGATATATGTATTAACTGATGGACACAGTAATATTTCAGGTTTGAATTGAGGTTTATTGTACTAACCAAAAATGTGAAATATGCATTATTTCAAAATTTGATAGGTGCCAAAGTATGGGCACCCTTCTGATTTTCATGATTTGAATACTCCTAAGTACTTTTTACTCTCTTACTGAAGCACTAAATTGATTTGGTAACCTCATTGAGCTTTGTACTACATAATCCAGTATATCCAATCATGAGAAAAGCTATTTCAGGTGTCCACTTGCAAGTTGTTCTCCTCCTAGTTGCATCTTCTCTGAGGAGTGGCATCATGGGCTCCTCAAAACAGCTCTCAAATGATCTGAAAAAAAAGATTGTTCAACATAGTTGTTCAGGGGAAGGATACCAAAAGTTGTCTCAGAGATTTAACCTGTCAGTTTCCACTGTGCGGAACATAGTAAGGAAATGGAAGACCACGAGAACAGTTCTTGTAAAGGCCAGAAGTGGCAGGCCAACAAAAAAAATCAGACAGGCAGAGAAGAAGACCACCTCCAAAGACCTGCAGCATCATCTTGCTGCAGATGGTGTCACTGTGCATCGGTCAACAATACAGCGCACACTGCACAAGGAGAAGCTGTATGGGAGAATGATGCAAAAGAAGCCGTTTCTGCATGCACGCCACAAACAGAGTCGCCTGAGGTATGCAAAAGCACATTTGGACAAGCCAGTTTCATTTTGGAAGAAGGTCCTGTGGACTGATGAAATAAAGATTGACTTGTTTGGTCATACAACAAGGCGTTATGCATGGCGCCACAAAAACACAGCATTCCAAGAAAAACACTTGCTACCCACTGTCAAATTTGGGGGAGGGTCCATCATGCTTTGGGGCTGTGTGGCCAATGACGACACCGGGAATCTTGTTAAAGTTGAGGGTTGCATGGATTACACTCAGTATCAGCAAATTCTTGACAGTAATGTTCAAGAATCAGTGTCAAAGTTGAAGTTACGCCGGGGATGGATCTTTCAGCAAGACAATGATCCAAAACACCGCTCCAAATCTACTCAGGCATTCATGCAGAGGAACAATTACAATGTTCTGGAACGGCCATCCCAGTCCCCAGACCTGAATATCATTGAACATCTGTGGGATGTTTTGAAGCAGGCTGTCCATGCTCGGCGACCATCAAACTTAACTGAACTGGAATTGTTTTGTAAAAAGGAATGGTCAAAAATACCTTCATCCAGGATCCAGGAACTCATTAACAGCTACAGGAAGTGACTAGAGGCTGTTATTTTTGCAAAAGGTGGATCTACTAAATATTAATGTCACTTTTCTGTTTAGGTGCCCATACTTTTGCACCTGTCAATTTTTAAAATAATGCATATTTCACATTTTCGGCTAGTGCAATAAACCTCATTTCAATCCTGAAATATTACTGTGTCCATCAGTTATTACATATATCACACTGAAATAGCTGTTACAAAAAATCAATTTTTTAACAAAAAAAAAAAAAGAGTAAGATTAAGAGGGGTGCCCAAACTTTTTTTCATATGACTGTACAGTGCTAACCACTGAGCCACCTAAACACTGAGACATCATATACAGTGCTAACCACTGAGCCACCTAAACCAGAGGTCCCCAACTCCAGAATAGCGGTGAGCGCCATATTTCAAATACAATATGGCGCCATGGCGCAAGCTGCTCCTTTGATTGGTCGGCGCTGAATGCGGCATTCAAACCGCTACTTCTCTGATTGGTCGCCGCGGCGACCAATCAGAAGAGTACTGCGGCTTGGCGCGCGGTTTGAATGCCGCGAAGGTCATCTCCTGGCTAGCTCACTGCTGACCGGAGTTTAGACCGAAGCTCAGCTGTGGCTACTGCGGCACAGAGGTCAGCGGCTCGCCAGCCAGGAGATGACCGGCTGACGCCGGTCATCTCCCAGCTGGCTCGCCGCGGACCTTCATGCTGCAGGTAGCCGCGCCTGAGCTCTGGTTAGCGGCTCGCCAGCTGGGAGACGACCGGCTAACGCGTGCTGGGTCCACCATCTGCCGGACCGTGTATACCTGCTTCCGCTGGGCTGCAAATTGGCGCGAAATTCGAATGTTCAGCACACGCTATTTGCATAGTCTGAGCTTATTGGTCGCTGCCTTATTCAATATTCAATATTTTTAAAAAATTTAGAAAACCATGTATCATTTCCTTTACACTTTATAAATACTTCCTACTTTGTGTTGGTATATTACATAAAATTCCAATAAAATACATTTAAAAATTCTGGGAGTAACATTGAAAAAAAGTGGAAATAGTGTATGAATGCATTTTGAACTCCCTGTACATAAAAAACCCGGTGTGGGCGGGGATAGTTTTTCAGCTATGCTCCATTGCTAAACTCTAAAAACTGTGATTGTGCCAGAATGGCTGCAGCCATTAATGTAGGTGATACATCATTGCATTCATGGTCTCTGCCCTTCTATCATGGACTTCTCAGGTTAAGTAGTAAAAACCTGCTGACAGATTCCCTTTAACCCCTTAATAAGGGCCTGTTCGCACGGGAGAATAGTGGTGCGTATTTTTGGAGACAAAAAAAGATGTCATGCGCACAATGCATTTCTTGGTGCATGTTTAGTGCAGAGAAGGTGCAGATTTTCTGTCCTGCATGAATCATTTCATGTAAATCACACCTCTGAAACAGTGCTTATGCCCTATGTCAATGTGTGTAAATGTAATAAAAATTTATTGGAAGTATGTACAGTTGTGCTCAAAAGTTTACATACCCCAGCAGAGTTTTTGCTTTCTTGGCCTTTTTTCGGAGAATATGAATAACACAAAAACCTTCATTTCCACTCATGGTTAGTGGTTGGGTGAAGCCATTTATTGTCAAACTACTGTGTTTTCTCTTTTTAAATCACAATGACAACCAAAAACATCCAAATGACCCTGATCAAAAGTTCACATACCCCAGCACAATTGAACATTACATGTAGGGACCTGGTGAGGGGCTACATAATTGTGTATTAACTACTACTTTATTATAAACACTGTTTGAAGTCCCATCAGCTTTTGCAGCCAGAGCAGGAACTTCTGTGCATCTTTTACGCAATTTGCGTAGGCACGCAAGCTATGCCTATTTTTGAATATTCTCTACACACTGAACTGTCAAAAAGCAGCGTAGTGGGGTCAGTGAAAGGGTGTATGTAGTGCAGAAAAATCCACAGCAAGAAGTGACATATCTGCTGTGTATTTTAGTGGCACCATGAGGACAGGAATTAGCTAAATCCATAGAGCTTGCTGGGTAAACACACTGCTGCAGATTCGGTGCAGATCTGCTGCGTAAATGCAGCAGATACGCGGCAAAATACGCATCGTGTGAACGGGCCCTATGGGATTGTGCCATGAACAATTATACATTTTAATACATCTTAGGCCAGCTTCACACCGCGGTACAATCAGGTCCGGACCCGATTTTGCAGTAATGTTGTCCTATGGGGCTGGATGGAGCCGGATGGCAGCTATGTGCCATCCGGTTTCCATCTGTCCGGGAGGATCTGGGACAATTCAGATTTTTCTCCCGGACACAAAAACGTTGCTTGCAACGTTTGTGTCCGGGGCGAAAAATCTGCCCAAATTGGATCCTCCCAGATTTGGGGCGATCTGGTGCTCCCTAACATGGGAGTCTATGGCGCCGGATTGCCCAGATTCGGGAGGATCCGGACACTGACGGCTGCGGTTCAGCGTGAGGTACGCTGAACTTCAGCACTAGGGAACTGTCTCCTGTGAAGTGGTTCAGCACCATTTCAGCAGGGGACAGCTACCTTAGCTGCGCTCTGCAGACTCCGGCTAGAAATAGGACCGGAGGGCATATTTTCCCTTTGGTTCTGTTTGCAAATCAGGTCCAGGGCTGTCAGGTTCACCTCTGACAGCCCCGAACCTGATTGTACCGTGATGTGAAGCCGGCCTTAGAATAAAAATACATTCCACAATTGGATGTGTTAAAAATGCTTCACAGAATTTTATAATGTTGAGTCATTAAAACAAAAAAAATAATTTTTTCCCACAAAAAGTTTTAGCTCCACATTTAGAAATCTCAAAAGAGTAAAAGGAATAAATGTACCATAAAATTTGTTATGCAAATCTTATAAGGGAAGAAGCACATTTTGTTTTTTGAACACAAAATTGTCAAATAGAAAGCGGACAACATGAAACATTTCGAGAGCCGCCGATGTTGCAAAATAGCAGAGCGCCCCCCCCTTCCCCAAAAGTGACACTATTTTGGAAACTAGCCCCCTCAAGGAATTTATCTAGTGGTGAGGGGAGCATCTTAAACCCCCAAGTGCATCACAGAATTTTATAATAATAGGTTGTGAAAATGAAACAATACATGTTTTCAATGAAAATTATGCTGAACGCACAAATGTTTAATTTTTACAAGAATAACGTAAGAAAATTGACCACAAAATGTGTTATGCAATTTCTCCTGAGTATGACAATGCTAACAAGTCATCAGAAACTAGTTTTTAGGCACAGTGGAAAGCGCAGAAAGGAAGGCGCACCATATAGGAGTGCAGATTTTGCTGGATTGATTTACGGGTGCCATGTCACAGAAGCAAAGCCCCTGAAGTGCCAGAACAAAAGAAATCCCCACAAGTTACCCCATATTTCAATCTTCACCCCTCAATGAATTCATCAAGTGGTGCAGTTAGCATGTTTACACCACAGGTATGTCACAAAATGTTATACCATTAGGTAGTGAAGAAAAAATAATTACATTTTCACTACCAAAATGTTGTTTTTGCCCCAAATTTTACATTTTCACAAGAGGAAATAGATAAAAATGACCAGATAACTCTTACACAATTTGTCAACGTGACAATACTCCAAACGTGACTGTACAAAAAGGAGTGGCCACATGGCGAGACTCAGGAGGGATGAAGCGCTATTTGACTTTTAGGCTGGAATGACATGTGAGTCACTCGGACGAGTCTCTGATGACTTAGAATGTCCTCCCCGCTGTCGGGACGGGAGTATGGAGCTGCTTAGAAACACAAGCAGCTGACACTCCCCTCCAGAGAATGGGAGGCCATTCTAAGTTAGTCATCCGAGACTCGTCCGAGTGACTCGCATGTCACTCGGACAGTGTGATTCCAGCCTTAGAGCACATAGATTCCTAGAATCATTTGCAGACTCCATATACAAATCCCATACGTGGCAGTAGAGCAGGAAAATCCCTCAAGTGACTATAATTTGGAAATTACACCCCTCTGGGAATTCAAACACAAGTGTAGTAATAATTTTGACTCTGGATTTTTTCCAGAAACAAGCAGCAATGGATGTTGCAGAGTGAAAATGGAAATCTGTCATTGTAGTACCAGAACATTGTGTCCAGCTTGAGCTTCAGTACTGCACCCCGTAAATTTGGAGGGATCTCCTCGCTACAAAAATGCCAACTGTGGTGTAGGCACACTGTGGGGCTCATAAACGAGAAGGACATTTGGATTTGGAAACACAGGTTTTTCTAGATTTCTTATTTGGGGCGAGGAACCATAATGCTTTTCCAGAGCATTTATGCTACCAGTAGTTTGGAGGCCCCCCACCAGTTAACAGGCGATGAACTAGAGTGGGGGACTTGTTTCTCTGTGAGTTGAGTAGAAGCTTTAATTGGCCTAATTTTGGAGAACAGAACATTTTGGATCAATTTATAAGTTTATAAGTTTCCATCTACATCTATAAAATTCTTGATTCAGCTGAAACCCCCGATGGATCCATTCAGCAGTTACTCTGGACTCTGGGTGGCGTCTGATGGCAATGTCAGGCTTTTAAGATGTGCACAAAAGGGGTGGTGGGTTATGCACGCCTAACAAGATGGGCATGGCCGGCTCACAGGACAGAGTCCACAGTGACTCCATCTGTCTCATTATAGGGAATCTTGTAATGGGATTCCCTCTGAATCATGTCTTCTCAAACATGCATGGAAACCCTGATGCAAGTGCTCAGCGTAGAGTACAGGATAAATGTGAGCCACACCTGACGGCAATCTTTGAGAGGACCAATAAACAAATCAACAGCAAGTCAAGAATTTCTTTTATGTATATTTTTGTTATGTTCAACCGTGTGGTGTAAGTTATTAGATACCGTATATACTCGTGTATAAGCCGACCCGTGTATAAGCCGATCCCCCTACTTTTGTCCCCAAAACCTGGGAAAATCTATTGACTCGTGTATAAGCCGAGGGTGGACCCTAGCACAAGTATACAGCCCCCAGCAGTGTGGTATACACCAGTCCCAGAGGTAGATACAGCAGCCCCAGTGGTAGTATACTCGCAGCCCCAGTAGTATATACAGCCCCAGTGGTATATACAGCCCCAGTGGTAGTATAGACGCAGCCCTAGTAGTATATACAGCCCCAGTGGTAGTATATACAGCCCCAGTGGTAGTATACAGGGCCCCAGAGGTATATACAGCCCCAGTGGTAGTATATACAGCCCCAGTGGTAGTATATACAGCCCCAGTGGTAGTATACAGCCCCAGTGGTAGTATATACAGCCCCAGTGGTAGTATATACAGCCCCAGTGGTAGTATACAGGGCCCCAGAGGTATATACAGCCCCAGTGGTAGTATATACAGCCCCAGTGGTAGTATACAGGGCCCCAGAGGTATATACAGCCCCAGTAGTAGTATATACAGCCCCAGTGGTAGTATACAGGGCCCCAGAGGTATATACAGCCCCAGTGGTAGTATATACAGCCCCAGTGTTAGTATACAGGGCCCCAGAGGTATATAGCAGCCCCAGTGGTAGTATACAGGGCCCCAGAGGTATATACAGCCCCAGTGGTAGTATATACAGCCCCAGTGTTTGTATACAGGGCCCCAGAGGTATATAGCAGCCCCAGTGGTAGTATACAGGGCCCCAGAGGTATATACAGCCCCAGTGGTAGTATATACAGCCCCAGTGTTAGTATACAGGGCCCCAGAGGTGTATAGCAGCCCCAGTGGTAGTATACAGGGCCCCAGAGGTATATACAGCCCCAGTGGTAGTATATACAGCCCCAGTGTTAGTATACAGGGCCCCAGAGGTATATACAGCCCCAGTGGTAGTATATACAGCCCCAGTGGTAGTATACAGGGCCCCAGAGGTATATACAGCCCCAGTGGTAGTATATACAGCCCCAGTGGTAGTATACAGGGCCCCAGAGGTATATACAGCCCCAGTGGTAGTATATACAGCCCCAGTGGTAGTATACAGGGCCCCAGAGGTATATACAGCCCCAGTGGTAGTATATACAGCCCCAGTGTTAGTATACAGGGCCCCAGAGGTATATAGCAGCCCCAGTGGTAGTATACAGGGCCCCAGAGGTATATACAGCCCCAGTGGTAGTATATAGAGCCCCAGTGTTAGTATACAGGGCCCCAGAGGTATATAGCAGCCCCAGTGGTAGTATACAGGGCCCCAGAGGTATATACAGCCCCAGTGGTAGTATATACAGCCCCAGTGTTAGTATACAGGGCCCCAGAGGTATATAGCAGCCCCAGTGGTAGTATACAGGGCCCCAGAGGTATATACAGCCCCAGTGGTAGTATATACAGCCCCAGTGTTAGTATACAGGGCCCCAGAGGTATATAGCAGCCCCAGCGGTAGTATACAGGCAGCCCCAGTAATGCAGGGCCCCCCCAGCCTGACTCCGGTCACCTGTAAAGCAAACTATACTTATCAGTGTCCCGCTGTCCGCGCCCGCCGCTGCCGACATCGCGATCCTCCATCTTCATGCGACTTCTTCCTGTTTCCTGTGCTCGTCGCAGGGAATGACGTCATTGCCGGCGACGAGCACAGAAACAGGAAGAAGACGCATGAAGATGGAGGATCGCGTACGGCAGCTGCGAGCGGGTGCGAGCGGGACACTGATAAGTATAGTTTGCTTTACAGGTGACCAGAGAGACGCTGGGGGGCCCTGCATTACTGGGGATGCGGGGGCTGCTGTATACCGATGTATACATCGGTATGTACCGATGTATACATCGGTATGTACTGATGTATACATCGGTACACAGCACTGACTCGCGTATAAGCCGAGGGGGGTACTTTTCAGCCCAATTTTTGGGCTGAAAAACTCGGCTTATACGCGAGTATATACGGTAACTTAATTTTTTGGGGTTGGCGCGATTACAGCGATACCATATTTATACCGTTTTTTTTATGTTTGTTTACTATCACACACTAAAAAAAAACTTTTTTCTACAAAAATTTTATTTTACATCACCATATTTTGAGAGCTATAACTTTTCTATACTTCTCCCTGCAGAGTCATGAGTCAGAATCACTTATTTTGGAGTTATAATGAAAAAGCATATAGTTTCTTGCCACTTTTAAATTTTTTTACGGTCTTCACTGCAGGGGTTAAAAATAGTAAGACTGTTTTATAGATCGGGTCGTTACGGACACGATGATAGCAAATATGTATTACCGTATATACGCCGACCCGTGTATAAGCCGACCCGCCTACTTTTGCCCCCAAAACCTGGGAAAACCTATTGACTCGTGTATAAGCCGAGGGTGGACCCCAGCACAGGTATACAGCCCCCAGCAGTGTGGTATACAGCAGCCCCAGAGGTATATACAGCAGCCCCAGTGGTAGTATACAGCAGCAGCCCCAGTGGTATATACAGCAGCTGCCCCAGTGGTATATACAGCAGCAGCCCCAGTAGTTAGTATACAGCAGCCCCAGAGGTATATACAGCAGCCCCAGTGGTATATACAGCAGCAGCCCCAGAGGTATATACAGCAGCCCCAGTGGTAGTATACAGCAGCAGCCCCAGTGGTATATACAGCAGCAGCCCCAGTGGTATATACAGCAGCAGCCCCAGTAGTTAGTATACAGCAGCCCCAGAGGTATATACAGCAGCCCCAGTGGTAGTATACAGCAGCAGCCCCAATGGTATATACAGCAGCAGCCCCAGTAGTTAGTATACAGCAGCCCCAGAGGTATATACAGCAGCCCCAGTGGTAGTATACAGCAGCCCCAAGGTGTATACAGCAGCCCCAGTGGTAGTATACAGCAGCTCCAGTGGTATATACAGCCCCAGTGGTAGTATACAGCAGCCCCAGAGGTATATACAGCCCCAGTGGTAGTATACAGCAGCCCCAGAGGTATATACAGCCCCAGTGGTAGTATACAGCAGCCCCAGAGGTATATACAGCCCCAGTGGTAGTATACAGCAGCCCCAGAGGTATATACAGCCCCAGTGGTAGTATACAGCAGCCCCAGTGGTATATACAGCCCCAGTGGTAGTATACAGCAGCCCCAGTGGTAGTATACAGCAGCCCCAGTGGTATATACAGCCCCAGTGGTAGTATACAGCAGCCCCAGAGGTATATACAGCCCTAGTGGTGGTATACAGCAGCCCCAGTGGTATATACAGCCCCAGTGGTAGTATACAGCAGCCCCAGTGGTATATACAGTGTTGGCCAAAAGTATTGACACCCCTGCAATTCTGTCAATTATCTCTGTAGTAAGCTTGGTTCTGGTCCCTTATCTCTGTAGTAAGCACAGTTCTATTCTTTTATCTCTGTAATAAGCTCGGTTCTGCTCCATACAGTTGTGTCCAAAAGTTTTGACACCCCTGCAATTCTGTCAGATAATACTCAGTTTCTTCCTGAAAATGATTGCAATCACAAATTCTTTGGTATTATTATCTTCATTTAATTTGTCTTCAATGAAAAAACACAAAAGAGAATGAAGCAAAAAGCAAAACATTGATCATTTCACACAAAACTCCAAAAATGGGCCAGACAAAAGTATTGGCACCCTCAGCCTAATACTTGGTTGCACAACCTTTAGCCAAAATAACTGCGATCAACCGCTTCCGGTAACCATCAATGAGTTTCTTACAATGCTCTGCTGAAATTTTAGACCATTCTTCTTTGGCAAACTGCTCCAGGTCCCTGATATTTGAAGGGTGCCTTCTCCAAACTGCCATTTTTAGATCTCTCCACAGGCGTTCTATGGGATTCAGGTCTGGTATCATTGCTGGCCACCTTAGAAGTCTCTAGTGCTTTCTCTCAAACCATTTTCTAGTGCTTTTTCAAGTGTGTTTTCGGTCATTGTCATGCTGGAAGACCCATGACCTCTGAGGGAGACCCAGCTTTCTCACACTGGGCCCTACATTATGCTGCAAAATTTGTTGGTAGTCTTTAGACTTCATAATGCCATGCACACGGTCAAGCAGTCCAGTGCCAGAGGCAGCAAAGCAACCCCAAAACATCAGGGAACCTCCGCCATGTTGGACTGTAGGGACCGTGTTCTTTTCTTTGAATGCCTTTTTTTCTCCTGTAAACTGTATGTTGATGCCTTTGCCCAAAAAGAGAGAACATTCTTCCAAAACATTTTAGGCTTTCTCAGGTAAGTTTTGGCAAACTCCAGCCTGGCTTTTTTATGTCTCGGGGTAAGAAGTGGGGTCTTACTGAGTCTCCTACCATACAGTCCCTTTTCATTCAGACGCCGACGGATAGTATGGGTTGACACTGCTGTACCCTCGGACTGCAGGGCAGCTTGAACTTGTTTGGATGTTAGTCGAGGTTCTTTATCCACCATCCGCACAATCTTGCGATGAAATCTCTCGTCAATTTTTCTTTTCCGTCCACATCTAGGGAGGTTAGCCACAGTGCCATGGGCTTTAAACTTCTTGATGACACTGCGCACGGTAGACACAGGAACATTCAGGTCTTTAGAGATTGACTTGTAGCCTTGAGATTGCTCATGCTTCCTCACAATTTGGTTTCTCAAGTCCTCAGACAGTTCTTTGGTCTTCTTTCTTTTCTCCATGCTCAATGTGGTACACACAAGGACACAGGGCAGAGGTTGAGTCAACTTTAATCCATGTCAACTGGCTGCAAGTGTGATTTAGTTATTGCCAATACCAGTTAGGTGCCACAGGTAAGTTACAGGTGCTGTTAATTACACAAATTAGAGAAGCATCACATGATTTTTCTAACAGTGCCAATACTTTTGTCCACCCCCTTTTTTATGTTTGGTGTGGAACCATATCCAATTTGGCTTTAGGACAATTGTTTTTGTGTTTTTTCAATTGAAGACAAATTAAATGAAGATAATAATACCAAAGAATTTGTGATTGCAATCATTTTCAGGAAGAAACTGAGTATTATCTGACAGAATTGCAGGGGTGTCAATACTTTTGGCCAACACTGTACAGTCCCAGTGGTAGTATACAGCAGCCCCAGAGGTATATACAGCCCCAGTGGTAGTATACAGCAGCCCCAGTGGTATATACAGCCCCAGTGGTAGTATACAGCAGCCCCCAGGGGGTATATAGCAGCCCCGAAATGCTGGCACTCGCCCCCCTTGTAAGGCCCCCCCCCCCCCGCTGCGTATCTTACCATCCCGGTCTTTCTGCACAGTGCTGCTCTTCGGTGCTCCGTTCTCCATGCTCCGTCCTCGCTGCATCCGGGATCCCCGGCCATCACACGATGACGTCATATACCTGCGACGGCCGGAGATCCCGAATGTAGCAGGACGGGAGCATGAAGAACGGAGCACCGAGGAGCGGCGCTGTGCAGAAGACCGGGATGGTAAGATACGCAGCGGGGGGCCCTTACAAGGGGGGAGAGTGCCAGCATTTGGGGTCATATATGCACTGCTTCCCCCTGCCGCTGATTGACAGGGGGAAGCAGTGCATATATAATAAGCGGCCCCACGTGACGGGGCCGCTCCTACAGCAGCCTCCCCCCGCCTCCTCCAGCCGCCACAGCCCCTACCACGCAGCCTACCGTATTGACCCGTGTATAAGCCGAGGGGGAGACATTTCAGCCCAAATTTTGGGCTGAAAAACTCGGCTTATACACGAGTATATACGGTACCTTTATTATTGTGATCATTGTTGTCATGTACTAAAATAGATATATATTGCAATACATGACACCAGTCAGTATAATCTGGCCTAGGAGGCCACCATACATGGCACACCAGGAGGTCATTGTTTGACATCCTTTGCCTCCCCATCATTTTGTCACGGGAGGGCCAATAAGGGTCAGAGAGAGAGCCACCTCCCTCCCACAACCTTTTAAATGCCATGATCGCTCTGGATTATGGCATCTAGAAGGTTAATCAGCAAGGGCAGTGCGCATGATGGCCCTGGCTGTTACTGCCGGAGTTAGGCTGTCAGCTACTGCAGTGATTATGCGGAGAAGTGCTGATATTCAGCACTTCTCTTTGCGATCACAGCAATCTAAGTATGAGGACAACCAACATGGGTCCCCGCACCTCTTCCCCTGCCGCTCAGCTGTCACAATTGAAGGCCATGTGCACACGCTGAGTATTTGATGAGTTTTTTACCTCAGGATTTGTAGACAAAACCAGGAGTGGAGCAATCAGAGGAAAAGTCTAATAGAAACACCTGCACCACTTCTGTATTTAATTATCCACTGCTGGTTTTGGCTACAAATCCTGAGGTAAAAAACTCACCAAATACTCAGCGTGTGCACATGGCCTAAAGCCAAGACGTACATAGCTCGTCATGGTACACAAACTGACACTCGCTCATGATGTGCTAAGTTCGTCATTAAGGGGTTTAAGGCAGTAGTCTAGTGAAAGCCAACACAATCCCTATCAACAGCTGACAACACAAGAACCATCGATCATAATACATGATGTTACAGTTCCCCATCTCTTCAGAATGACATTTTACATGCACATTAGATATGTCAATGCAAATAATAGGGTCTCAGTCAATCTGTTGCTGCTGATGTGTGTGTGAATTTCCTGAAATAACAGGAAATACAAGTGTAAAAAAGGCCTGTAGAAAATGAAAAAAAAAAATAAGTATTAGAAAAAATTTTTTTGATCAATGAGTGGAACAGGCAAGGTCTGGCTGGCAAATTTCAGCCTGAAGGGCAATTACAGGGCAGTTGCCCTAGTCTTACGGCATTCCACCTTTGGCCTGTTTATCTCTGGCCCTGCCTTAAAGCAGCAGAGGTAACAGACTTTAAATACAGGCCAGTACATAAAGTAGGTATGGAAACAGAAGTGAGTTTACTATAGAAATAAGGGAGCAAAACCAAGCTAAATACAGAGATATGGGAGCAAAACTGAGCTTACTACAGAGATAAGGGAGCCAAACTAGCTAACTACAGAGATAAGGGAAAAGGACCGAGCTTACTACAGAGGTAAGAGAACAGAACCGAGCTTACTACAGAGATATGGGAGCAGAACCGAGCTTACTACAGAGATAAGAGAACAGAACCGAGCTTACTACAGAGATAAGAGAGCAGAACCAAAAAAACAACTCAAAAAGAACTGTCCTAAAGCCAAATCGGATATAATTCCACACCAAACATAAGAAAGGGGGTGGACAAAAGTATTGGCACTGTTAGAAAAATCATGTGATGGTTCTCTAATTTGTGTAATTAACAGCACCTGTAACTTACCTGTGGCACCTAACAGGTGTTGGCAATAACTAAATCACACTTGTAGCCAGTTGACATGGATTAAAGTTGACTCAACCTCTGTCCTGTGTCCTTGTGTGTACATTGAGCATGGAGAAAAGAAAGAAGACCAAAGAACTGTCTGAGGACTTGAGAAACCAAATTGTGAAGAAGCATGAGCAATCTCAAGGCTACAAGTCCATCTCCAAAGACCTGAATGTTCCTGTGTCTACCGTGTGCAGTGTAATCAAGAAATTTAAAGCCCATGGCACTGTGGCTAACCTCCCTAGATGTGGACAGAAAAGAAAAATTGACGAGAGATTTCAACGCAAGATTGTGCGGATGGTGGATAAAGAACCTCGACTAACATCCAAACAGGTTCAAGCTGCCCTGCAGTCCGAGGGTACAACAGTGTCAACCTGTACTATCCATCGGCATCTCAATGAAAAGGAACTGTATGGTAGGAGACCCAGGAAGACCCCACTTCTTACCCCGAGACATAAAAAAAAGCCAGGCTGGAGTTTGCCAAAACTTACCTGAGAAAGCCTAAAATGTTTTGGAAGAATGTTCTATGGTCAGATCAGGCAAAAGTAGAGCTTTTTGGGCAAAGGCATCAACATAGTTTACAGGAGAAAAAAAGAGGCATTCAAAGAAAAAAAACACGGTCCCTACAGTCAAACATGGCGGAGGTTCCTTGATGTTTTGGGGCTGCTTTGCTGCCTCTGGCACTGGACTGCTTGACCGTGTGCATGGCATTATGAAGTCTGAAGACTACCAGCAAATCTTGCAGCATAATATAGGGCCCAGTGTGAGAAAGCTGGGTCTCCCTCAGAGGTCATGGGTCTTCCAGCAGGACAATGACCCAAAACACACTTCAAAAAGCACTAGAGACTTTTAAGGTGGCCAGCAATGATTCCAGACCTGAATCCCATAGAACACCTGTGGAGAGATCTAAAAATGGCAGTTTGGAGAAGGCACCCTTCAAATATCAGGGACCTGGAGCAGTTTGCCAAAGAAGAATGATCTAAAATTCCAGCAGAGCATTGTAAGAAACTCATTGATGGTTACCGGAAGCGGTTGATCGCAGTTATTTTGGCTAAAGGTTGTGCAACCAAGTATTAGGCTGAGGGTGCCAATACTTTTGTCTGGCCCATTTTTGGAGTTTTGTGTGAAATGATCAATGTTTTGCTTTTTGCTTCATTCTCTTTTGTGTTTTTTCATTGAAGACAAATTAAATGAAGATAATTATACCAAAGAATTTGTGATTGCAATCATTTTCATGAAGAAACTGAGTATTATCTGACAGAATTGCAGGGGTGTCAAAACTTTTGGACACAACTGTATGGAGCAGAACCGAGCTTAATACAGAGATAAGGGAGCAGAACCGAGCTTACTACAGAGATAAAAGAACAGAACTGTGCTTACTACAGAGATAAGGGACCAGAACCAAGCTTACTACAGGGATAATTGAGCAGAACCAAGCTTACTACAGGGATATGGGATCAGGACCAAGCTTACTACAGACATATGGGATCAGGACCGAGCTTACTACAGAGATACGGGAATAAAACCAAGCTTACATATGTTCTAGACACCTCTATGAAATTGTCACCTTCAGAAACGCTATTTATCTGCAGATATGGGGTCAATCAGCAGGTAGTGTTTGAAGCATGGTTAGTTGTAAAAGTGTTGGCTACAGACAGAAAATTCAGTTTTATTCACCCGGTCGCCACTCATGTGTCATAGTGGCAGTTTAGGAGCTGTTCCAGTAGGTGCTCACTGTCTTCCCAGGACCTCCAGCTTTCTGCTGGACTTCATAGGATGACAAACAAGGCAGCAACACACAGCAACCCATCAGCAACCTGAAACTGCATCACTGGGGGTTGATGGGACCTGGTGAGTGCATGCACCAAACATCAGACTAATTGTCGCTGTCATTGACTGACAAGGGCTTTTAACACCTAAATCTAACATCAGGGACTTTATGATAGAGAAACCATATTGTGCCTAAGCACCAACAGGCAAGTACGGTATTTGCTACTTACCTGCCTGTTGTGTCCGGCAATGTTATTCCCCAGTAAGCCGAAACGTGCATGTAGAGTGCAGCAGAGTCTGTGGACACACCAGGTATTTACTTCCAGTTTTGATCTTCACCCTTTGGGTTCATTTTATTATTTTTTACCTTTGCTTAGCCTCCTATGTGAGAGATAGGTGACGTTTGCAAGCTCACTTGTTATATTGACTAGGCACTTAGAGTTGTTACTGGATAACATGGGAAGATCACTTTTCAGTATGTATGGTGTTTTTCTACAGATCATTTATACACATATATATTTTTTTTTTATTAATTTATTTGTGTATTTTTTTTTGTATTTGTGTACATCTTTATTTAAAACCTTAAATGTAATATTGTCTTTTTCATATGTACTATTGTTATACGGTAGTTTATTTTTTAAGCTTTTTTCAATAAACTTGAATTTTTACTGCATAAATCACCTTATTCTTTCTGATATATTATTCTATTGGGTGAGCACATATTTCCATGAACTAGAGGGATGATTATAGGTTATACAAATCATCTTCTGTAAAGCCTAACTCTGGTGTAGACAAAGAGATCAGACCACTCCTGCCTGCGATTCAGCGACTTCCCTTGACATCATGTCAACAGAGCAGTGGCTTCTTTTCATTTCTGCTTTGTAGACAGTGAGGGACTGACTATGTCATACTGATCGACAACCAGCTCCCCCAGTTAGGCATTGGAGAGCCGGCTGTCAATCTGCTTGATGTCAACAGAGCAAAGAGGAAAAGAAGATGCCGCTCTGTTGACATGGTGTCAGTGGAAGTCGCTGAATGGTAGGCAAAAGCAGTCTGTGACCACTCTCTGCCAGCGAAAAATGGCACCAGGCACAATAAATAAACTGTTTGTTAGTGCTTAGGCACAATTCTTTTCTTTTTTATCAAAGTTACGTATTTCCACCTTAAAGGGAACCAACCAGCAGGATTTAGGGCTATAAAGTGAAGCCAGTGCCTTACAGGCTCTGGGATACTGAGTGTAATCATACCTTTACTTCAATGATTACATGTAAGATTGCAGAGAAAACCGTTAGCAAACACCGGGAAAGCAGTGCAGCAAATTAGCATGTGTGCGGTACAAGGTCACTATAAGGGGTTGGGTTTCATATTATTATTCCACTGTGGGCTCAAAGTTAAACCCTCCTCCCTCCCGTGTAATTACACGGACATGTGAGCAACACCTTAGGTTATAGCAGGTATGTGTGGTAACTATGAAAAAAATGGATGCAACCCGTACTAGAAACATTGACATGTGATGGAGAAGGCCCCTTGGTGACAGCAACGTCATGGTGCAGTGAAAGGGTTAATTTCACTTTTCTTTTCCTAAACATGGAAAGACAAATGGAATTTCCTAACACATATGTGAATGAGTCCTTAGGGCCTGGACCCATGATCAGGATTAACAGCGTTTTAGATGTTTTGCTGTGTCTAAAACGCTGTGCTGTACAGTACAAGCACAGTAGATGGACTTTAGAGATATCGGCCCACTGCGCTTCTTTTTCCCATGACAATCTATCCTTGTGGAGACGTGAGTGTTCTTGGCGAGTGTACACATCGAAAATATGCTATACGGAGAGTCCTGATCAGGGGCACAAATAACACGATTTCCCATCCAGAATGAAAGGAAACCTGATCACGGACACAAAGCATTATAGATTTACTGTTGTGCTCAAAATATACAAATGTTTTACACATACTCACAATACACTATTACATACATCTTACAAACATGCATACAACTCCAGACACACAACACATGTAAACATACAGGACGGAGATGTGTACACATACATATACCCAGACACCTACACACATATATTCGCATATAAGCATATACAAATGAAGACATAGTCAGAAACATATAAATGCACACGTATACATACACAATCATATACACAGACACGCACAATCATACACACACACAATCATATTCTGTATATACACTCAGACATATGCACAGTACTTTAATATGTGTGTATCATGTGAAAAAATGACAGAAAGAAGATAGTGGGGCTCAAATAAATCAGCTAATCCAATCTGCATACAGTGCACTGCTGTTGAAGTAGATATGGCACAGATGAATCAGCCTATACAATATGCAAAAAGAGCACCACTATTAAGATAGGTACAGCAACACACAGATGGAGTTGCTAGTCTATAGTCCAATTAGATTCAAATATCCCGCAATAGATACATTCAAGTGTATAGGGTGTTTTTACTTTTGATTTTCAGGGACAGTCACAGAACATCTTCTCTTGCCACCAAGTAGGATCTGCAATCAACTCTGTGGGCTGCAAGAAAGGAAAGTAGGAAGTATGGGCCACGTGACGTCAGTATCAGCTATGCTCACACTTGTGGCGCTTTCTGCTGGGACAATGGTGGGCTGCTGCTGCACAAGTATGCAGCTGACCACATCACAGTACAGCAGAGAGCCGCAAACAGTTTGCTGTGCACAGCCATAGCCAATACTGACATCATGCTGCATGAGGCCGGCCAACCCTGTACAGCTGCTGGGGGGTGGGGGGGCGGCCAGTGGAGTGGTTGCTATCTAGCCCCCCGGCCCAGCCCGCCCCTGGGAACGGACTGCCACAAGAGGTGGTGAGTTTCCCTTGTGTGATACCAATGTGATAAGAATGGTGTGTGGATGTGAATAGAATAGGTAATCATAATTAGAATATAGTGACCACAGGTCTTATATCATTCCATATAATATATCAGTACAAGGTTGAAATATATAAAAAGGGGGAACTCTCTTTCACATTATGCTACTAAGATGAGAACACAGCCTATATGTCCTCATAATATGTATCTTATGACAGGCAAAAGGCTTTCAATGACTGATTGTATTGATATACATCTTATGACAGGCAGGGGTCTTTTAAATAACTGTTGTATTGTTATTTATGGGCTGCACGCCTTGAGATATACATCCCATGACAAGCAAGTTATAGAAACTATTGAACATTCAACATCCTGTGGCTGATGGTCACAAGGGAAATTGAATGGTACATTCAAGTCAGCGCATGCTCGTAGATATTTTAAAGAGTATAAAAGATGGGAAATAACGGTCAGTGACGGGACGGGGGGAGCTCTTCCTGGGCAAGATGGACGTACACTTCCTGCTATGCAAGCCTCAATATTGCTCCCTTCTCACTGATACGTGTTCCCCGAATGGAGAAGGTGAAGCAGCTACAATATCAGGTAATATATATGTATATTGATGCTTATTCGCTATAATCAAGTCTAGGTATAGTTTGTGTTTAGCCTGTATTCAATTGATGATAATTCATGTGCTACTTTGTAACAAATAAATGTAATCTTGCTATAAAGAATAGTATTATTCATGCCTGATTTGTAAGTCAGTGAGCGCTTAGTAGGTACGGGCTCTGCCCGATCCAGGTAAATTTAGCAAGACACCTTGAATGCTATAAAGAATAGTATTATTCATGCCTGATTTGTAAGTCAGTGAGCGCTTAGTAGGTACGGGCTCTGCCCGATCCAGGTAAATTTAGCAAGACACCTTGAATGCTATAAAGAATAGTATTATTCATGCCTGATTTGTAAGTCAGTGAGCGCTTAGTAGGTACGGGCTCTGCCCGATCCAGGTAAATTTAGCAAGACACCTTGAATGGAAGTCTTCAAATAGAGGCTGGACAGACATTTGTCTGGGATGATTTAGTGGATCCTGCTTAGAGCTGGGGGTTGGACCAGATGACCGGGGAGGTCCCTTCCAACTCTACCATTCTATGATTCTACAACACAAAAACCTGCTTTAAACAATAATGCTACATGTAATTCTAAAAATCGGAATAAACGTTTTTAGCAAAAAATGTCACTTTATACAGAGTTTATTAGCCAGCAGTTTTTCTCAGCACAGGCAGGCACTAAACACAAGTATGTCATCCCGGTGATTATGCAGATGGCTTCTGTCTTTGGTGTTTTGCGAACCATTCATCACTTTTGTCTGCTGACATTGCCTGTAAGAAGTGAAGAAAGATTCATGTAGTGCCATCAGAATTATATACAAACACATTAAAAGCCTGTCACCGCAAATTAAAAGAAGACAGTATCTATTACCTCCATGACCACTATAGGTTTTATTAAAAAAAAAAAAAAAAAAAACACTGACATTTTAGAAGAAATGCATTCTGTGTCACACAGGCATTATGCAAATGACTGGAGTCACTACAGGAGTTGGGTCCAAACTTTAGGAAACGGGTCTAGTCACGCCCAGAGCAACTTCAATAAGTTAATAAAGAGAGCCGACTAGTCTGGTGAACCAATGCCCCATTGACTATACAAAGGCCTAATTTGCATAAAACAGGTAGGTAATAAATGATTTTTTATTATTTATTTACATTGATTTTAGAGAATTATGTTATACAGGGCTGGTTAGGAAGGGAATTTTGATGTGCCAATGTGATTGCTGCTTGGAGGTCATAATGGCCTGACAGATTCCCTTTAAAGACAAGGTCATTGTGTGCTTCCCACACACAGGAGTAAGAGAAAAAGAACCATTTAGGTAAAATCTCACTAAAGTGTGGAATCCTTGTTAAAAAGAATCTCTCAGGTGATTTTCTATAACAATACTAATGGTATTCTAAAATAGAGCTTGGGCAGCCCTTTCAGGATTAGCAACTTTATTGCTGTAACTTCTCCCATTAACTGGAGAATACAGTGTCACACACCCACTAGTCAAGCATATGTAAATCCAAATGGAATATGCTCTGCTCCTTATATGCCCATAATTTCCCGACTTTAAACATGCCAGGTGTATGTAGTGTTTCCATTAAAGTAGACTTACATCATTCAAAAGCTGATCAGCATTTGGATCAATCTGAGACAGTTCTCGGAAGGCTTCATCACCAACAAAGCAAATTTCATGACCATCCTAAGAGATAAGAAGCAATGAGTATATACAGAGAACCAGAATCTGACCACTTACAGAATGGCAGGGAAGCCCGGGAGCATATTCAACCTCTCCATTTTAGCTAACTCTGGATTTGAGAATCTATTGTAAAATACTACCGCTCTTCGTTAGTTCATATAAAAACCACTGTAAGTCAAAGACATAAGCTGTAAGTTATCCTGCAAGCCATGATTTAATAGTGACCCATGTAAACTAAGCTGCATATTCTGTTATACATTATTCTACCGTAATGAGCGATATCAGTTTATGATGATGAAAGTGAGGAATAAAATACCGCTCCCATACGGACATGGAACCAATTTAGCAGAACTATTAGTCGGAGCCTATAGTCCTGAAGCCTTTTTATTTCATGTCTCTTATCCAGCATCTGGCTAAAAATGTTAACGGGTAATTAAAGAGGAAGAAATCATTGGGCCTTTCCTATGATCTGAGACATTGACTCTTACTAATCCAATAAAACCAATACTCCCTAAACCAGGGCAGCTGGCACGGTGCCAGACTGGGTAACCTAGCCTACGAAGTCTTGTAATCTTTACAATGACAAAATGTCTTAGATGTTGAATGCTGCCAACAGGTCATCAAAAACATATGACCGCTATTCCATTACCCCATGTTCACAAGACCGATGTAGTGCAGCACCATGCTTCAATCCAAGCCTTCAAAGGTCAAAAGGACTTTGAATGCATGTCCCCAAACCACAAAAAGCTCCTTTAAATTGGTGTTTTTATTTAGCAAATAAATATAAAAGAAGTTGATAAGTAATTGTGGGGAAAAGCATTTATTTTGTGCTCTACTTTCTTTATTGTAGGTCTTATTTGATAAAATATATCAAATTTGAAAATAAAAAATACAAAAAAATATGTATAGCTAAATTGAACATTGAAAAATAAACTTTTATATTTTGGAAAGCCATGTATAATATACTTCAGGATTTTGGCTTCTGAAATCACCATATCGGTACAGCAGGATGTCGCCACGCCGTGCAGCTCCTGTTCTCTCTCTACTGGGTACAGCAGACTGTGTGCTCTACCTCCCTGGGGGTTGTTCTCTACCTCCAGGACAATGTCTATAGACCCAATTATTAAAATATTGGTTTCTAAATAAAGGAACACTGGAAAGGGCTTGTCCAAAAATACAAAAACTTGGCTTGACAATTTCAGCGACACCAAACTGGCATAGATTTTTCTTTTAATTAAGTGGAGAAAAAAAAAATTAAGACATTAATGAAAAAACAAAACAAACAAAATAAAAAAGTTTGTGCTGTACATTCGAGGTTAACGTTAGCATTTTTATGATTCCGTTGATGGAGCTGCGCGAGTGCTTTATTTATCTTTTTTAGGCTACATTCACACATTGCGTATTTTGCTGCTTCTCTGGGTTTTTTACTGCGTTTTCTGTATTTACCTGCGTTTTTTGCTGCGTTTTTTTACGCGCGCTTTTTGCAGTGAAAACTCAATTCTGGATAAGCAGCCCAGCCAAACCTATGGGTTTTGACAAAATCCATTCACACACTGCGTATTTGTGCTTTTTTTTTATGCGGGCTTTTCACTGCAAAAACGCGCGCGTAAGGCTCCTTTCACACACTGGCTTTTCTGCATTTTTCTCTGCCTTTTCAGAGCCCATTTATCATGGGTGCAATGGAAAAACGCAGACAAAAACTGCAGAAAGAATTGACATGGTGATTCTTTTTACGCGCGCGTTTTTGCAGTGAAAACGCGCGCGTAAAAAAAAAAACACAAATACGCAGTGTGTGAATGGATTGTGTCAAAACCCATAGGTTTGGCTGGGCTGCTTATCCAAATGAGTTTTCACGCAAAAAGCGTGCGTAAAAAAAACGCAGCAAAAAACGCAGGTAAATACAGAAAACGCAGTAAAAAACGCAGAGAAGCAGCAAAATACGCAATGTGTGAACGCAGCCTAAAAAGAATCACCATGTCAATTCTTTCTGCAGTTTTTCTCTGCGTTTTTCCATTGCACCCATGATAAATGGGCTCTGAAAAAGCGCAGAGAAAAATGCAGAAAAAAACGCAGTGTGTGAAATGAGCTGCGTATTTCACAAAATCGCGACGTAAAAAGACGCAGCTGCGTAAAGACGCAGTGCGTGAACGTACCTTAGGCTGCGTTCATACATTTGCGTATTTTGCTGCGCGCTTTTTGCCGCGTTTTTCAGGCCGCGCAAAAAAGCGCAACAAAATAGCAGGGGCTTTCACACACTGCGCTTTCTTTACTCCAGAAAGCGCAGTGATGTCACAGAGGGGAGGAAAAATCCTGCTTCCTCCTCCCCTCTGTGACAGCCCCATTAGATTTCACAGTGTATTAATATACACTGTGAAATCTAAATTAAACAGAGGCAAATGTATGTAAAATAAAAAAGAATTAATACTTCACCTGTCCGACGCTTTCCCGTGCCGTGCCTTCTCCCGCTGTCCGGTGCTTCTCCGCGTCCGGACTCGGTTCTAAGTGAGAGGTGTACTGACAGGACCTGTGGCGACGTTAGAGGGGGGCGTTCCCGGGGCGTTCCCAGCGCTGATTGGCTGTTCGCGGTCATGTGATATGTATCACATGACCTGCGAGTGCCCGGGAACGCCCCTCTGACATCACCACAGGTCCTGTCAGTACACCTCTGGATTCATCACAGTGGCTAAAGATGACCCTCTCAGTGCAATGCAGCAATTCTATTACAGATTATACAGGGCAATGGAGTGTGAATGGCTGGGCATACAGTGGAGACAGGAGTGGCTGGGCATACAGAGACTGGGGGTGGGTAAAGGAGACTGGGGTGGGACTATCATTGCTGTGTGGAGTGGCTTTGCAGGAGAATGGGAGTGAAACAAACAAGCCACTTTTGAGAATGGTTTCCTCCAGATGCAAAACTTGATATCTAGGAAACCTGCAAAATGTTGACAGGCGGTAAATTACACAACTGTCAACATTATTGCAGCCTAGTATACACATATAAATTATGTATATGTCATTAGCAAGTCAGATGATTTCCCTCAGTATTATAGGACACCAGCTTTCGTTTTCATTTTACCACAGTGAGCGCAAAATCGGATGAGATTCTCTGGTCTCAGATATAGCAGAGGGTGATTTTCTACAGCACTTAAATAGAAAACGTAGAGCCTTGTCCGCATATCTGACTGGATTTGGCCTGATCTGCCATTTTGTCCACTCAAGTACAATGGGAGAATCAATTTAGCTATTTTTCTCATAAAGTCACTAAAAGAAAATCAGCAAAAAAACAAATTAAAGCGAACCTGTCACCCCCCGGACATCAAAAGCTAAAATGGCCACCATCTGCAGCACTAAGGCTACATTCAGAGAAAGTGGCTATAGCCTTTTGATGACCTATATACAATGAAATATGCACTTAGATAAATGCGTACACTTAAGAAGACCGGCGACCGGGAGGTGGGGTTTCGCGCTCCTCCAACCCGCCCCCTGTTGTCAATCATCCTGGTCGCCTGATGCTGCCTCCCTCACAGTGTAACATGAACGCGCGCCTCTGTTCTCCTGTATGGCGCCACGCATGCGCTGTGCGCGCTACCCACGACTTCCCGGACACCCAGCGCACAGCGCATGCGCGGCACCGTACAGGAGAACGGAGGTGCGCGTTCATGTTACACTTGAGGGGAGGCAGCAGCAGCGACCAGGATGATTGACAACAGGGGGAGGGTCGGAGGAGCGCACACCCCCCTCCCGTCACCGGTCTTCTTAAGTGTAAGCATTTATCTAAGTGCAATTTCATTGTATATAGGTCATCAAAAGGCTATAGACACCTTCTCTGAATGCAGCCTTAGTGCTGCAGAAGGTGGCTATTTTAGCTTTTGATGTCTGGGGGGGGGAAGGGGGTGGGTTGACAGGTTCGCTTTAAGTAAAAAGGTTTCTCACTTCCAACGGGAGCCTAACCTTTAGCCATTTAATAAGATGTCTCTATGTTTATGCAGCCCATAAAAAGGAAGAAGATATAGAGGTCTCTACATGGTTATTCTGCAAGAGGTGGGCAGAGATGACTAAAGATGAAAAGTGCCACTCTGGCAGGATTTAGTTATACCACCCTCTGTTGGGAATGAATAACGTGCGTATAGAGGGAGCATTAAAATACAGGTCTCTTGCGGTTTCCAGCGCTGTTCCGGTTTCTCTCTTGCATCATGGGATCACAGCTCTTTGATGGCTCACACGAGGACCATTAGTTCCTTTCCTAATATAAGTGCCTTGCTCTGAGTCTGATAGACTTACACTGAGACAGCGACTTCCAGTCCACACAAACTCTGTAGGGTGGCTGGAAACACCAGAAGAACCCCCATAGCGGACTGGTGCGCAGAAATGCTCGACATTTGCTGGATCGAGGAGCTGGCGGCCAGGGCACAGGGTTAACAGACAGACACAATACCACCTGAATGGAGTGGATCATGTTCAGAAATTCCCCAAAAACTTCACAAAACTTTTCCTACAGGAGTACTGAACCAGGGCCCCGAGGCGTAGACACAAGGCCTTATAGGACACAGAGGCCCCCTGCCATCTCTTCTCCCCACCCCACAAAAAAAAAAAAAAAACACCCCCACACTTTCCTTCCCCTTCCCCTCACCTATTCTTTTTATCTTTTTTAACTTTTCTCTCACCTATTTCCCCCATGTCACTATTTCTCTCTTAAAGATCCTTCTCCGTATCCACACTTCGCTGTAGTTCACCTAACCTACAAAAGCCCGTTGATTCTACAGGACCAACTGCGAGTCACTTGGTCCAACACCGCACAGCCCTTAGACTCACTAGATTAGCACAAGAGTTAGTCTCTCGCACAAGCACCAAATGGAGTGTGCTGGTATCCGACACCAGAAGACACCGGATGATTAAGGACTCCACTACTGCATCTTTGTTCTACCGTTGTAGTTGTTTTCTGTTTTTGTTTTTAACCTCTGTTTATCGCTTTCTACTTCCCCTCTCTCAGGGTTCTGTTTTTTCTCTTTATTGCTCATCTATTTTATTTTTTTTTTTTATCACCATGTAATTTCAAACACGGTCACCTGCTTGTGCTTAATGGCACCCAATATGTATCTCTTATTATATGCCCACCATAGCGGTACTGTATTATTTGTATGCTTTTCCACGTGTTTAAATTCTCAATAAAATCAGACTGAACAAAAAAAAAACAAAAAAAAAAAAACTGTAGGGTGGCTAGTTACAAATGCAGGAGAGGACCAGGGCAGTGCTGGAAACAGCAGAAGACAGCAACTAGTAATGCAGACACTTTATACACACTATTGATTAAACAAGGGGGAAATATTAAAAAAGAGTGGGTTGACTCACTTAACAGTAAACTCATAATGGTGAGCAGGTGATAACAAATCAATTTTTATTGTAGAAAATATAAATAAAACATTAAAAAGGAAGGCACACAGCCCCTAAGGGTACCTTTACACATCGCAACATTGCATGCAATTTCACTTGCAACTTACTGGTTGCAGTGAAATCATGGACACATTGTTACATTTGTGCACGGCAACAAAGTGGAACAATGTGTCCATGATTTCACTGCAACCAGTAAGTTGCAAGTGAAATTGCATGCAATGTTGCAACGTGTAAAGGTACCCTAAAAGACAACCTCTCAGAGCTGCTGGTTAGCAGATAATAGGCAAAGGTGCAATGCATATAAAACCTCCATGAAAGTCAAGGATGAAAAACTAACTGCAACAATAATAAATATGAATAACCCAGCAGACAAACAAAGTACAGGAGAAACTTTTACCCCTCAAAATGCATATAAATCCAAACTGCCATGTAATAAGAACTAGATGGTATTACTCAATGCTTAATAAAGCCATGAAGAAGCTAAATAGCTAAAAGATCAGGCAATAATAAACAGGATGCCTTCACATAATGGCCATACAATAAACCCATGTGGCTGTGTACACTTATGTGGCTCTGGCAGAGGGATACACAACAATTAAACCTCATGAATAGTTACATGGCCTGATGTGCGTAACAAAAAAATGGAGGCAAGAGATGCCGCGAGGATATTGAGGAAGCACCCCAACACGTGTTTAGCTTTTGTAAAAGAGTGGATGGGTAAAAGAGTTGCTGACCTTTTAATGAGCAAGAGAAGCCAATGGAGAACTGATTGTGTATAGCACTTGTGCCATCAGCAAGGATCAGCGTCGACCATTACATCCACCCATCCACATCAGACACGTCAGGATGTGAGCGGGAGTAGGTTACACAGCTACAACTTTAGGACACTAAGGTGCAGACGAGCGTATGCAAAATTGTCCCCTTTTCACCCGGGAAAAAAAAATATACAATTTTTTTTTATCCGTATTGTAATCAAAGTTTTTCATACTTGTATGGCATGCTTTTTACGTGAACAATTTAATTAAATGTCAAATACAGTTTGCTTTATAATAGTAATGGATCAGTGAAAAACTCATGACATATGCATAATAATCAGTATGTAATCCATTTTTTGCGCTCCCACTGACTAATGCATGCATGACTCTGACACGGAGTATGGATTAAGGTAGCAATTTTTTTACAAACAGACCATCAGTCCATGTATAAAATCCATTCATGTCTCAACACCCATATTGAGTTGCATTGGTCTATATGCTATCAGTTTTGCATATGGACAGCACACGGGCTGATGAATTGAGCCTATGGTAGGAGGGAGAAGCTGTGACAGGAGTGGAATTGACGTTTTTAGTCTTCTTGTCCTCTTGTAGCTACAAAACGCACAAGAATCCATCTTACATCTCTTCTTACCTAACTACAAGTGCTTCTCAATAAATTGAAATAACATCAAAAAGATAATTTATTTCAGTAATTCAATACATAAAGTGAAATGCATATATTATATAAAGTCATTACACAGAGTGATCTATTTCAATTGTTTATTTCTGTTAATGTTGACTCAAACTCTGTCCAGTCATTGTTCAGTATGATACTTAGGGTATGTGCGCACTGGCCGGGTTATAGTCGTTTTTGCAGCGGAAACCGCCGGTCGGTTTCCATGAGTTTTATGTAAATTTATGTTAATCCAAACCGGCGTTTGGATTAACATTAAAGCGAACCTGTCACCCCCCCGTCCAGGAAGTCGACACCGGGCGCACAGCGCATGCGCGGCTCCGTGCATGAGAACGGAGACGCGCGTTTATTTTACACACTGAGGGGAGGCAGCAGCAGGCGCGCACAATGACTGACAAGAGGGGGCGGGCCGGAGGAGCGTGAAACCCCGCCTCCCGGTCTTCGGTCTTCAGAAGAGTGAGCATTTACCTAACTTAATATTTCATACTATAAAGGGCATCAAAAGCCTATAGCCACCTTCTCAGAATGCAGCCTTAGTGCTGCAGAAGGTGGCTATTATAGCTTTTGATGCCCGGGGGGGGGGGTGACAGGTTCGCTTTAAAACCTATGGAAACCGACAGCCGCTGTGCACACACCGGCGGTTTCCACATGCTCATCCGTTGCTAAACCGCAGGTTTCCCAGCGGGTTAGCAAAGAATGAGCAAGTTCTATAAACCGCCGGTTCTTCAGCGGCTGCAAGCAGAATCATGTGCTGCTTCCAGCCGCTGCAGAACTGCCGCCGAGAACACGCTGTGCAACCGCCCGGCTCCCGCCCGTCACCCGCCCGGCTCCCGCCGCACATACCCGCCAGGAAGCCGGTGGACGGCTCCGGAGCTTCCTGGCGGGTCCGCCCAGCCGCCGCCGACCAACCCGCCGGTAAGTGTGCACTTACCCTAATAGTGCCCTTGAATAGTGTTTGGGCAGACCTTTCAGAATATGTAAAAATCATTACTGTGTCCTGCGTAGTTCTCTTGCTAGAAGCACCTTCACACCCTGCAGGCAGCTAGCTTCACTAGTCCGGCTCATTACTTTCACTTCCAAGTAGTCTGCAGTATGGAAATGTTATTTACACATCCCAACCTATCCAAGCTGGTATTCTGCCCCCCCTCTGTGCTGGTTGCACTCAAAATCTCAGGCTTCTGCAGGCTCCTTTGGAGGGGGAGGGAGAGATATTTTGTACTGCACTGTTTGTTGGCTGGAAGATATTTCTATCTGTTTATATGAACATTGGGAGTATAAATAATACATGATATAGAAAGAGCTTCACCAGAGGCATTAGAAAATGATAGCAGTTACATATGGATTTTTGACCTGACAGATTCCCTTTAAATAAAAATATAAACGGCAGTTACACTTTACCCCTGCCTTAAATTTGCATACTAGGGGGTCTATACACTATGTATAACAAACAAACAGCTGAGACAGCCTCCCTAGTTCGCTTAATGACAATTTAGGCACATATTCCAGAATTGATTCCCACCTATAGTCTTCAATGTTACCCAGTTCTAATACCCATTTCTTTCTTGCTTTCAATGGGTATTTTCCAAGAAAAGTATGTATTAGGTCATCATACACACATACACAATATCACCCCTCTCGTCCCCACCCCCCTGGCACATTATAGTCTATTATCAGGTCCTTTTGTACTGCCATGTGTCCCATCTTGCATTGTTCTTGTATACATATTTGACCTGTATATATTGAAGGGAACAGTTATGGTCATCTGAAATTCCTCCCATAAATTCTCAAATGTTTTGATACCAGTATGGTCAAGTAATTGGCTAATGTATTGTATACCCAATTCTTTCCAGCTATTGAAGCCCTTTAACTCCCAAATTCAGGTAGCCAAGCATTATGCCAAATATGTGAGCACCTAGTCAGCTGCATCACCCCCATCATTTGTTTAATTTTCTGCCATGTTTTTATGTATCAATCCAAGAGTAGGATATATTAGTCCCAGATTTTTAAAGCTCTCAGCCTCCAGCCCGTTTTCCAAAGGGATCCTCTCAATCATGTGCATTATAATGGTGTGTGCAGATCCTCCCTCTATATCCTCTTCCCACCCCCAAAGTGCTGACTTTGGGCCAACAAGAATTACACCCAGTGGTTTGGCAAGGCTAAACCACCTTAATCCTTGAGTCTCTGCAGGATCTCCAATTTTTATTCTTTCCTGACACTTGTTCTCTGAATAGTGAAACTATCCTGTAGAACCTACTTGTTGGCAGCCATATGGGTGAATTATGTAGCATGTATAGCAATTGTGGCATCAGAATCATTTTAATAAGACTGGTCCTACCCGTTACCGATAGATGTAGCTTTCACCACCCTGCTATCTTAAGCTTAAATTTTTCATGCAGCGGATATATATTAAGATAGTCTTTTGATAGTAATGCCACCTGTATAGTCCAGATATTTAAACTGTTCCACTAGTGTAAGCTGTGTATGTTGTTCCTCTATATCTATTGTATCTTCATCCACTGATAGACTTAACTTAATTAATAAGTGTAATGTCTATCACCTCTTTAATATCTATTGGTAACACAATTACTCACAGGATCAGCCAAAATAACAACTTGAACCGTTGCTTTTCCTGGGGTATCCAAGCTTACAAGGGGAGTCAAGATCTTTTGATTCTCTCTTTTCATGGTTTCCTCAATAGCTGCAAGCTATAGACAAAGAAATCAAACATAAATGAATACCAACTATGTGATAAATTGTAAAATATCTGGACATTTATAGCCCGAAAAGAGCTTTACATTACTCTTATGCTGAATTCTTTTTGCTATGTGACAACAAACATTTGTAAGATTTTTATTTTTTGGTAGGTGTACTGTTGGCCCTAAACACATAGATCTCACATACTTAAATAGCCTAAAGTTTAAAGAACATCAGTAAGAACAAATGTCTCCGCCCCAAAACTATTTATATGATCATATTGTTTCACTGAAAGCTAATGCCATCCACTGCCTTATGTATGCAATCTATTACTCTGTAAATAAGAAATGGTTGAGGGTAACGTGTTGATGGTTCGGAGAGTCGCCTCTGAAGGCATTGGGGGGACACCTCTGTTGCCTGTCCTTCAAGGAGATTACAGTATTTACTCCTAACAAACACATGGCTGGTAATAAATTCAGGTCTGGACCTGTGTGAATGACTACATAGGGGTGTCCACTAAACACATCAGGTGGAAGTTTTCATCTGGGAAACTGGGCTCTAGGTTCACCAGTCCATATAGAGTAACTGCCATATTAACCCTATGGCTTTTTGGCTTGAGATACCCCCAGTACTGAATGTGCATAACATTTTTCATAGGTCACTGCTCAGATTTGTTGCACCTCTGGAGCTTACTCTATTACCGCCGCCTCCAACTTGTGTTTATGGTATCCTTGAAGGTCAGGTGACTACAAAAGTGAACGCCAGTAGGTAGGTGCATTCTTTACATATGTCTCTTCCAGACAGGCCTGGGGCTGAGGGTACTAAGGCCCCTGGTAGATGGAGGGATACATACTGTCCCAGGTGTCTACTACCCTAGGGAGACCTTTTCTAGTCTGAAACCTCAAGGTTTCAACACCTTATAGAGCAAGACCTACTTGTTTTTAAATGTATATCATTTCTTTGCTGCAGGAGTAAAAGACCCTTTCCAGTCTGATTGCTCTTTGCAGTCTAATCTCAGGTGTAGCCTTTTTGTGACCACTCCACTTCCCTATAAAAAGTCACATGTCTGGTCATCTGACGCCGGTGATAGAATCTCATCCTATGCTGGCCACTGTGAAAGGAGCCTGTCTCTGGACGAAGTTGGAGTGATTACTATTGCAGTTCTGTTAGCATGCTGCAATTGAGGAGTTTTGTATTATATCCTTTTGAGTCTTCTATTTTCCCTCTGTCTGTGTACCTTCCCATGTGTTTTATTATTGAAGCGGTGAGGGTAGCGTTCTCGCCGGCCTGCACACTAACTTCTGTTAGTACAGGGCGAGTAATGACCTAGGCACATTACGGTGACGGAGGGGAGATGGGGGCCATCACTCATTTAGGGACGTTAGGGAGCACAGGGTCCAGCCTCAGGTGAATGTCAGGAGGTGACCTGTCTTCCCCATCACCAAGGTTTTCTTTCTCTACCATCTCCGTTGCCTCCCCTGTGTTGTGCCGCACCCTGGGCGTGACAGGGAGCCACAGACTGCAAAAATGAAGTTGTAGATGACAGAGATTAACATGACCATACAAAGAGATTTGGTTAGAGGGATCCAGAAATGTTTTCTATTTTACTGCTGGCATGGTGCTTCTAATCTGAGTTCCCAGACTCTATTTTTATACACTCCTGCCGCCATCTTCACCTTCTATCTATTGTAGTTTCTATCTTCTGCAGTTTGTGACTTGCCAGATTGTCCCAATGTGTCATGGAGAGTGCCGGAGGTCACTCTTCAATACAAGTCTAGGAGAGCCTTGTTCTGGCTCTAACAGACTTACATTGAAAGCTTGTGATGTAACTCCTGACGTCCGAACTAACAGAAGTTACGGTCACAAGATGGTGCCACAATGCCTGAGTGGCGTTGATAAAAGGTGAAAATGTTGGATGTAAGCATAAAGCCCCTGTCACACTAAGCAAAATCGCTAGCGAGATCGCTGCCGAGTCACAAGTTTTGTGACGTAACAGCGACCTCAACAGTGATCTCGTTATGTGTGACACGTAGCAGCGATCACGCCCCTGCTGTGAGATTGCTGATTGTTACAAACTGTTCAGGACCATTTTTTCGTCGTTTGTCTCCCGCTGGGCAGCGTGCATCACTTTGTTTGAAAGGGACAACTACCAACGATCTCAATACTACACCCAAAGTGACAGGTTCCCAACGACCGCTGGATCGCTGCTGCGTCGCTGGTGAGATCTGATAGTTTGACATCTCACCAGCGACCACGTAGCGACACTAGAGTGATCCCGGCCAGGTCGTATTACCGTTGGGATCGCTGGAGCATCGCTCAGTGTAACAGGGCCCTAAGACCGAAGGCTGGGACATTAAATTAAAAGCACCACTCCAACGGTAAACAATAAACCCAAACACCCAACACTAAAGTGGTACTTTAAAAAAAATATTGAATTGAAAAATATAATTATAATACAATGCAATTAAAATAAAATTAATGGATTAAAATAATGAAAAAAAGTATTACAACCTCATCTTTAGGACAAGCAAATGCAATTCGTCCAAATGCTGCTGCATGGTCCACCGATCCTCCGATATCCTGCAGCTCCAGCTTGCACTGCAAAATGATACCTACATTAGTAGTATTTTCCCCATTTTTGTACACTTAGCTAGAAAATGTATGGTGTCCTAAAATGTGGATTATCAAAACTAGTGCAAAGCTAAAGTGTATGTGGTAGGTCATAGTAAGCAGATTGCTTCTTTCACCTTCATACGAGTCAGGTAGCAGCATTGGCAATACTCCTACTAGCCGCTAATAAAAAGGCTCCACTTACCTTTTTGGTGTAACAGCCCAGTGGACTGTCTTTATATAGGTCAATATTTTGTGGTGACAGATCCACCTTATACAGAAACAGATTTTAATCCTATATTAGCCAATGGCATTATCTACATTATTCTCTACCTGGTTGTCCGCATAGCCCAACAGAATTCTCTTATTGGCCTTATCCTCATGATAGACCCTCAGGCCTAACAAGTCAGACCAGTACGCTGTAGACTTCTGCAGATTCGATACAGCAACAGTCACTTTCTGCACTGGATCTGGAAAAAATGAATTATTAATAAAACACCCTTTTATAGCTGAACTTCAAGTCATGTATAAGCAGTATTAACACAGATTTGTTTTCTTGGTAAAATAAAGTTAAAGTTGAGAATAACAGTCTGCTGTTTTCTGACATGCCCATTTTGCTCCCAATACTAGAACCAACACATAAAAGTCCTGCACTTTATTGTAATAAAAAGTGGATCACCATCGAGGCCTATATTATGTGTGTGTGGAAATGCTGGTGGTCTATGTCTGAATTTGGACCTGTCTTAAGAGGTTTTCCAACACTGTGATACTGAGCTAAACTCAGGAAAGGTCACTGATATATCGGTACAGATCTGATTCCTAAGACTCCCACTATTAGTTGTTTGCAACCCAGTAGAGGCACAAAGTACAGTGCGAGACCTCCATTGTTCTGTCACTGTTTAATGACCACTACTGGGTACTCCGGATTATTTATTTGAGTGGGAGCTGATCTGCAATACTAGCATCTGCCACTATGGTTAAAGACAATCTGTCAGCAGGTGCTTGCTATGTAAGCTGAGGACAGCATTCTGTAAGGGTTAAAAAATAAAAATCAACTGTGCCTCTCTTATCAGGCTCTGTGCAATGGTTTACTTAAACTAAAGCTTTTAACACCTGGTGATTACCTTTACAGGACTACTTTGTCATGTACACGGCGGTCCGACACACCCCCTGCTGTGAGTGACACCTGACTGTCAATGCTCAATCTCTCCTGGGGTGGGCGAGGGCAGCACTACTAGGTCTTTTGCATGGCTAACACTTCTTTGATAGTGTCACAACAGCTTCAACCAGTAATCTATGTGATACATCCTTGGATTTAGGGTTTCTTTACCTACATTATGTTGCTGTCAGATAAGGTAGCAAAAACCTGCTACTAGATTTGCTTTAATGACATCAAAGTGGTGGATAAACCCTATATGTATGAAACTGGTCTAATAAGCGTTTACCTGTGTTGGGTTGAGTTTGGTCTTCTAAAAAGAACTTATAACCTCCAGGAGCTTCAGTCTGGAACAGTCCAGGTGATACTTCGGATAGCGGCCAGTTCATCTGTTTGGCATTGACAATAGCTTGACTGGACTGTAGTGTGAGGCCCTAATGAAATGAAGTTAGGCTAAATTCACACAAACATAAAAAAAAAAAAAAAAACATCCAATTTTCAGTCAGAAAAAATAACGTTGATATTTTAAATCTTTTATGGTATACATTTGCCCGCAGTACTGCATCTGTTTTTATAGAAATAATAATAATATAGTCCAGCTGACCATTCGTCTATTGTCTCCAGCTGTGGAGCCCAGGATCGGCCTAGCCTCAGCCAGAAAATCCAAATGAACAATAGTAGAGATCCGGCTCAAAACACAGGTGATTATATAGAAAAGGTGCATTACACAGCAATAGAGCACCTACAACTCACAACATGTTTCTGGTATGAAACCCTTAATCATGGATATGATTAAGGGCTTCATGCCAGAAATGTGTCGAGAGCGCTAGCTGCAATATTGCTGTGTAATGCACCTTTTCTATATAATCACCTGTGTTTTGAGCCGGATCTCTACTATTGTTCATTTGGATCTGCTTTTATACATCAGCAGTAAATAAAATTTACAAGACCAAATAATTTCCTTTTAATAATAGTAATGTATCTGCAAATATCGCAAGCTATATGGTTGTTGGATTATGATTTGCATAATGCACCCATAGTCTTGTCTAACATATGGAAGAAAATATTGCATGCTGACTTTTTTTTCAACTGAACATTTTCTCTACCTATATAAAGTCATCTGAACAGCTCTACTCACTAACACTGGATGAGTGCTGGCAGTTTTTTCCCACGAATAGCACTCAGACCAAAAAATATGGTCGTGTGAACTGTAGCCACATAGTGGGCATAAAAGGAAAATGTTCAGTCCCTTCAGGAAACTAAAGCTCATGTAACATGTAAAGAATTCTTATTAATCAACAAGGACTATAAAGACCGATCACAGAAACATGTCACCTACATGTACTTAAGAGGCCAGGAAATGTTAGACATACCAAGAAATCATTGCCGAGGCGGTACTCCCCAACTCCATAGTTATAGGTCAGCTCAACAACAAAGTGGCAGTCTTCAGACCCAAAGCCTATCATAGTTTTACTCCATTTCCCATCATAGGGGCTGTAATTATGTACAATAGAATGTAGATGAGCACGATAATAACAAATATAGTGCAAGAAAGTATGACAACTTACAGTGCATTTACCAAATTAAGAAATCATTAGTAAATAGTTCTTAAAATTATCCTTCTCAGCTTTGTCTTTCGCCATTTCCGCCTTACATTGTTAAGAAAGGTCATAACACAATTTTTACCAACTTAGCAGAACTGTAAAACAGAGGACAGGAGTCACTTGTTCATCATTGCCCCAACACCATTACTAGCAGCAAGTAATGTCTCATCTTCCATACCCATTGCAGGTGGCCTTGCACCCTTCTTCAAATTCTTCATGGCGTAATACCTGAAACAAGCATAACATGCATATTAGGATTCAGTGACCGTCCTCACACTAGGGCTACGATGTAAGATTGTAATGTCACACTCCTCCATCACAAGTAATGATAGAAAATCCAGTAAATGTTAACTGTATCAAAGTTTTATGTGAGCAGATCAAGTTGGAGAAGTTTATGATCCTGTAAATCAATCTTAAAAAATAACATCTAAAACACTGTAAAAAGTTGACAAGCAGTTGATGTGAAGAGGCACAAGGAGCCATTGATATATTCTTCATAGCTAATTGTGAACAAATGACATCATTAGGACGTCGTTGCGTGTGACACCGAGAAACGACCACAATAAATCGTTGGATCGCTGATCGCAGGTTTGTGAACATGTTCTCAAATCAAACGATCTTTGATCAGCCAACGTGCTATATCGTTCTGTGTGACACCGTGATAACGATGAGGTTCACGACTTCGCCCATTCACAGCAGTGAACAAGTATCGTTAGCAGGGTTGTACGAACGATAGCTGCTCGCTGGATGGTTGGTGCGTCGTCCACGATATCTAGACGTGTGACATCTCACCAACGATGTCAAAAACAATGTCCTAACGGCCGCGCGCTCATGAGATCGTTAGTGAGATCGTTTCAACATTGCAGCATGTAACGGTACCTTAATGTGTATGTATTGGGGCCCTGGAAAATTGAATTTCAGGAGAGTTAGGGTCCTGTTACACGCTGCAACTTTCCAGCGATCACGACCACGATTTGACCTGATGCGTCGCTACGTAGTCGCTGGTGAGATGTCAAACAGTCAGATCTCACCAGCGATGCAGCAACGATCCAGAATGATACGGCGGTCGTTGGGACCCTGTCACTCTCGGGCGTAGTATTGAGATCATTGGTCGTTGTCTCTGTCAAACCCAGCGATGCACGCTGCCCAGCGTGAAAGCAATGACCAAAAAATCGTCCAGAGCAATTTGTAACCATCAGCGATCTCACAGTGGGGTCCTCATCGCTGCTACGTGTCACACATAGCGAGGTCACTGTTATGTCACAAAACCTGTGATGTTGCAGCAATATCATTGTGTGTGAAGTACCCTTTAAGTATCTGGCATATCTAATTTCAGACTACGATGCTCTTGGTCTTCTGGAGGTGTTGGCTCTCTCATAGACTACACTTAAGTGCTTGGCCAAACAAGGGCCCCTGTGTATGGGAAAGCTAACCAGATGGACCATCATTTGGCCAACAGCCATCTAACAGCTTAACAGTATAAAGCAGATTAGTTCAGAGCTGGACAAAGTGTGGCCACATTCAGCTCTTTGGCAGACCAGGACAGCCAAAAATCTAAATTACTTACCGGTAATGTGTTTTTCATGAGCCACGACAGCACCACCTGAGTGATAGGACCGCCCATCCAGACAGGAAACCTCTGAGATAAAAAAGGCGGGACCTCTCTTGAACCTCAGTTTCGGTTACAGAGACCGGAGAGGGGAACCCAACAAGCATTAGTACACAACCAAAAGAACTCAACAAATCACACACCCCCTTCCAAACAGGACCAACACCAACAGGCAATAGGGAGGGATGCGGTGGTGCTGTCGTGGCTCATGAAAAACACATTACCGGTAAGTAATTTAGATTTTTCCCTATCGCCACGACAGCACCACCTGAGAGATTTCAGAGAAAAGAAAATTAGGGAGGGACCACCGCTAGCAGAACTCGTCTACCAAAGGTCACCACCATAGCGGCAGCAAGATCAAGCCTGACATGCTCGAAGAAAAGAGAAGGAGCAGCCCCACAGATCAAGTCTAAGGGGACAACAGCCACCCCCGCCCAGGAAGCAGCTACTGCCCTGGTGGAAGTGCGCAAAGGCCCCCCCCCTGGACCCGCACCTGACCGGAAGAAGCAAGAGCGAAGGCTTCCCGCAACCACCAAGCAAGGGCACCCACAGACACAGCCTCACCCCAAGAGGCTCCCCGAAATAAAAAACAAGAGGGACAGAGCCAGACGCCAGGCCGTGGCCCGACGAAGCAGGCAAGCAACTCCCACCAGACCACGAACGCGTGGAGAACCTCGGCCATCAGAAGTGCAGGAAGACCACAGAAGGAAGGGAGAACAAGCTCCCGCAGTCCGTGGAACACGAGAGCCACCCTGGGAAGAAGGAAGGAACCAGGTAGAGGATGACCCCGTCCAGCCAAACCCGGAGAACCAGGCCCCACCGGCAAGGCCAGGAGGACACAAAAAAGGGCTGGCGGACAGCAAGCCACCGCCCAACAGGACCAACTGCCGAGGCAGGACCGTAGGCGAAGCACAAGAGAAAAAGCCCAAAGGGAGGCTTGGTTAAGGCATCCAGAACTAAAATGAAAACCCAAGGAGCCACCCTTGGACAGGGACCCATCGAGGGAACAAAGGCACAGGCCCCCAAAGCCGAAAACCAGAGCTCCAGGGAATCGACAAAGACCAATCCGCCACCTACTGGAGGAAGTCGAAAATTGCCGGCACAGGAGCCCACCGTCGGGACTCGTCCCCGAAGAAGACAGAAAAGGTAAACCACCCGGCACCAGAAAAAAACGGTGGCAACCGGCGTCCGACCGGACCACAGCACAAGAACAAGGCCACCAGAGAATCCCCCACGTGACCGGAGCCGCCTGGGCAAGTCCCACGCCGGCAGCCGGAGACCAGCGGAAGGGGGACCGGCCCCCGCAGGAGAGACTGGAATAGGGGGAGAGTCCAGGGAGCCTGGCTGGACAGGCGACTGAGCCAAAAGAACCAAGCTCCTCGGGGATAGAAGGGCGCCATCACGACGACCCTCGCCCTGTCCTCCCTGACCTTCCGAAGCACTGCAGGAACCTAACCAAGGGAGGGAAGGGACACAGAAGGCCCAAGGACCAGGGGAACAGTAGAGCGTCCCCAGCCCAGGCCGGACTCCGGGAAACAGAGAACAGAATCCACACACCAGACCGTGTTGTTGAGTGGCAAAGAAAACCATCTCCACAAGGCCCAACATGGCCACAATCGGAGCGAAAAATAAAAAACACTCAAATCCAGGGCCCACTGCTCCCATTGGAGCTGCACCCTGCAGAGAAAATCCGTCCAGGAAATTGCCACCCCCCCGCATGCGAAGGGCAGAGAGGGAATCAGACGGGCGTTCCAACAGCTGACAACGCCCCGCGCAACTTCCATGAGGGCCTGAGACCGGGTGTCCCCCTGACGGTGCCAGGAAGCCACCAACACACTGTAGCCAGAGAGGACACTAAGATGGTGCCTCCGAAGGGAAGTAAGGAACGCAGAACTGCCTTCCAAACAGCCAGGAACTCCCGCATAAGGGAGGACAGCCTGGAGAGGCGAGGAGTCTCAGGCCCCCCCGAGCAGGTCCCGAAGGAGCCCATAGAGATTCTCATGAGGTCTCCCATCCAGCCCGTGACCAAGGCTCTCACTGCTTAGCTTCAATGGTCTGTCAAGGGCATGCACAATAGGTTTGCAATGGATGCTGACATCCACCAACTGCTGCAACCAAGACACGAGGGACCAAAAAACGCCAGCAGTGGATTCCCAGGAATTACGCCAGTAGCCTAAAAGGAAAGAGAGCCCTTCCGAACAGGCTTAGTCCAGGAGCTAACATGTTTGCCTGGGCCCTCAGATTTAAGGGAAAAAGTCCGGCTCTGCGTGGAAGACAGACCACTGAACCTTAAATCCGCCACCGAAGAGGGGCCCCGGGCACCAACCTCGCAGGCAAACAGACCGCTGTAAGCAAAAAAATCAGAGTCATCATGTGGAACCCCCGGCGTCCCCTCTCTGCCGTCAACAGAGGAGGAGGATGACGAGGAGGACGAGGCAGAGGATGAGCAAGACCTGCGGCTCCCCCCTAGTGAAATCCACGAGTGGCACTCAGTACCAGGGAAAGAGCCCAAAGCCTTCTGCCGCATAAGACCCCATCCATCCCGGCTGGCTGCAGGGACGGAAAAAAGGCTCCCACACTAAAGTGCCAAGGCTAGAGGCCGGACTGGGGACAGTGATTCGCACAGTCTCCCCAAAGCAAGGGCCACAGAAATCCAGCAGTACAACCCTCTGGAAGAGGAACCCTGCAGAAAGCACATACCTCAGGTGGTGAAATTACAGACAGTACAGCCCGAAGGCACTCACCCACCAGGCGCATACCGACTTCCGGGGCATCAGGGTCCCTTCATCCTGGATCCCATCACTGAGGACCTGCGGCCGCCACTGCTGAGGCTCCCATGACTGGAGCCGAAAGGGAATGCTGTCACACCGCTGGACGCTGGCTGGCTCTGCCCTCCTTGCTTGCCCCTCACCATCGGGAACCGCTCCAGCGTCTCCGTGCTGCCGAACGCTGGGCGCCGCTATCTTGGCCCGCACAGAGCATGCGCGGAACGTCACTTCCGGTCCGCGCCCGAAACCGGAAGTAGCGGCTCCCGGCGCGAAATTCAAACCTGCCGCCGGGAAAAAACCGCTCCCAGGCCCATTACAGACCCAGGAACGCTGCGCCCTGCCTGTAAACCATCCTCTTCACCCGGGGCACAAACTGCAGGGCCGTCACCCACCGTGCAGCTGGGACACCCGGGCGGCGACAAGGGCCGAGAACAAGCCGCTGATGGCCCTCTCCAGACCCCGTGCCCTCCACCACCGCAGGGGATACCCCGTGGAGGAGCTTCTGCACCCAAGTCCGGAGCCACTGCCTAGGTAAGGACAGCTTCTTCCAGCTACCGGGTCAGGCCAGGACCGCATGAGCTTCAGAGGTCTCCCACCTCCAAGACAGGAAACCTAAACTGAGGTTCAGGAGAGGTCCCGCCTTTTTTATCTCAGAGGTTTCCTGTCTGGATGGGCGGTCCTATCTCTCAGGTGGTGCTGTCGTGGCGATAGGGAAAATGTTGGATATGGTTGTGTATCAGACACCACCACCACTCCCAGGGTCTCTTTCACCGGTATCTGCATCTTTGGGATACAGATAACAGTGAAAACTTTGATCAAACAGTGAGTCGTCAGCTCCCTCTTCCATCATTGAGCCCGAGTGTCTGAGATCACAGCAGGAGCCATGAAGCCACTACATCACACCAGCTGTCGCTCATTACAGCATACACCGAAAAGGCGGGGGGACAGGGTAAAGCACGTAGCATTTTTTTTTAATTCCCAGTACACTGTGGAAAAGTGTGAGAACATAATACAGTGCAAGACGGCTTTGTGGGAACCTCATATTGTGTGTTGGGATTATGAGTGGCATCAATGTGTTGAGCAGGGCTGTGGAGTCATGGAGTCGGTCTTGATTTTGGAGGAGTTAGAGTCAGAGCGAGGGAAAATTAGTTGGAATTGGAGTCGGAGGTTTAGATTACCGATGCCACAGTCCTGGTGTTGAAAGCTGTTGATCAAGATACTGCTTCTTTTTTTAATTCATTGCATAATTTACTGTTTGTTTTTTTTGTTTGTTTTTTTAATAAGTAGCAGTAAAATATATGCTGATCAGCTACTACAGGTAAGAATACATGTTACGATAAGCCCCGTCATAACATGTATTAGCAGTAGCAGCGAGTCAACAGACTTATTATTATTATTAAGTGATAAAAATGAATATATAATGAGGAGAATTTAGTTTGACTTGTTGGTTCAGCCCTCCACAATAGTCACAGTTTAATATGGGCCCCCTAGGTAAAATCAGTTGCCCATCCCTGAGTTAGATTGAATTGGTGATGATAACTTGTTGATTGTTTGGGGTGACTTCGGAGAGCGGTTAGAATGGCGCAGAACAACACATGCTTCCATTTGAGATGCTGAGCAGTGGGCTCCACTTTTTCCAGTAGTCCCATAGATAGTGAATGGAGCAGCGGTCAGGCATGCAACCTGCTGTGTAACTGGATCAGTGAGGATCCAGATGATGAGACTGCCACCAATAAGCACGGTATCACCTATCCTGTTAATAAGTTATAACTTCTTATATCTGGACATCACCTTTAAAGTAAAGGGAAGAAGTCCCCATGACAGACCTGCTTATGAGTTTCTCCACTCTGTTTTGGAGATATTGTCAGCTTTTGTTATGTGCAGTATGAACACAAGCCCTGAGCTCTAACATAAGGAGGTCCAATTCCGTTGAAACTAATTCTGTACAGAAGAATCAGGCTATGGGCAGATGTTGGGTGACGTGCTTCATTAGTGATGGATCAGGCTATGGGAGACACTGGGTGTGGTTGTTCATTAGTGGCGGACCAGGCTATGATCAGATGTTGGGTGTGGTTGTTCATTAAAGATTGATCATGCTATGGCCCAAGTTGGGTGTGGTTGTCCATTATTGGTGGATCATGCTATATCAGATGTTGGGTGTGGTTGTCCATTAGTGGTGGTGATGGATCAGGCTATGGCAGAACTTGGGTGTGGTTGTTCAATAGTGATGGATCAGTGTCACGCTGGATGTAGGAAGACACCCAGCTCAAGATGACGAAGGGGGGAAGGAACCCCCGATGCTAAGGCCACAAGGGGAGATGGTGGCGCCTAGATATTCTAGCACTGACACATGGCTCCCCTAACGTCCCTATACAGTTTCCACGGGATACCTGCCCTAGCTGTCCCTGGACTACAACTACGCAGGGATCAGAGCGGGTGATCACTAGCCAGCCCGGCCAAGCAACTAAAGAAGGACACAAGGGAAACAAAGAGGGAAGAGATACACTTAGCTTGATCAGATCAACGCAGCAAACCAACAGACTCCAGGAAACACTGCTTTGAGCTAGGCTGCAACCAGAAACACCTGAACAGCTATCACCAGCAGTGCATCCTGGAAACTAAGAGGTATAAAGTAGGCAACTGAAGAGAAGATCCACTGGGTCCTAGTGACCTCCAGCTATCGCTAGGACAGAGATGCCTCTTAAAAGGGACAGAGACATTATTTAGAAGTTTGACTGTTTGGCCAAATGCAGCAACCTTCTGTGAGTGACCTCAACAGCCTCATCCATGCCTCCAGCTACACCCATGACAGTATCCCCCCTTCTACAAGTGGTCTCCGAACACTCAGGACCAGGCTTATCAGGGTGTGAGAAGTGAAAAGCACAGATCAGCCTCACGGCATTCACCTACGATGCCAGCACCCACCTCCTCTCCTTGGGACTGTAACCCCTCCAGTGTGCCAAATATTGAAGTGAACAGCGCGACATGCGAGAAATTTAGGATGAAACCCGTATGCACCAAAAAAATGGTGACTTGCCGGTGAACTCTTGGTGACGATTGTTTATGGCAAATTTGGCTAAAGGTAAGCAAGTTGCCCAACCCTCCTGGTTTTCGGAGACAAAATACCTAAGACAAGTCTCCAGATTTTGATTTGTGTGCTCAGTCTGCCCAATACACTGAGGGTGGAAAGCAGAATAATAGGACAACTGCACCCCTAATCTAGTACAAAAAGCTTTCTAAAACTTGGAAACAAACTGTGTACCGCAATCTGAGACCACATTGGAGGGAACCCCATGAAGTCTCACGATTTCACAGACAAACACCTGTGCCAGTGTCTTGGCATTAGGAAGTGCCGGTAGTGCCAAAAAGTGTACCATTTTGCTGAACCTATCAATCACCACCAAAACCACGTCTTACCAGCAGATACAGGGAGATCCGTGATAAAATCCATAGATAGATGTGTCCATGGTCTATCAAAAATGGACAATGGTAGGAGAGATCCAGATGGACGGGTGTTATTATTTTTATTTATTTTTATAGCATCATTCTATTCCATGACGCTTTACATGCTAAAAGGGGCAGACTAGGACAAGTAACATAGTAACAATACAAGTACCGTATATACTCGTGTATAAGCCGAGTTTTTCAGCACAAAAAAATTGTGCTGAAAAGTGTCCCCCTCGGCTTATACACGAGTCAGTGACGGCTCCCCCCCCCCCCTGTGGTAGTATACAGCAGCCCGCCCCCCCCCCTGTGCTATATACAGGCCCCCCGTTGCTGCCGCCGCACACCTGTAAAAGAAGAGCTTTCATACTTACCCTCCTGTGACCGCGCGAGCATCCCCCGCTCTCCTTCCTGATTCTACCTGGCGTCCATCCACGTGACCATGCGCCTGTAATGACGTCATTATTTGTGCGCGGTCATATGGATGGACGCCGGGTAGAAGCAGGAAGGAGAGCGGGGAATGCGCGCGCGGGTCACAGGAGGATAAGTATGAAAGCTCTTCTTTTACAGGTGTGCGGCGGCAGCAACGGGGGGCCTGTATATAGCACAGGGGGAGGGGGGGCGCGGGCTGCTGTATACTACCACAGGGGGCCTGTATACACCACAGGGGGGAGGGCTGCTGTATACTACCACAGGGGGCCTGTATATACCACAGGGGGAGGGCTGCTGTATACTACCACAGGGGGCCTGTATATACCACAGGGGGGGCTCTGTATACTACCACAGGGGGGGGCCTGTATATACCACAGGGGGGGAGGGGGGACGACTGCTGTATACTACCACAGGGGGGAAGGGGGACTGCTGTATACTACCACAGGGGGGGACGGGACTGCTGTATACTACCACAGGGGGGACGGGACTGCTGTATACTACCACAGGGGGAGGACTGCTGTATACTACCACAGGGGGAGGACTGCTGTATACTACCACAGGGGGAGGACTGCTGTATACTACCACAGGGGGAGGACTGCTGTATACTACCACAGGGGGAGACTGCTGTATACTACCACAGGGGGACGCTGTATACTACCACAGGGGGAGGCGCTGTATACTACCACAGGGGCCTGTATAACCACAGGGGAGGGCGGCTGTATACTACCACAGGGGGCCTGTATATACCACAGGGGGGAGGGCGGCTGTATATACCACAGGGGGGCCTGTATACTACCACAGGGGGGGGGGGGGGGACTGCTGTATACTACCACAGGGGGGGGAGCTGTGTATACTACCACAGGGGGGGGGGACTGCTGTATACTACCACAGGGGGGGACTGCTGTATACTACCACAGGGGGGGACTGCTGTATACTACCACAGGGGGGGACTGCTGTATACTACCACAGGGGGGGACTGCTGTATACTACCACAGGGGGGGACTGCTGTATACTACCACAGGGGGGGGACTGCTGTATACTACCACAGGGGGGGGGGACTGCTGTATACTACCACAGGGGGACTCTGTATAATACCACAGGGGGGGGGGCTGCATACTACCACAGGGGCCTGTATATACCACAGGGGGGAGGACTGCTGTATACTACCACAGGGGGTGTGGATGCTGTACTACCACAGGGGGGACTGCTGTATACTACCACAGGGGGAGACTGCTGTATACTACCACAGGGGGAGACTGCTGTATACTACCACAGGGGTGAGGGAGACTGCTGTATACTACCACAGGGGGAGACTGCTGTTATACTACCACTGGGGAGACTGCTGTATACTACCACTGCGGAGGCCCCGCTGTATACTACCACTGCGGAGGCTGCTGTATACTACCAATGGGGAGGCCTGTATACCACTGGGGGCCTGTATACCTGTGCTGGGGTCCACCCTCGGCTTATACACGAGTCAATAGGTTTCCCAGGTTTTGGGGGCAAAAGTAGGGGGGTCGGCTTATACACGGGTCAGCTTATACACTAGTATATACGGTAACAATAAATGTGGACAATTCGGTCGTACAGATACAAGAGGGGAGAAATCCTGTCCGCGAGGGCTCAGTCTGTGAGAGGTATGTGTAACTTTAGCGCATGCGTAAACACTACAAGCAGACACGAAGTTAGTTACGTCCTTCAACAACCCTGGCCACCAAAAACGACGAGACAACAGATCCAAGGTTGCCCTACTACACGATGACCCACCAGTACAGAGTCATGATGTTCTTTAATTACCTTGAGGCGCAAATTAGGTGGAACAAAGAGCCTCCCCGAAGGGCAGGAGATAGAAGCATCCCCCTGAGCCTCCAACACCTATCCCTCCAAATCCGGGTAAAGAGCTTAAATCAACTACCCCACTTTTGTAAAATGGGAACGGGACTCTCTTGATTACTACCACTCAGGAAACTACGTGACAACGCATCCGCCTTAACATTTTCAACCCCCGAACAATAGGGGACGGTGAAATTAAATCTTGTAAAAAGAAAAGGACCATCTGGCCTGCCTGGGGAGACCCTTGGCGGATTCAAGGCAAGATAAGTTCTTATGGTCAGTGTTGACAGTGATGGGATGGACAGCCCCCTCCAACCAGTGATGCCATTACTCAAAAGCCAACTTAATAGCCAAAAGTTCTCTATTGTTGACTTCATAATTTCTTTCGGCCGATGATAATTTTTTGGAGAAAAAGGCGCATGGCAACCACTTACCATGGGACAGCCCTTGTGACATCACTGCCCCCACCCCCACCTCGGATGCATCCACCTCAACAATAAAGGGCTGAGAAAGAGCAAGTTGACAGAGGATAATTGCGGTAGCAAAGCATCTCTTCAAGGAGGAAAAAGCCCACTGAGTGGAGTCAGACCACCTAGAAAAGTCTGGTCCCTTTTTTGTCATGTCCATGAGAGGATTCACAATTACAGAATAATTCTTAATAAATTTAAAATAGAAATTAGTAAACCCCAAAAAGCATTGCAATGTCCTCTGGTTTTCCGGATGATCCCAGTCAAGCACTGCCTGGACCTTCTCTAGACCCATCCAAAAACTGAAGGTGACAACAGGTCCCCAGAAATTGGACCTCCTGAACGACAAAAACACATTTCTCCAATTTAGCATAGTTTGTTGTCCCTTAAAATCTGTAGCACCTGTTTAACATGAGACTGATGTGTCGCCATATCGGGCGAGTAGATCAAAATATCATCCAAGTAAACGACCAAAAATCTACCCACCAAATGGTGAAAAATATCATTCACAAAGTGTTGAAAAACTGCAGGGGCATTAGTGAGTCCAAACGGCATCACAAGACTCTCAAAATGGCCCTCAGGGGTATTAAAGGCGGTCTTCCATTCATCCCCCTCTCTGATTCTAACCAGATTGTAGGACCCCCTCAAATCTAACTTAAAGAACCATTTAGCTCCCACAATCTGACTGAACAAATCAGGAATCAGAGGAAGGGGATATGGATCACAGACAGTTATCTGATTTAATTCCCGGAAATCTAAACAAGGACGGAGGCCCCCATCTCTCTTTTTAACAAAGAAAAAGCCGCGACTGGCGAAGATGAGGGTCTGATGTGTCTCTTCTCCAGACTTTCAGCAGTTAAATCTTTCATGACTCTCAGGCCTCTCAGGATCCAGAAATATTATACAGCCTGGAATTGGGTAGTTTAGCTCCAGGAATGAGGTTAATAGGACATTCGTATACACGGTGAGAAGGAAATCCTGACAACCCTTTTCTGAGAACACATCCTCAGTCTGATAGGAATGCAGGCAATGTCACAGCAGAGACTGCAGTGAGAGATGTTTTCAAGCAATTCTCCACAATGTCTCTGGACTGCCAATGCACCACGGGATTATGTTTAACCAACCATGGCAGGCCCAGAACAATGGGAGCGGGGAGACCCTCCAGAACATAGCAAGAAATTGTCTCCTGATGTTGGGGTTCAACCTTCAGTTTAATATTATGCACCATGTGCGTTAGACTTCCCTGAGCGAGTGGTGCTGAGTCGATGGCATAGATATGAATGGGTTTAGACAACAAACTGCAGGTGAGCCTATGAGTCTTTACAGAGCTTCCACCATGCTGACCCCAGCTCCACTATCCACAAAGACAGGAATTTTTTTGTTTTGCTCTCTAGCGCCACCTCAGCTCTCAGGAGAAAACGGGAATTAGATGTGAAAGATACACACACCTCCTGCTCATGTACCCCCACACCACCCATGATAACACGAGTCCCAAGTATTCCACTCCGCTTAGGAACAAAAGGACAGGCTCCAATAAAATGATCGTTTTTCACCACAAAAAACAAAACAAAACAAAAACAGACCCCTTTTCTCTTCTTTTTATAAATGTCAGCAGAAAAATTGGAGGCAGTTGCATCTCCCAGTTGTCATGGATTTATCCACACTTGGGAGAAACGACTCGTCCTCTGATTGCCTACTCGGCAATAGGGTACTACCTCGAGGTTTGCCCTTTCTATCCTGAAGGTGTCTATCCATACGTATAGCCAACGACATGGCAGCCTCAAGAGATTCCGAGATCTCATAAACTGCCAGAGCATCCTTCAACCTTTCTGAGAGTCCATGGCAAAAATGACTTTGGAGGGCCGGATCATTCCACTCAGTGTCCGTAGCCCACCTACGAAACTCAGAACAGTAAAGGTACCGTTACATGGTACAACTTATCAGCGATGTTGTACGCGATCTCGGCAGCGCGCTCATTTTGTGGACACCTGTGCTACATCGCTGGTGAGCTGTCACAAGTCCAGATATGTGGACGAACTCACCAACAATGTGAGGAGGGATCGTTGCAAACACCCAAACGATCCCTGCTCACTGCTGTGAATGGGCGAAGTCGGCCAAGACATCGCTATTGCGGTGTCAACCGCGAACAATGCCGCAGGTTGCTTACATTGAAGTTGACAGGTTTTCCTGCATGCAGGAAAACCTGTCAACTCTGACTTGAACAACTAACGAACGATTCAACAACGATTACATGCAACAACGCAACAACAATGTCATTTCAACATCGTTCCTGACGTCACTTTTGAACGATGTCGGGAACGATGTTGAAACGTGTAATGGGGCCTTAAGTCTCTGCTGACCGATTACCCTGTTGGAGGTGACGCAATTTAGATTCGGCCAAAGAGACACGGTCAGGATCATCATAGATGAGTCCAAGAGCATAAAAAACCCTCTACAGACTGGAGACAAGCAGAGTCATGTGACAAAGAGAAAGCTCAGGATTGGGGATCCCCCTGCAACAGCAACATAATAATTCCCACACACTGCTGCTCATCTCCAGAGGAATACAGGCTGTAGCCGACTGTATAGTTTACAGGCTCCAATAAATACAGAAAATTTGTCTCTGCCCCGTGCAAACCTGTGAGAGAGAGCAATTTTAGGTTCAGGTCTAACCTGACCACCTGCTGGTCCCGCGCCATAACATTTTGCTGCTGTTGACCCTATAATGATGACTGAATGTCTGCAACCTCCGGAGTCAGAGTCTGGAGCTGCTGGGCCAAGGCAGAGACAGGATCCAAGAAAAAGAGAAAACAAAAAAAAAAAAAAAAAAAAATCTGTTTCACCCTTTAAATTTAGAGTAGTTTCGGCTGGTAATAATGTCACACTGGGTGTAGGGAGACACCCAGCACAAGACAATGAGAGGGAAGGGAAAGGAACGCCTGATGCTAAGGCCAAAAGGGCGGATGGTGACCCCTAGAACAACTAGCGCTGACATCTGGATCCCCCAACGTCCCTATATAGTTTCCGCAACTGTCACCAAACGAGATACCTGCCCTAGCTATCCCTGGATCACCAGCAGTGCATCCTGGGAGCCAAGAAGAATAAGTAGGCAACTGAAAAGAAGATCCGCTGGGTCCTAGTGACCTCCAGCTAGCACTAGGACAGAGATGCCTCTTAAAAGGACAGACACATTATTTAGGATTTTGACTGTTTGGCCAAACGCTGCGACCTTCTGCGAGTGACCTCAACAGCCTCATCCGTGTCTCCAGATACACCCGTGAGAATCAGGCTATGGGGGCCGTCACACGGAACGATATCTTGCCCGATATCGTTTAAGCGATCTCCTTTTTGATCGCTTAAGCGATATCGGGCAAAATATCGTTGCATGTAATCAAGCGATTTACGATGGTAAATCGCTTGATCGTGACATCGCTGATCTGAGGTTCGGTTCTCAGATCTAGCGATGAACGATGCAACGATCTGCATCATCGTGGTGTATGACACCACGATGATCCATCTCCCAGCGACCGCGCCTATGCTGGGAGATGGTAACTATGGTACACGTCGGGTAACTAAGCGACGCGCGGCGCCTAGTTACCCGATGTGTACCATAGTAACGAGCGAGATCGCGGATCCACATCGCTGGTGAGTCTGTCTGTGTGACATCTCACCAGCGATGTGAGCGATATTGTAAGCGATTGCGCGTGCACGTGATCGCTTACAATATCGCTAAAGATATCTCACCGTGTGACGGCCGCCTAAGGCAGAGGTTGTGTGTGGTTGTCCATTAGTGGTGGATCAGGCTATGGCAGAGGTTGGGTGTGGTTGTCCATTAGTGGGGGATCAGGCTATGGCAGAGGTTGGGTGTGGTTGTCCATTAGTGTTTAATGCCCCGTTACATGGTATGATATCGTTAACGACATTGCTGATACGTTACGGGTTTGGAGGCGTACCAGTGATTTCGTTGAGACCTCGTTGTGTGTGACTCTGGCAAGTTGTAACGATAAATCGTTGGATCTCTGATCGCAGGTTTGAGAACATGTTCTCAAACTACACGATCAACGATCAGCCAACCTGCTGCATCGTTCTGTGTGACACCGCGATAACGATGTCGTGGACGACTTCACCCATTCACAGCAATGAGCAGGCATTGTTCGCGGGTTGTGCGAACGATACCTGCTCACAACATCATTGGTGCGTTGTCCACGATATCTAGACGTGTGACATCTCACCAACTATGTCAAAACAATGTCTGAAATGACCGCGCGCCCACGAGATCGCTGTCGACATCGTTCCAACGTCGTGCCATGTAACGGGGCCTTAAGTCTCACTAGCGGCTTCTGGCACCACTTTGTTTTCTTGTTCCTACAAATAACTATGAGAAATAAATGTCTCCTATCCTGTCTCAGGGCACAGTTCCCATCCAGCCCCAGATGAGGTGACCTATGTGACCCGATCACCATACAGGACCGCTCACCTTCATCCCAAGAACATCCCTGAAGAATCGTGCAGTCTGAGGTCTGTCAGCCACCTTCAGGACATAGTGCAGAGCTCTCCGACCTCCCATCATAGCTGCTTACAGTAACAGCTCCACTCCCTGGACTGAGCCGGCGCTTCTTGATGACGTCACGCCTTATCACCATGGACACACTCTCTCGTTCCTTCACATGTATTCTGTTCCTTGCTTCCTGTGCGCAGTTCAGTTATTGTCTCCTGTGATCTCTGATGCAGGGAGGTAATGGGGATAATACTGTAAATCAAACATTTAACGATGGCATACACACATGTATCTTGCCACTCACAACATGGCGGCTACTCGGTATACACTGACGTCACTTGGGTGCGACACACAAAGATGGCGGCGCTCATGAGGAGCATGCTGGGCTGCTCTAGGTTGACAATCGTAAGGCTTCCAACCAGTGTGCAGGTGAAGCGGGATGTGCGGGCTCTGCGAAGGAAACCGGTGAGGATCATTCCCCCGGAGAGCCAGCAGAAGCCGGAGAAGAGGGCTCAGGACGTGAGGGAGCCGAGCACAGCAAGGCAGCATACTGACAAGCTGACCACAGCCAAGGCAGCCATACCTGACAAGCTGACCACAGCCAAGGCAGCCATACCTGACAAGCTGACCACAGCCAAGGCAGCCATACCTGACAAGCTGACCACAGGCAAGGCAGCCATACCTGACAAGCTGACCACAGGCAAGGCAGCCATACCTGACAAGTGACCATAGGCAAGGCAGCCATACCTGACAAGCTGACCACAGCAAGGCAGCCATACCTGACAAGCTGACCACAGCCAAGGCAGCCATACCTGACAAGCTGACCACAGCCAAGGCAGCCATACCTGAGAAACCCCGAGCTGCCACTAAGGACAAGAGCCTAATCCAGGAGGAGTCTGAGGAGCTGAAATACGACAGGGCAGCAAATGGAGACAAGAGGCTCAGGTACTCCACTGCGACCAATAGGATTCCAGCTCTCATTCCCCAAACTGCATTAGTAAAATGAGAGTAGCAACCTGATTGGCTGACAAGAGCATCTCCCTTTTTTTTTTTGCATTGCTTTATAGAAATGTGCTATTACAGCGCCTTCCAGACATCACCACTGTCCCCATTGGGGCTCACCATCTAAAGGCCCTATGAGTAGGTCTGGTGTGGGAGGATCCAGATAAACGCTTGCATGCTGCTCACTTGTTTTATTGTCTCCCATTCATGGAACTACTGTGTGTATGTCCTGTACAGTCCCTAATGTGCTCTGTGTGCAGGAGCTATCTGTATGGTTTGCTATGTGGCTGTATGTAAGTGATTACATCTGAATGCTTCACTGCTGTATCATGTGCATTTTATTGCTTTCCACAAGCTCATGTGGTCACGTTGCATATTTGATGAGTTGTTGTTTTTTTTTATACTTCTGGCTTTGGCTTGCACATACAGCAGTGGGTGATAAATATAGAAGTGGTGACGTGTTTCTATTATATTTTTCCTCTTATTCTCCCACTCCTGATTTTGTTTACAAATAGAGATGTAAAATGCTAACCCAATATGAACGTGTGCACGAAGCATAACACAACTGCCACTCCACCAGACCCAAAATCATTACGAAGAATGGTTGGTGACCACTCATGCAGCTCTTATCTATTCCCCATCTCCTCAAGTTGGCTGGGCCATCATTGTAAATAAGCCCCCGTCACACATAGCGAGATCCCTGATATGTCACAGGTTTTGTGATGTAACAGAGACCTCTCCAGCGATGTCGCTATGTGTGACATGTAGCAGCGATCAGGTCCCTGCTGTGAGATCGCTGAACATGGTTCTGACCATTTTTTGGTCCTTGGTCTCCCACTGGTCAGCACGCATCGCTTTGTGTGACAGCGAGAGACCAATGATCAGGGATCTCACAGGCTGGTAGCCATGGTAAACACCGGGTATCTAGGCAGCGCGCGCTATGACTGTTTGTATATGAACCTCTGAACCAGGGCTCTTGGGTCGGTAAGCCAAACCTTTGACTCCTGAATTTCCCTGAATCTGACTCCCTCATACATGGCTCATGCTTTCGTGATACATTTTTTTTTTTTAAGCATTTTTCACCTGTTCAAATAAATTAAAAAAATGCCTAAAACACACTTTCCCTGCCGACACTTCACTATTTGTAGCCCGGTTTACTGCTGCAAATACTTATTGTGTGCACAAGCCATTAGCACAGTTTTGGAGAAGGTTTACAATGGCTCTATTGTCTTCAACAGCGGCACTGGAGTACACCATTTCTAATGGGCACAAATGATGTTGCAAAACTGCATGTAAATCCTTGTGCCAGCCAAGTCAATGAGAATCCAGATGTTTTGTGCACATATTTCTTTTATTCAGTGCAGAAAATAATCTGCAGCATAGAAATTATTGCTGAGTCTTTGCATTTTCCACCCCAAATGCATGAAAAACATATGCAATAACCGCATTGCTTTTTTGGTGCGTTTTCCTGCCAGGAGATGCAGTTTGGTGCCGAGGTGCTCACATACACTAATGCTCAACAATACTAAGAATAACGTAAAGATAAAAAACACGCACATTAAATAAGGTAAAAAAAAAAAATCACCATTGGAACGTTTGTTACTTCAAAAAAAGCCTCTAGCAATGATGAATCAACCCCAAAATGAGAACTCACTAGAAGTCTCTTATTCTTGTTTAATCATTTTCTTCTTTATCCTCTTCTCATTTGTTCTTGTGCCTCATAATTTACTATTTACTAATCTGCTTTTAAAATTGATTTTTATGCTTCATTTATAGCAAAGTAATTACAATTGTGAAGTCAAGAGGCTTCCGTGACCGTCATGGACAAGTTTTGCTGGAAGGACACAGGCTGCTATTGGACGCTCTAGATGCTGGTGCTGTCCTTCAGACACTTTTCTTCACCAGAGTAGACCAGCTGAAGACTCTGCCGGCTGAAAAACTAAAGAAGGCAAATCTAATCAAAGTGAAGTTTGCAGATATTAAGATATGGTCTGATGTTGTCCAGCCACAAGGACTAATGGGTGAGTAAAGATGGAATGAAAGAGAGGTGTGTCTCCTTGGAGGAGTACTAGAACATTTCAATTGTATTACTGCTACATTGGTTGCTGTCTTCCATAGTATGAGATGTCTGAACCCTATAAATACACTAGGAAAATCTTTTATATAGCTAGTGTTCACCAATCTACAAAAGAGGTTGTCTTTATCATTTATTTTATTTAAATATGCACGGTTGCTATGTTCTGCTTAAAGGCGTTGTCCGGGACAAACATACTGATGGCCACTATGTACAGGGAGGTAATTGGAATTCTCTGCTGCAGCAACTAAATGCCCTGTCACACATAACGAGATCGCTGTAACGTCACAGATTTTGTGACGCAACAGCGATCCTGTTAGCGATCTCGTTATGTGTGACCGCACCAACGATCTGGCCCTGCTGTGAGATCGTTGATCGTTACACACTGCTCTGGGTCATTTCTACGTCGTTGGTCTCCCACTGTGAGCGCTACATCGTTGACAGGGACAATGACCAACGATCTCAATGCTACGCTATGGAGTGACAATTCCCAACGACCTCGGTATAATTCTGGATCGCTGGTGCGTAGTTTTTACATCGCTGGCGAGATACCTGTTTGACATCTTACCAGCGATGTGAAAAATGACGCACCAGCGATCTCTGCACATCATTATTGGGATCGTTGGTGCATTATGTGTGACTGGGCCATAAATGTGCAGAGCCATGGTGTTTTCATGTGTAGTGCATTGCTACTGGGAACACAGTGCCTACTCCCATCCATCTCATTGATACTCTATCCATCAATATATTTGTCCCAGACAACTATCAAAAGCAATACATGTGTTGTAATAAAGAACAAGCTCTTTTAACTTAACTATGAATTATGTAAATCCCCTCTAAATGTTAACCTGTTATATAAGACTAGGGTCATCATGTACTATTGATTTACAGCTGTTTTTGAGCTTTTCACTTGTTTACAGCTTGTTGCCTAGGAGATCGACCAACTGCTTTCTAGCTTGTATGCACGGCCATCCAACTGGCTGGTATTAGGAGGTAATATTGTACTCCAGCAATCCTGGCTATCTTCAAAACAGAGTGCACTAGAAAAGAGCTTGTAAGTAAGTGGTTGTTCTGCTGGGCAGCACAGTGGCCCTTGGGTTCAAATCTCGCCAAGGAAACATCTGCAAGGAGTCTGTATGTTCTCACCTTGGTTTTGTGGGTTTCCTCCCACACTCCAAAGACATACAGATAGGGAATGGAGATTGTGAGCCTCAAAGGGAACTGTGATGATGATGTATGGAAAGTGCTGTGGAATTAATGTTGCTATATAAGTGTATAAACTATAATCTTATTCTATTGTCTATCAGCAGTAGTGGGCTTCCTATGTAACGGAGCTGTAAACAAGTCGTAATATGCCAAATTTTAATAAGCAGCAAATTACGAAAGTTCTTGTTTTTGCAAGCACTCTCTGACAATATCCCTCTATAAACACCAACAAGAAAAACAATGAAAAAACTGGCATCTATAAAACAATATTTGTACTTTAATGGCAAATAAAGAGAAATTCATCATATACAGCAACACAAAAGTGCAGAAAAAATGAAGCATTACAGAGCAATACTATTAAAATCTATATAAACATTCACAACAGTCCCATGCAACGGAGCAGGCAAAAACCTAATGATGCATCAGTAAAACTGGAAAGGTTAATCAAAATATATTCCCACATAGCAACATCCGTATATAATACGTAATTAATTACAGCAAAAAGGAGTATCTTAATTTGTATATATATGCAACAGAAAGCAAGTAATAATCAAATGGATGTGAGTGTATCAAATCAAGATATAAAGTACGTCCCAAAGTACTATAGTGCATAAACCAATAGAGTACAAAGCCATATGGTAATACAGCATAACTAAATATTCCTCTTGAGAATGATAAAAATGATGATGTACTCAATAGAACACAGGCCTGCAATTTGTATAGCTAATGGGCAGTGGTACATAAACAGAAGATGGATCCTGTTTGCTGAAAACTAAATAATACACAGGAAAGTATTCACAGATCTCATAGAGGGGCTGTATGTGTTTAAGATGCTGCCCCCTAGGGGATTTTTTTTATTGGCAAGATGTATATTTAGTTCATGCTATGTTGCCATATGTCTTTGCACTCTTATATTTATATATGCACTACATAGTGCTGTGGCATGTACTCTGCTTATCTTGATATATATATATATATATACCGTACATAATATGTGTATGTATATATATATGTATATATGTGTATATATATATATATATATATATATATATATATATATATATATATATATATATATATAATATTTATTTCCAACGTATAGCAAGACAAAATAGCCGCACTCACCGGAGATGAATCTTATTCTTTTTATTCTATGTCCAAATCCATAGTCCTTGAACACACAAAGCAGGGAGGGGGGTGCAGGGGAGGCGGACGACTGTTTACCGTTTCGCGGTCGTGCACCGCTTCTACAGGTCCTCTATGACTCCGGTGAGTGCGGCTATTTTGTCTTGCTATACGTTGGACTTGAATTGAGATATATATATTAATATATATATATATATATATATATATATATATATATATATATATATATATATATATATATATATACACACTAGAAAAAGGCCCGATGCTATTGCATCGGGAGTGCGGTGTAATGAACAGGTGCCGTAAAAATAGCCGCTAAATAGTACAGTCCTCTCTCCAGAAAGTACGCTGTTGTTGCGGGATTTATATGGATTATATGGTGGCTCAGTGGTTAGCACTGTAGTGGCTCAGTGGTTAGCACTGTATACGGTGGCTCAGTGGTTAGCACAGTATCGTGGCTCAGTGGTTAGCAGTGTATACGGTGGCTCAGTGGTTAGCGCAGTTTATGGTGGGTCAGTGGTTAGGACTGTATAGAGTGGCTGAGTGGTTAGCTGTCTACCCCTGCCCTGTGGCCCCCTGCCCTGTGGCCCGCGTGGCCCCCTGCCCTGTGCCCACTCCCTGTGCACTTATACAAAGTGCCGACACTGCAGCTGTGCAAGCAATGTGGCACACTGTATCAGTGCAGCAAGGGTATATGTGCCCCCTCCATGTCCCCTCCTCTCACCCTGTCTGTGCTCATGTCTGCCATCCAGGCAGATGAGGTCCCGGGTCCCTGCAGTCGCAGCGTCAGCCGGGATCTGTGCTCTATTGCTCTGGACGTCTGAAGACACCGGGAGCCGAGCACAGATCCCGGCTGAGGCTGCAGGGACATTGCGTCTCACGATGGCGCATGCGCGCCATCGCTTGCGGCGCTGGCATCCGGCCACGGTGCATGCTGGAATAGCGACACAGTGGCCGGATGCCAGCAACGGGCAATTCCGAGTATGACGGCGAACGCGTCATTTCCGGTACTGTATCGCCCGACTTCAAGCTGCACATTGCGCATGATCTGTTTGAGCACATTACGTCAGCTCATCAAAGACAGCGAAAGGGAGCAAAAGAGGACATCCAGGGGGGGCTAGTAATGGTAGCCCCCGCTTCATTATCATAGAGGCAGTAAGTTATAAAAAGGTTTTACAACACATTCACACCACACATTTTAGGAGAGAGTGGGATAGTTAGAATAGTAATAAAAATCCATTTTGCTATGAGCAATTCATTACTAATATATGGATGGTGCTCTGTGGGTATATATTTTGATTAACCTTTGCTGTTTTTCTCATGTATCTTTAGGTTTTTGCCTGCTCCGTTCCATGGGTCTGTTGTTCATATTTATATGTATTTTAGTATATTGTCCTGTGATGCCTTATTTTTTTCTGCACTTTTGTGTTGCTGTTCTTTAGCAATGATGTATATATCTTTTTGGTTCCCTGTTTTTTTTTTTTTTGTTTTTTTTTTCTGCTGGTGTTTTTCTACCCGAGAGTGGGGTTCTATAGATGTTACATGCACGCTATTTTTCCACTGCGATTTATAGAATACTATTGCATGTATTTTCTGTTAATTTTGTTGTTTTTGTACAATATCCATCTATGAAAATGAGAATAACCCTTTAAAGGGGTTGTCCAATCAAATGATATTGATGATTTATCCAGGGCTAGGTCATCAACATATTGGATCCATGGATCTCCAACACCCAGCCTACCTACTGATCAGCTATTATCTATGGTGGCACTAGAGCAGCTGAACTGCTGTACCTGATAGCTGCCGCTATGCATTTATTGGAACTGCATAGTGCAGCTCTATGCAGTGTTAGCATCTGGCTACTGTTGGAGAAAACTGCTGACAAGTGGAGTTGGCAGGTGTCGGACACGGACCAAGCTAATGTTGATAGGTCCTTTAATATTATTTGCTTGGTGAACCCCTGTAACACGTGGTCTACGACTGTTTTTCTAGTTCTCGCGGTCCCCAACTGGTCAAGTTTTCAGGACTTCCGTAGCATTGCACAGGTGATGGAATCATTATCAAGACATTCCACATTTTCTCTCCCCTGTGCAATACTATGGAAATCCTAAAAACATGCTCTATTTGGGGCCCTGAGGACTGTAGTTGAAGAACACTGGTCCAGGAGGATTGCAGAGCAGGAACAATCTTGAAATTGAATAAATAGTTTTGTAACTTGCATAATAAGAAGATATAACTATGTAATGTTAGTGCAAGCAGCATGTAAGAGCAGCAATATTCCATAACACTTTAAAATCCTTTGTAGGAATTTTTGGGAAACCTGATCATGTAAAGATGAAGTTTCCCGACATCCAGGTCCAGAACAGTTTACCGCTATCTCTTATCTGTGATAATATCCGTGATGCTGGGAACCTGGGCACCATTCTGAGATGTGCAGCTGGAGCTGGCTGCAATAAAGTCTTACTCACAAAAGGTTTGTATCCTGCATAGGCATGAGCTTGTGTTATGACTGCTGTATACTACAGGGCTAGGGAGCCTCAACCATATGGAGGAGCGAGATGCACTGATTTTCTCTTTATTCTTTAGGTATACAGTGTGGGCTTTCTTTTTATTTTTTATAATTTGGATGCAAACTAAATATTATCACACTAGATGGTGGCCCGATTCTAACGCAATATATTCTAGAATATATATGTATTTTATTTATAAAGAGTTAAAAATAATGCAATGAATACATAGGAATTTCCCCAATCAACGACGCCTCACCAGCGATCAGTAAGGTAGCGTCACACTTGGCGATGCTCCAGTGATCCCGACAAACGATGCGACCTGGTAGGGATCGCTGGTGCGTCAGTACGTGGTTGCTGGTGAGATTGTCACACTGAGCAAGATCGGTAGCGCCGGTCGGGGTACTTCCGCTGCGAGCAGCCGGGGGATGACCGGTCATCCCCGGCTGCTTCGCCGCTGACCTCCGTGACAGGATCAGCGATCTCACAGCGGGGGCCTGGTCGCTGTTGTGTGTCACACTGAGCGAGATCGCTAGTGCCGGTCAGGGTACTTCCGCTGCGAGCAGACGGGAGATGACCGGTTAACGCCGGTCATCTCCCGGCTATGTCGCCGCTGACCTCCGTGCGGCAGGAGATGACCCGTGGCTACCGTCGGGAGTCCCTACCAGGTCATATTGTTGTAGTGATCGTTGGACCTTTGCCAAGTGTGACGGTACCCCCTAGTCTGACACGATCAGAGATCTCACAGCAGGGGCCTGGTCGCTGCTGCGTGTCACACTGAGCAAGATTGCTAGCGTCGGTCGGGGTACTTCCGCTGTGAGCTGCCGGGAGATGACTGGCTTACGCCGGAAATCTCCCGACTACGTCGCCGCTGACCCCCGTGCAGCAGGAGATGACCCGCGGCTACTGTCGGGAGAACACTGATTTCCCAACGGTAGCGGTGGCGTGCGTGGTTCAAATCCCGCGCCAATTCACAGCTGGACCGCGGCTGTCGCTGATTGGTCGCCGCTGAGCGCGGCGACCAATCAGCGATGCGGGATTTCCTTTACAGAGAGACAGTCACGATAAGGTGATTATATAGTAGGATGAAGTTGTCTGATTCTTACATGAAGCTTATTATTGCTGTTTGCAGTCTGGAGTTTGATGCAAGATGTTAAAGGGAACCTGTCAGCTCGTTTATGCCCCCCACGCTATCACTATCTGTATCTGCAGCTTCACAGTCCTTACCTAAGCATCTCTGTCTTAGCTAAAAATGTAATGTTAGAGTTGAAAAAAAGCATTTATAAACTTACATTTTGTTATGTAAATTAGCCACAGACTAGTCTTCTTAGGGGGGGGCATAAACAATCTGACAGGTTCACTTTAAAAATGGCGGTTAGGTTGTCCCATGTAACACATGTGTGGTATTCCACAGGATCTGTGCCATAAGTGCTTGACAGTTGTGTATCCCCAAGGCTGGGTTCACACTTGCGGACCCCTCCGCAGCGTCCTGCGGAGGGCATCCGCAAGCTGAGCGTAGCCACCGCAAGCCCCTATGTTTACAATGGGGACGCACGGTGCTGCACTTGATTGCGCATGACTGTGCACACCCATTCATTTGCCTCTGTGATTTGTACGCAGGCGGATGCCTGCGCACAAATCACACACACTCGTCCGCACCCTGAACGCAACATGTTGCATTCCTGGTGCGGACGAGAGTGTGTGATTTGTGCACAGGCATCGGCCTGTATACAAATCACACAGGCAAATGAATGGGAGCAGATGGTCATGCGCAGTCACCGTGCGTCCCCATTATAAACATAGGGGCTTGCTGTGGCTGCACTCACATGGGGGTTCCCCTCCGCAGAACGCTGCGGAGGGGTCCGCAAGTGTGAACCCTGCCTAACCTATTATATTTCCTACATTCTGTTATTTTTATACATGAAATGAGGAGTAGTTTTTACTTGTACAAATTTTGGATACATATAACCTGTCAATCACTTTTTGCAGGGTGAATAATAACTTTATAGTTAGGTAATAACCCAATGTGATGGTGCCAAATATGTTAAAGGGAACCAACCACCTCAGATCACCCTAATACACAGTTAGTACATGTCCCTGCACCCTAAGGATACCTTTCCAGCACTGTTTTTGTGTAAAATCTTGCATTAGTATAACTGATATAAAGAGTTTATAAACTTACTAGCCTGGTGACTTCTGGGCGTATCCCTCCTTCTGTTATACTTCAGGGCTGTGCATTGCATGGCTGCGCTCCCCCTCCCTCTGTGCAGAGGTGATAATGATCACGCCCATCACGGCAGGGCAGCAGGCACGGAGGGAGGGGGAGCGCAGCCATGCAATGCACAGCCCTGAAGTATAACAGAAGGAGGGATACGCCCAGATGTCTCCAGGCTAGTAAGTTTATAAACTCTTTATATGAGTTATACTAATGCAAGATTTTACACAAAAACAGTGCTGGAAACGTATCCTAAGGGTGCAGGGACATGTACTAACTGTGTATTAGGGTGATCTGATGTGGTTGGTTCCCTTTAACTTTTAGGGGCCATTGAGTGGATTTATATTTAAAGTATTGGTGTTTTTTTTTTTTTTTTTTTTTTAATTTACATACTAGCTGTACTACCCGACTACGCCCGGGTTAATAAATAAGTGATGTTAGCTATAACAAAATAGAATTTGAATATGTCATATTAATGACCTGTGGGAAAATAGAAGCTGAGCTGTGATTGATTGCTATAGGCAGCCTGATAAATCTCCAGCCAACAGTAAACCCTCCCCCGGCCGGGCAGTGTGTGTCCCTGTGGGGTGAGTGCATGTGTCCCTATAGGGTGTGTATGTGTGTGTGTCCCTGTGGGGTGAGTGCATGTGTCCCTATAGGGTGTGTATGTGTGTGTGTCCCTGTGGGGGATGGGGGGGGGATCTGTGTGGTGTGTGTCTCATTGTGGTGTGTGTGTGTTCGGGTGCGTGGTGAGTATCCAATGTTGGGGCTGCACCTTAGCGACTATACACTTGCTGTTACTCTTTGTGTGGGGGTGGTGTGTATACATGTCCCCGTGCGTGGTGCATATCCCATGTTGGGGCCCCACCTTAGTGACTATATGCTGGTATATGCTGATAGTCTTTGGCGCTATCATTAAGCCCCTCTCATTCACAACTGTCAACTGGTAACTGTTACTTTTCCCCATTATGTAGATAGGGGCAAAATTGTTTGGTGAACTGGAACGCGCAGGGTTAAAATTTCACCTCACAACATAGCCTATGATGCTCTCGGGGTCCAGACGTGTGACTGTGCAAACGTTTGTGGCTGTAGTTGCGACGGTGTAGATGCCAATCCCGAACACACACACACACACAGCTGTACTACCGGCTACGCCCATAGAAACTGAGCTGTGATTGGTTGCTATAGGCAGCGTAATAAATCTCCAGCCAACAGTAAACCCTCCCCCCGGCCGGGCTGTATATATTACCTCACACATAAACATAAAAGACAGCTCATGTGTCTGTCATCTGCCTTAATTCCCTATATGGCACATGTGTTGCACATTGGCTGTTTTTAATCAGATGTTTATTTTTGGAAATTAAAGATACCAGACGTATGAGGCGATTTGTGCACATCTGTGTCTGTCTGTGTGGTGTGTGTCCCAGTGGTGTGCGTGTGTCCCTGTGGGGGGGGTCCCTGTGGTGTGTGTCCTTTTGGGGGAGGGGGTGTCTCTATCCCTATGGGGTCTGTGTGTTCTTGTGGGGTGTATGTGTGTGTCTGTGTCACTGTGGGGTGTGTATGTCCCTGTGGTGTGTGTGTCCCTCTGGGGTGAGTGCATGTGTCCCTATAGGGTGTGTATGTGTGTGTGTGTCCCTGTGGGGGGTGTCTGTGTGGTGTGTGTCTGTGTTATGTGTGTCTCTTTGTGGTGTGTGTGTTTGTGTTCGGGTGCGTGGGGAAGTATTTAGTGTTGGGGCTCCACCTTGGCTGTTAACTCTTTGTGTGCATGTGGTATGTATACATGTCCCCGTGCGTGGTGAATATTCCATGTCAGGCCCCCACCTTAGTGACTATATGCTGTTAGTCTTTGGTGCTGTCATTAAGCCAATCTCATTCACAACTGTCAACTGGTAACTGTCACTTTCTCTCCATTATGTGGATAGGGCCAAAATCGTTTGGTGAATTGGAACGCGTGGGGTTAAAATTTCGCCTCACAACATAACCTATGACGCTGTCGGGGTCCAGACGTGTGACTGTGCAAAATTTTGTGGCTGTAGTTGCGACGGTGTAGATGCCAATCCTGGACATACACACACATACACACATTCAGCTTTATATATTAGACTAGCTGTACTACCCGGCTATGCCTAGGGTCAATAAATAACTGCTGTTAGCTATAACAAAATAGAATTTGAATATATCTTATTAATGACCTGTAGGAAAATAGAAGCTGAGCTGTGATTGGTTGCTATAGGCAGCCTGATAAATCTCCAGCCAACAGTAAACCCTCCCCCCGGCCGGGCAGTATATGTTACCTCACACATACACATAATAGACAGCTCATGTGACTGACATCTGCCTTAATTCCCTATATGGCACATGTGTTGCACATTGGCTGTTTTTAATCAGCTGTTTATTTTTGGAAATTAAAGATACCAGACGCATGAGGCGAATTGTGTGAGGTGATTTGTGCACGTCTGTCTGTGTGGTGTGTGTCCCTGGGGTGTGTGTGTGTGTTCTTGTGGGGGGAGGGGTGTCCCTATGGTGTGTGTCCTTGTAGAGGGGAGGGGTGTCCCTGTGGTGTGTGTCCATCCCTGTGGGTTCTGTGTGTTCCTGTGGGGTGTGTGTGTGTGTATGTCCCTGTGGTGTGTGTGTCCCTGTGGTGTGTGTGTCCCTGTGGGGTGAGTGCATGTGTCCCTATAGGGTGTGTATGTGTGTGTGTCCCTGTGGGGGGGGTGTCTGTGTGGTGTGTGTCTCTGTGTTGTGTGTGTTTCTTTGTGGTGTGTGTGTGTGTTTTTGTGTTCGGGTGCATGATGAGTATCCAATGTTGGGGCTCCACCTTAGCTGTTACTCTTTGTGTGCATGTGGTGTGTATACATGTCCCCGTGCGTGGTGAGAGTATATGCTGTTAGTCTTTGGCGCTGTCATTAAGCCCCTCTCATTCACAACTGTCAACTGGTAACTGTGACTTTCTCTCCATTATGTAGATAGGGCCAAAATTGTTTGGTGAATTGGAACGCGCAGGGTTAAAATTTCGCCTCACAACATAACCTATGACGCTCTCTGGGTCCAGTCGTGTGACTGTGTAAAATTTTGTGGCTGTAGTTGCGACGGTGTAGATGCCAATCCTGGATATATTCACACATACACACACACACACACACACACGTTCAGCTTTGTATATTAGATATAATACATTTGTTTCTCTTGTAGTTTTGCTGCTTATTAATCGGATTTTTATTGTTGAAGGATAATACCTGACTTGTGTGTGTGTTTTAGGGCGATTATGTGGCGAGGTTGGTGTATGTGTGGTGAAATGTGTGCTGAGGGTGGTATATGTGTTCAAGCACGTGGTAGTGTGAGGCGCATTTGTGTGTGTTCATATCCCCGTGTGTGGTGAGTATCCTATGTGGGGGCCCCACCTTAGCAACTGTATGGTATATACTCTTTGGTGGCATCGCTCTCATTCTTTAAGTCCCCCTTGTTCACATCTGGCAGCTTTCAATTTGCCTCCAACACTTTTCCTTTCACTTTTTCCCCATTATGTAGGTAGATGCCAATCCCGGATATACATACATACATACACACACACACACACACACACACACACACACACACATACACACATTCAGCTTTATATATTAGATTGGACATGTTGGTGAGATTGCTTGGTCCTACAGTACAATCAAACTCTCAGGCATTCTATTCAGCCCTTTGTTTAGCAGGAGGTCATAGCTTGCACAGATAGGGGCCTATGTTTGGCTCCTGCTAATGAGCTGACAGGACGTCCCCTCCTAACTATATAGAGGCAGCTGTGTCTTATTATTTCAAATGTTTTTATTGGTTTTTCAAGACAGGGGTGGTAAATATACAGGATGAACAAACAGGACAGGGTAACAAGATACAAATGGGATACTTAGTGAGTTATACGTGTATAAGTATTTTACATATCAAGTCGGCTATAGCCTTAACAAGTCAACTTTAACTGTTGGCGCAGCTTCTATTGGCTTTGGTTTATAAGAAGCAGAATTTAGCCAAAAAGCATAGGAAACCAAAACTAAATAAACAAACAACTGTGTTATGTATGAATATAAATCAATACAATCAAGGGAAGAGAGAGCAGTAAACCCATGAAGGGATCTTTGTTATGTGGGATCGTTCCGAGGCATATCTAGACTATGAGGAGCTTCTCATGTGGGTACGGTTAGAGGGGTTTGTCAACGGCCTTAGTTAAGTGTTTTAATGATTTCGTTGAGATCCAGGGTTCCCAATTGCTAAAGTATTTGCTGTAAGTATTGTTCCTGACGGCAAAATTAAATTCAAAAGTACAATGGGTGGAGACTCTGTCGGTGAGTTCTTGGATGGTGGGTATCTCTGAGGACTTCCACTTTGCCGCCAAGAGAATTTTGGCAGTGAGGATAATCTGGGATATTATAAATCTGATGTTCCAGGGAATGTTGGTGATACCTAACGAAATGAGAACCAGTTTTGGGGAGAGGGTAAGTCTCAAGCTGGTAGTTTCGAGGATCAGGGTTTGGACTTTCTGCCAGAAATTAATCAGTTTTGGACATTTCCAAAAAATGTGGGACAAGGTTCCAATTTGTGTGCATTCTCTCCAGCAATTCGGGGAGATTTGTGGATCAATATGGTGAAGTTTGGCAGGGGTCCAGTACCATCTGGTCAGGGTTTTGAAGAAGGATTCTTGGATAGACGCGCAACTGGTGTTAGCGTATGAGGTCTCGATCGCTGAGGCTAGATCTTCCAGGTCTATAACGATATCTCGCTCTTTCTCCCAAGCGAGGATATAGGGTAGTTTTTGCATAGTGATGTCGTTGTTCAGGGTTTGATAGATGTGTCCAGTCTTCCAGGTTGATGTTTTTAGAGGATTGTCCAATAGATCTGTTATGGGTTTCGGGAAGGAGAAGGTAGAGTTTAGATCGATCTGAGATGATGTTATTCGTCTCCAAATCGATCTGTCTTGCCAAGTAAGGAGGCAGCTGTGTCTTTTGACCATGTTCACTATGGGGATACTCTCTGGGATAGGTCATTTTATTAAGATTCCAGCACCCTTACTGAGGACTGTTTTTAACTTCTGAGCCTTTGCCATCCCTGGGCTGTAAATATATTCTCAATCGAGCTTGGCTACCAGTTTTATACATGTACAGAGCAGAAAGTGACAAGGAATGGAGTCAAATTCTAAATTCATATTTAACCCCTTCAGAACCCAGCCTATTTTGACCATAAAGACCTTGGCATTTTTACAATTCTGACCAGTGTCCCTTTATGAGGTAATAACTGTGGAACGCTTTCCACCATATCCACAGACAGTGGAAAATAAAGTGCATATTACCAGTCCGTGAATTGTCCGAGGTGTCAGTCCTAGGTATGTAGCGAGGTGACTGCAAGAAGCTGCGCCCTGGCAGCGATACGCGTGGGGCCTGGGTGCCCTGCAGTCACCTCGCTACATACCTCGGACAATTCACGGACTGGTAATATGCACTTTATTTTCCACTGTCAGTGGATACGGTGACCTACACAGGCTTTGACCATATGTAAACAGCAGGGAGTACTCAATATATATGAGTGGTCTATGTATCAAATATACAGTTAGTTAGCTGATGGTTAAGACCTTTGTTATCATCCATGTGTAACCACCCCTAGGGACCACTGTTTCTGGAACTACTAAACGACCCATAGTATTACTCATTGGATGACTTGTGGAATCTTGGGTAAACTTGTAATATGTAAAATGTTCTCTATAATTGTCTGTGCCTCTGCAGACTTTACTTGCGTGAGATATTGGTATCTGTTTCACTTATAAACATTGTGTATTCCAGCTGCTGAGGCCAGTATCTAATCATATTTAACACACCCAGCACTACCAATCATTCTGAGGCCCTATGATTTGTGCTTCATAATAGGTCCCTTGACATAGATGTGGTTACCCATAACACTGTCTACCCTAAATTGGGCTAACAAGCATATTTATGTGAAATATTGTGGTGAAGGAGCACCAGTACTTCTCGTACCTGCTCTCATCCCCCACCTCGGGTTTCTCCCTACAACCCAATCCTGTATTTTGTCAAACCTGTTGTGATCACCGATATTGTCATATCCTGCTCATATTTTGTCAGCATTGTATTCTGTACATATGTTCAGCGGTGTGTTCTGTAGTGGCACCCTATGGTTTTAAATGTTTTTAATCTAGTTTGGTCTATTGCACTAATAAAGTTATAATACTCACTATTCTACTACTCGTGTGTGTTGCTCCCTCAATGTGCCATGTCTTCACTCCGCCATGTATAAAGGTCGGGAAGGGGTTAAACTGGAATGGTATTAGTATGCTACAATTAAGCTAGTAATCATTGCCCACTTAATTTAATATGCAATGTCAGGTTAAAACCTGGCTTCCCTGGATCGATTTTGTCTTCTCGCGAGTATGTGGCTTTATTGTCTCGCAGATAGGGGATTGTCTCTCTTAATCTGCTTTGGTGGATGGATAGGATCTTGAGTTCATCCTGAGTCATGTTGCCTGTTTACGATATGTGACCTCTGTTGTGAACGAATGACTAATCCTCTGGTATCCCCTCCTATATTTCCTAATGCCTTTTCTTAGCCCCACCATACCCTTTTGTCTTTTCTTTCACCCTTTATTATGCATGTACCTACTACGTATATTTTGCTAGATACTTCATACAAGTTATGGTTTATAAATGTGAACGTACAGTCTTTGGGTACATGATCTTGCCACTTTCTTTTCGTTTGTTGATTTTGATAACAATTATTTTGTAATCTATGCAAGATTTAATTATTGTACCCATTCTGGTTTTATTTTTTGGTTATAATATTTGATATTACATTTTTTATTATGTAACTTCATGTCTCAGCAGATTACCATTTCCATAATGTAGATGCCTTAGCAATTTTGCTGGAATATTTTATGGCAGCCATTTGGATGATTTGGTGTTTCTTCTTTAGGCCTGAGAGGAGGAAACTCCTCTAAGATATCCATATGCCCAAATAAAGTAATTTTGGCAGCAGGTTGATATTTAAGGTTTTAAGATTTTGGACTCTCAGATATAGAGCAAGTGTGATATTTTGAATGATTTGCTTCATTCTCTGCTTTATCCTTAATCGACTTGCTATAAAGTACCTTTTTTTATTTTTTAGGTTGTGTTGATGCATGGGAACCTAAAGTAATCAGAGCTGGCATGGGAGCCCATTTTCGCTTGCCGATAATCTGCAATTTAGACTGGAACACCGTCTCTAACTATCTCTCAGAAGACACCAAGGTGTTTGTGGCAGATCACTTCTGGCAGAAAATCTCCAATGAGACCACAAGTCCTTCTGATAAAGCTATTGACTATGGCTGGATTTCTTCTGATCCAAGGAGACTACATGAAATACAAGATGACTATTACTCATCCAGTGACCAAGAAGATGAGGAGGATAAAGAAGAGCAAGAGATTCCTAACATTCCTATACAGAGATATTATGAGCCCTGGGCCAGAGGCTCTAGTGCACTTGTGATTGGAGGAGAGACACACGGCCTGAGTGTGGAGTCATTACTACTGGCTGAAAGGTTAAATGGCAAAAGACTGTACATTCCTGTTGTGCCAGGTGTTGAAAGCTTAAACTCCGCTATGGCGGCGAGCATCCTCTTGTTTGAGGGAAGAAGACAGCTTAAATCCAGTACATAATTTAAGGAAAATTTCAATTTCTTTTAGAGTGAATGGAAAGCTGTCACAAGAGGTTTTATGGCTGACTCCTGCCTGCTGTACGATTTCTATGTTCATGTTATGAAGGCATCACTAGGGGTGAACACAAACTTGTTTCATAGGTAACTGCTGGGAAACTTTCAGCAGCTTCAACTCCTGTTGCTGTAAATTGAAGATGCCAATAATAGAGCATGGTTGCAAAACTATCATATCAAAAGTATAGGTTGTGTAAGTTTATTGATTCTATTAAAGATCTGTATCTGAATGCATTGCCCTATTTAGGGAAACTTAAAGGATCAATAAATTGAAGGAGTCCTTGGCATCCAACAGAATATAAGAGAAGTATACAATATTTATTAGTAACTAATAGATGGCGGCCCGATTCTAAAGAATCGGGTATTCTAGCCTATGGTTATTAGGGTATACGGGGGCTAAGTGGTTAGCAGACTATACAGCGGCTGAGTGGTTAGCAGAGTATACGGAGGCTCAGTGGCTCATAGTCTGCTTTAGGGCAGAGTGCAGTGGTCAGGGGCAGAGTGCAGTGGTCAGGGGCCCGATGCAATTGCATCGGGAGCGCGGTGAAATAAATTGTGTGTATACAGGCGAGTCAGTGGGTAGCAGAGTATACAGGGGGTCTGAGGGTAGCAGATTATACAGGCAGCTCTGTGGGTAGCAGAGTATGATGTGGCGGGAGACAGGAGGGGCGAGGAGAGGTGAGGCTGGAGTGGCGACATGACCGTTGGGCACACCTCTGCTCCTCCAGGCTGCACACATCATGGCGGTCGTCTCCCGCCCGTGATGTGTGTTTTAGGCAGTGTAGGGGCGGGCGTAAGCGTGGCGGGGCTTCCTGAGTCCCGTCCACCCTGGACGGGTGTAGCGCTGTGGTGACGTCACTTTGGCAATGACAAAGTGACGGAAGTGCTGCCTAAAGTGACGGAAGTGAGCGTTGGGGTTTTATAGATTAGATATAGCAGCACTATGGTCTATGGCAGTACAGTATAGCAGATGTATAGCAGCACTATAGTATATGGCAATATATTACAGTATATGTACAGGTGCACTATAGTATATGGGGGTATTTTATAGCACATGTATAGCAGCGCTATGGTATATGGCGGTACATTACAGTACATGTATAGCAGCGCTATGGTATATGGTGGTACATTGCATTACATATATAGCAGCGCTATAGTATATGGCGATACATTACAGCAAATGTATAGCAGCACTATAGTATATGACAGTATATTACAGTATATGCAGAGTATCACTATAGGAAAAGGATGGAATTTTATAGCACATGTATAGCAGCACTATGGTATATGGCTATACTCAGCTCCCATCACCCCCCCCCCCCCCCCCGCTCCTCCCTCCAAAAAATAAAAAAATCCTCTGAGGATACTCACCTGTCCGCCAGCTGGCTCCACCTTCGTCTTCTAGGTCCTACAGGGGTTTAGGACCCGTCGTTGCCTGGGAAACCGTTCAGCTGATCGGCCACATGACCGCTAACTGACAGGGGGGCAGGATGGTGACGGGGGGTGGAGTGGTGGCAGGATGGAGGCGGGGGGGGCAGGATGGAGCGAGCGGGGCAGGATGGTGGCAGGGGGGCAGGATGAAGCGAGCGGGGCAGGATGGTGGCAGGGGGGCAGGATGGTGGCAGGGGGGCAAGATGGAGGGAGCGGGACAGGATGGTGGCTGGGGGGCAGGATGGAGCTGGTGGGGGGGCGGGCAGGATGGAGCTGGTGTGGGGGGGGGGGGGCAGGATGGAGCTGCTGGGGGGGCAGGATGGAGGCGGCAGGGGGGGCAGGATGGAGCTGGTGTGGGGGGGGAAGCAGGATGGAGCTGGTGTGGGGGGGGGTTAGGATGGAGCCGGCGAGGGGGGGGTAGAATGGGGTGAGGGGGGGGATGGAGCTGGTGTGGGGGGGGGCAGGATGGAGGTGGCGGGGGGGGACAGGGTGGAGCTGGCGGGGGGGCAGTATGGAGCTGGTGTGGGAGGGGGGGCAGGATGGAGCTGGTGGGGGGGGGGGCAGGATGGAGCTGGTGGGGGGGGGGGGCAGGATGGAACGGAGGGGGGGGCAGGTTGGAGCCTGTGGGGGGGAGGGGCAGGATGGATGTGAGGATACTCACCCGTGTGTCGGCTCGCAGGACCTGTGGCTGCCTGGGAAACCGATCAGCTGATCGGTTTCTCAGGCAACCACAGGTCCTGAAGCCATGGAGCTAGAGGACGTAGATGGAGGGCGCCGACGGACGGGTGAGTATCCTCTGAGGCTTTTTTTTATTTTTACTAGAAGCAAGCAGGGGGGGAGGCCGGAGCAGCGGCTGGGGGCCCGCAGGAGCGGGTGGAACTTGCGAGAGCGGAACGTTCCTCCGCCGTTTACTGTACGGCTAGGCCGCACTGGTGACATCACCACCATGGTCCGGAGGCCATCACGGAAGTAACCTTCGGGTTTTCCGGAAGTGGCCTTCGGCTTTTATATATTAGATATAGCAGCACTATGGTATATGGCCATACTCAGGATGGAGCTGGTGGGGGGGAGGGCAGGATGGAGGCAGTGGGGGAGGTAGGATGGAGCGGGCGGGGGGTGCAGGATGGAGGCGGTGGTGGGGCAGGTTGGAGCCGGTGGGAGGTAGGGGCAGGATGGTGGTGGCAGGGGTGGGGCAGGATGGATGAGAGGATACTCACCCGTGTGTCGGCTCGCAGGACCTGTCGTTGCCTGGGAAACCAATCAGGTGATCGGTTTCCCAGGCAACCACAGGTCCTGAAGCCATGGAGCTAGAGGACGTAGATGGAGGGCGCCGGCGGACGGGTGAGTATCCTCTATGAGGTTTTTTTTCTTTTTTAGTAGAAGCAAGCCGGCGGGGGGCCTGCAGGAGCCGCGGGGGGGCAGAAGCAGCAGCGGGGGGCCCTCAGGAGCCGCGGCTGGGGGGGGCAGGACGACCCGCTGGGGGCCCACAGGAGCCGCGGCGGGGCAGGAGCCGCGGCGGGGGGCCCGCACCAGCCGCTAGGGGGCAGGAGCCGCGGCTGGGGGGGGCAGGAGCACCCCCGGGGGGGCCGCAGCAGCGGGCGGAACGTTCCTCCGCCGTTTCCTGTAGCCGGGCGCCGGCCGGCTAGCCCGCAGTGGTGACGTCACCACCATGGTCCGGAGGCCATCACGGAAGTAACCTTCGGGTGTTCCGGAAGTGGCCTTCGGCCTTTTATATAGTAGATAATACATTTTGGGCCTTATTCATTAAGACAGGTGTACACACTGTTCTTTGGGCAAGATGCTCCTAACCTAATTTATGCCTCTTAATGAATTATGTGCATCTTACAAATCCTGTATGCCCTTTGCTACACTTTATTCCACCCATTTTGGCAAAGGTATCAGTGACTGGTGTGAAAACAGTAAGAGTCACTATTTTGCAAAACTTTTGCGCAAACGTTTTGTCACTTAAGATGTTTTACATATGAATTCTGGAGAAAACACGGTAGTGAATTGGGCCGTACTTAATTTTAAATGGATGTTACAATTGATGGTAGGACAACATCTACAGATATGTACATAAAGTAGTGTCACAGAATGACATTACATAAACTCATGAATGCCAACAACATATATTGGTAGAATATAGTATATCTGTTGTATAATGTAGAGATCTTTTATCCAGACAGTGCTAAAGTACAGCCTTTATGAAATGTGCATTGGATCTGAAGCAGTTATAAAACCTGAAGCGCGGTAAGGTTAGACATTCCTATCCCTCTTGATATGACACATTATATTTTCCTATAGACATGACAGCACCCACCGAGAGAAGGGATCTGCCCACCAGGACAGGAAACCTACAGATAAAAGGGGCGGTCCCCCTCGCCTCCTCAGTTGGTTTCCTGTCCTTGTGAGAGGAACCTACAAATGAACATCTTCTTACCTAGGGCCTGAGGCTTCTATACGGGGCCGAGTGAGGTCTGTGGAATCCGGGTCTTGGAGGCAGCGTCGGGGGAGCCCTGAGCCTGCAGTCTCCCTCGTCGGCTAGTTCTATCACCACGACAAAAACTACTAGAAAAAAAGCAGCATCAAAAAACCTTACCATCAATGCCAAAAACAGAAACCAAGAGCACTTACAGGATGCAGTTAGAGCCCAAATGTGAAGCAAGCCCAGCTGCAGGCTGATAAATCACCTCTATCAGCAAGATGTGGGAGGCGACCTGCCATGCATACACTGGGCTTGCATATAGCACCATTATCACTGGTACATATGATGCAGAGTGTCTGAAAGCTACCCAACCGCTCCGCTGCCTGAGCATTGGGCCGCACAGTATGATGCTTCTGCACCACTAGATGAATGGCGCCCCTATGGGCCCAACTGCACCCTGGATGGATAAAAAAGTGCAAAAGTTTTTTATATGATAAATAAAAAACCTTTATAAATGGGATTTTGGTTCATGTATTGGCCCAAGACATTTAAGCTGATGATCCACGTCACGAAATCCCATGCTCATCAGTCCTAACCAAACTGTACAAAAACTACGAGAAAAAAAGCAGCATCAAAAAACCTTAATGGTGCTATATGCAAGCCCAGTGTATGCATGGCAGGTCGCCTCCCACATCTTGCTGGTAGAGATGATTTATAAGCCTGCAGCTGGCCTTGCTTCACATTTGGGCTCTGACTGCATCCTGTAAGTGCTCTTGGTTTCTGTTTTTGGCATTGATGGTAAGGTTTCTATCAGCACGTCCCAGTGTCCGGGTGGTGCCGCTCTGGGTCGTGCAGGCGCTGCCTGGGGCAGTCCCCAGTGCTTGTCCAGCGATGTAGGGCGGGCTGGGCGAAGAGATGTGCCACCCTGCCGGCTTCCGGGATTCCCGGTGCGCATGCGCGCTGGCTGGCAGATGCGCCCTTTGAACCGGAAGTGCGCGTCACTTCCTGGGGTCCGGAGGAGGACGCGTCTGGCGGGAAATGGATGCGGAGCAGCGCCCGGAGGGTGCCAGCCAGCAGGCCTGGAGTACCAGCAGAGACAGCAGCAGCAGGCAGGTCTCCAAAGCTGCCTATTCCGGAAAAAGAGCGCTCCAAGGAGGTTAAGAAGGAGAAGGGCTCTACATCTACTGCTGGGACTCGACCTCCTGTTCATGTCAGCATCTGGGGTGAGTTCTGATTGCATGATCATGTAACATTCTGACCCAGACAAAAAGGAAATCAGAGCAACCTAACAATAAGCAGTGTGCTTCGGGTGAACAGCCCTTGCAGGTGACTGAGGCTGGTCTGGCAGCAACCATGTGGAAGTTAATTACCTACACCGTGCCCCACGTACCCAGCGGTGGCTGTGGGGTTCACTCTGAAACAGTACATCATCCAAGACAACAAACGGTTGTGCCGCTCCTGTATTGCTCAGACACTTGACAGAGAGGGCTCGATACATACAACTGACCTTAAGCCCTTCATACGAGATGAGATCAGGACTTCCTTGTCCCAGATCCTGCAACCCTGTTTGCCGATCCCTCATCATCAGTCTCCTTTTGTCTCGGACGATGATTTCCCGGAGGAGGGCCTTGTTCAGTCATCCTGATCAGGATGAGGGTGGCTCCTGTTTTTCCATCCTGGATATAGTCAGCCTGGTGAAGTCAGTCCATACTACTATGGGGATTGTTGACAACAGACGCAGCGCAGGAGGTCATGTTTGCTGAGTTATGTCAGAATTAGAGACAGGCTCTCGGTTATTGCTGCCATTAAAACCTTAGTCATGGCTGAATGGGAAAAGCAGGAATCCTGTGAGGTTTCACAGTTGATGGACTCGTCAAAAATCCCTAAAGTAGATGCAGCTGTGGCTACCTTGTCTAGACGCAATGTTTTGCCCTTAGAAGATGGAGGTCTGTTGCCAGCCTTGTCTGATAGGCAGGCAGATACCCTGCTCAAAAAAATAAATAAATACTCCTGGGAATCTGCGGTAGGGGCATTTAACCCGGCCATTGCTCCTATTTGTGTCACCCATTCCCAAGTAGTGAAGGGGACCAATTAAAAGGGCAGATTCGGTCCGCGGTGCCTCGAGCCGGGTTATTGGCTGTCATTCCTCGGGTTCAGAGTGTTTCGACATATGTGGCAGATGCTTCAGCTGATTCTCTCCATCTAGCGGCTAGATCTGCAGGTCTCTTACATGCTTTACGCAGAGCCTTGTGGTTAAATGAGTGGAAGGGGGACGCACATACTAAAAGCATGTTATGTGCGAATCCATGCTCTTTTGGCCGATGTTGGATGATCTCCTCTCCAAAGCCGGAGAGGTAAAAGAGGGTTTGCCTAATCCTTCTGTCCCCAACTACCAGAGAGTGTTCCAGAAACGTCATTTTTTGACACAGTAGTCGAATGCCAAGTGGGAACCAGCTGAGAAATACAGAGAGCTGCGTATTTCGGTGATTCCTCGACATCCAACGGCAAGCCTAGATACAGATGATTTTTGATCCACCTGTAGGTGGTAGATTGGCTCATTTTTTTCTATCAATAGTCCCAGATTTCATACAGCTAATGGCTGCTCAGTCTCATTTCGTCTGGGCTTCGATTCGACTTTGTGTGGGTCCCGAGGGACTCCTTTTTTCCACCTGACATGGCAAATCCTGTCCAACAGCATGCACTGGAGTTGGAGGTTGAGGAGATGCTGAGAGAGCATGTATTGCTAGATGTTCCAGGTGATCAGGGAGGAAGGGGCTTTTATTCCCCTTTGTTTCTGGTTTCTATGCCTGATGGTTCGTTTAGAACGATTATTAATCTTCACAACTTGAGCTCCTTCCTCCAATTCCAGTCTTTTAACATAGTCCATTCAATCCGCAATTTGCCTTTTGTTACCTAGGTGTTTCATGGCAGTATTAGACCTCCTATACGCCTACTACCGTCTCCCTCTTCATATGACTCACCTAAGGTACCTCAGGGTGGAGGTATCTTTGGAGGCTCGTGTTCAGCATCTGCGGTTTGCCATTATGCCGTTCGGTCTTTCCATGGCTCCTCGTATTTTTCCAAAGGACTGGGGGTGGATAATAAATGTCCAGAAGTCGTGACTACATCCTGTTCATATCCAAAGTTTTCTGGGTCTTCTTTTGCACTCCCAGGTGCACAAATGTTTTTGCCTGATGACTAGGTGTCTTCAGTAAGGGCGAAAGTGGGCAGGATTATGGTCAACCCCGTTCTTTCCCTACAACAGGCCATGTCTCTGATGGGAACTTTGTATTCTTGTATCCCGGCTATTCCTTGGGCACAATTCCACTATCGCAGTCTACAACAGGAAGTACTAAGGGCGGAGGAGTCCCTGCAGGGTCGGTTGGAGGCCAGGCTGTGTCTTTCCCCTTCCACAAGAGACTCTCTAGCCTGGTGGATGATTCCACGTCGCTTAACCCGGGGAGTTCCCTGGCCCATTGCTCCGGACTTTATAGTGACGCCCGATGCCTTAGGCTCTTCCAATCTGCAGAAGTTGCGGGCGGTCAAGTGTGTGCTCCTGAGATTCCTGCCTCGCCTCCGCACCTCGCATGTCAGAATTCAGACGGACTACATGGTGGCATTTATAAGTCACCAGGGGGGGACCTGGTCCCCTCTCTCCTATCCACCACGTCCGGCATCCTTCGCATTGCTGAAGTGAATTTCCTCTCCCTGACGGCCCTAGACTTCCGGGGCATAGGCGACGACTGTGCAGCCTTCCTCATCCCTCACTCTCTGACAGGGGGAGTGGGTTCTGAACAGGGAGGTGTTCAACAGGAGAGTACACGTATGGGGGGTCCCAGAGACAGATCTGTTTGCGACCAGGGGGAACAGACAGGTTCAGCACTTTGCTTCCCTGCACCCCTTGGAGTCCGGAGGTGGTGTCTGCTCTGCAGGTGCCTTGAGATTTTCTGTTGGCTTATGTCTTTCCTCCGTTCTGTCTGCTGCCGCTGGTTCTTCGCAAAATCCAGGAGGAGGGAGCGAGAATTATCCTGATAGCCCCTTCTGGCCCAGGAGACCTTTTGTTTTCCTGGCTGAGGGGCATGTCGGGTTCCAACCCTTGGGTTCTCGCGGCGGATCGTAGGCTGCTCTCTCAGGGTCCGTTTTCTCATCCGCAGGCGAATGGTCTGCATCTGGCGGCCTGGAATTTGGGAGGCAGTTTCTGAACCGCTGGGGGTTCTCTGTCTCTTTGGGTTCTACCCTCCTCAGCAGTAGAAATGAGGTGACCACACACCTGTATAGTCGAGTCTGGCGAAAATGTTTGCAATTTTCTTCTGGGAGCCTCTCTGCCTAGGTTCCGATTCCGGCCATTCTGGAATTTTTACAGGGTCTGGCTGTCAGTACTCTTGAGGGTCCAAGTATCGACACTGAGTGCCCTGTTTATTTGTGCTGTAGCAGGTGCCCAATGGGTGTCCCGTTTTATCCGTGCACATCCCTTGCCTAGCGCCCTGGGACCTGAATTTGGTTTTAGACGCATTGCCGGGTCCTCCCTTTGACCACTACTTCCATTAACCAGTTGCCCTTTACGATGGCCTTATTGGTAGCTTTGACATCTGCTAGGAGGGTGGGTGACAGAGATTCAAATAGCTCCTTAGTCCAATTATATTCATTCTTTTGCTGGACTCAAAAAATGCTTATCCTAATATCAGGTTTAAGGCCCCGTTACACAGTACGATATTGTGAACGATATTGCTCAAACGTCATGGGTTTGGAGTAGTTGAAACTACAAAGTTAGGACGTCGTTTCGTATAACACAGATATGACTACGATAAATCGTTGGATCGTTAATCGCACATTTGAGAACATGTTCTCAAATCAAATGATCCACGATCAGCCAACCTGCAGCTTCGTTCTGTGTGACACCGTGATAACAATGTCGTTCATGACTTCGCCCATTCACATCAGTGAACAAGTATCGTTCGCTGGGTTGTGCGAACGATTCCTGCTCATTACATCGTTAATGCGTCGTCCACGATATCTAGACGTTTGACTACTCACCAACGATGTCCTAACGACCGCACGCCCATGAGATAGATCGTTTCTATATTGAAGCGTGTAACGGTACCTTTATACAGACTTTCTAGCATGGATTTTCAACATCAACCCACTCATTTCATCAGGTTCAAGATATATACAGTGGTGTGAAAGTGTTTGCCGCCTCTTGATTTCTTATTATTTTGCATGTTTATCATACTTAAATGTTTCAGATCAACAAACAAATTTAAATATTTGAGAAATATAACACAAGTAAACACAAAATGCAGTTTATAAATGAATTTCTTTATTATTAAAGGAAAAAGAAATCCAAACCTACAGGGCCTTGTGTGAAAAAATGATTGCCCCCTAAACTTATTAACTGTTGAGCCACCCATAGCCTCAACAACTGCTATCAAGCATTTGCGATAACTGACAATGAGCCTTTTACAACACTCTGGAAAAATTTTGGCCCATTCATCTTTGCAAAATTGCTGCAATTCAGCCACACTGAAGGGGTCCGAGCATGAACCGCCTTTTTAAGGTCATGCCACAGCATCGCAATCGCATTAAGGCCACGACTTTGACTAGGCAACTCCACAGTCTTAATTTTGTTTTTCTTAAGATATTCAGAGGTGGACTTGGTGGTGTGTTTTGGACCATTGTCCTGCTGTATAATCCAAGTGTGCTTCACCTTGAGGTCACGAACAGATGGCTGCAGACTATCACACTACCACCACCATATTTTACTGTTGGTATGGTGTTCATTTTCTAAAATGCTATTAGTTCTACACCAAATGTAATGGGACAATATACCTTCCAAAATCTTAAACTTTTGTCTTGTCAATTCAGAGTATTCTCTCAAAAGTCTTTGGGAATCAAGATGTTTTCTGGCAAGGCTATGTTCTTTTTTGCTCAGAAGTGTTTTTCATCTTGGAACTTGGCTGTGCAGGCCATTTTTGCCCAGTCACTTTTTTATGGTGGCACTGGCATCATGAACACTGTCTTTAACTGAGACAAGTGAGGCCTGCAGATCTTTAGTTGATGGTGTGTGAGGTCTTGTGTGACCCCTTGGATGAGCAGTCACTGCGCTCTTAAGGTACCTTTACACGCCGCCACTGTGCCTAGCAACAGGTATCCACTGCACGTGCATGCGCACGTGTTTAACGGTCGATACCAATCGCTAATGCCGCATATAGACGCCGCCATTGCGTTGTCCACTGAAGGTATCTGTGTTCCCCGGAAGTGCCGACAGATCCTGCGGCTTACTTCCTGTTGAATACCTTCCCTGCTTTACACGCTGCTACCACAAAGGAATATGGGAGTACATCTTTCGCGCCGCAAGTACATAGGTGTGCCAGAGTTGTGTATTCTGTGACGCTCGTACGCTGATTGGACAATGCAATAGCATCATGATTGGCCAGCCTGTGCAGGAAGGCTGGCTAATACATGACGCCATTGCAATTGTGTACTGTGAATGGACAGCTCTTTAAATATGGCGCCCTGTGAAGGGACAGCCAATGGTTACACAGTAGCCCCCACCAATGATCGCTGATGGGGCGTGGTATCCAGGTCGCTGTTGCACGCCCCTGTGAAATCACTAGGCGACGCAACATCCATGCCTGTGCCCCGTTTAGACGCCACTACCATGGCAATTGTGCCTTTCCCTTGCCTTCGTTTTTTTTTTTCAACAAATCTGTTTTATTGGTATATAACACAAAAACAGTAACAATCAATAATGAAGAGTCGTTATATGATCTCATAGACCAGTTGCAGTCACTCAAAACAGTGAATTAACAGGGGAAGTTCATTGCTGGTATCAAAACTAGCGTGTCAAATACATCGAATAGAAAGCAATTCTCAAAAACAAGAGTTAACAAACGGAAACGATCATAAGTTCACATCTTCTTGTCGCCCTATACACGTATCAACCCTTGATCCCGTTACTGGGACAAGGAACGAGTAGCTTCCCAACTATAAAGGCCTGAGAAACTTGTAAAGGGACCTATTAGAGAGAGGTCCAACGCACACAAAAGAGTATAGGAGAGAAAGAATAGAGAAAGAAGGAAAGAGACCAGAATGGGAAGGGGTGGGGATAAGGTGTAACAGGAGAAGGGCGATTAGAGAGCAGTAATCCGAGATATCAGGTTACGGTCAGGTTTTGGATAAAATATATTGTTAGTCAGCCCGAAGGAGTACTATAACAAGAGCTCAGTAAATTCAGGGGTTTCTTTAAACATTATCCAACCTGTCCATGTACAATAGAATTTGGAGGTCAGGACACCAGTGTGTGCCGAGAGTCTTTCCATCCTGCATAGGAAGTCCATCTCCTTCACCCATTCAAGGATAGTCGGAGAGGATTGAGATTTCCACTTCCTCGGGATTATGGTCCGCACTGCCGTAAAACAGTGTCAGAGCAGATCTCTCTTTATGGTTTTAGGAGATCCCGGTATCATCGAGAGCAGTCCGATTTGTGGAGAACAGGGTATGGCTTCACCCGTAATGTGTCCATATATCTCAAACACCTTACTCCACAGTCGGGCGATAGCGGGACACTGCCACAAGACATGCAAGAATGATCCAATTTCCACTCCACATCTCCAGCATTGATCCGAAATCGTCGGAAAAAACTTGTGAATTGTTTGAGGACATCGATACCACCTGGAGACCAATTTATAATTTGTCTCCTGGTTTTTACATGCCATTGCCATTTTATGTGTGCACAAGAATGTCTTTTGCCAATCCTGAGTCGAGAAGGTAGCATCCAAATCTCGTTCCCATTCCTTGACAAACCACAAGGATCCAAAATCTCCACCCGGTGCCAGCAAAACATATATACGAGAAAGCGTATGGCAGGGGGCCGGGCTTTGCAACAAGAGCGACTCGAATCCCGTAGTCTCCGTCAATAAAACAGAGAGCGGAGAGAGGGATGAGATAAAAGACCTCAGCTGCATATATTTGTACCAGGGAACTGATCTCTCCGGGTCCAAGGAGCAAAGGTCCGCTCTGGAAGGAAAGGTCGACCTGCCCAATAAGACCTGAGCTAGCCTAGTTTTTGAGTCAGATTTCCATAACAGAAACTTAGAGGCGTGTACTGCCGGAGGGAAGTCGGGGTTGCCAAACAATGGGGTCATTGGTCCGGGGGACGAAGTTAGTTCCGCACACTCCTTCACTCTGTCCCACAGCTGCAACATATCACTCGTCAGTATAGACAGGAGAACACTAGGTGGCCGCTTATTTTTCGGGATCCACGGCAATGCTGTCAGTGGCCATTCCAGAATAGTCTCCTCCAGAGTCACCCATTGTCGAGAAGAGGTCCCATGGAACCAGTCCACAATCCTCGTCAGAGTGGCCGCTGCATGATATAGGCGGAAATTGGGCAGACCCATCCCCCCGTCTCCTTTAGTTCGAGTCAATATGTCATGGGCCAGACGCGGTTTAGAAGTGCCCCAAACGAAATCTCTGCAAAGTGACTTCAAAGACTTAAAAAAGGCTCTGGGAACCGCAATCGGGAGGGTCTGGAAAAGATATAAAAGCTTCGGGAGAATGTCCATCTTTAAAACGTTTATTCTCCCGAACCAAGACAATCCCTTACGTCCATAGTCTCCTAAATCCTTCTGAACCCTCTGCAGCATCGTAGTGTAGTTGAGGGAAAAAAGTTGGGAGACGTCTGCCGAAATCTGTACACCCAGGTACTTAAGGGATGAGGTGCACCATTTAAATGGGAAAGAACCCCTGAGCCTGTCCACTCTGTCTACAGGGAGACTGATATTTAAAATTGACTTTGAAGTTACTCACGCAACCATATAAATCAAACTCCCGTAGGATGGAGGGAAGAGAGACCTCGGGGTTAGAAACATATAGTAACAGATCGTCCGCGTAAAGTGCTAGTTTGTAGTGCCGACCTAGTTCAGCTAGTCGCAGACATCCCCTGGCGCTTACCAGATCGCCCTATCTCAAGGTCCGATTTTCCACCAGGGTTTGAGGGCTCTGAATTTGACAGCGTGGCCTTTGAGACCTGTTTGCTGACTCAAGCTGGTTTTTCACCTGATATCATTGGTACCATGATTAGAGATCGAAAACCAGCTTCTGCACATATCTACTGTCGTACCAAGGAAGATTTTCTTTTCATGGTGCAAAGACCGTGGTCACCCCCCTTTTACTTTTTCAGTCCCGGTAATCCTCAGTTTTATGCAGTCAGGACTAGACTCTGGGTTGGCCCTTAGTTCCCTGAAAGGCCAGATTTCGGCTCTTTCAGTCCTTTACCAGTGCAAACATGTGACACGTAGTGCCGTTTCGCGGTTAGTGTCAATAGCGTGTCAGGTCTAAAATCCCTCTTGTGTTCCTGCTCAAGGGAGTGGATGTCGGTCAGCACGCCTTCAATCCGCGCTGATCTTTCTTTTTTCAGTCTCGCCCACAGGTTAGAACCTTTATTCAAGGGGTGTCTAGGTTGGTTCTCCCTTACCGAAGACCGTTAGAGCCATGGGACCATAACTTGGTCTTGGATGCACTCCAGAGATAGCATATTGTGCATCTGAAAGAGGTTTCTCTCACTCTCCTGTCCTGGAGGCTGGTCTTCCTTGTGGCAATCATGTCCATCCGTTGTGTTTCCGAATTGGCAGCGCTCTCATGCCGAGAGAAGTTCCTTTCTTTTCATCAAGATAAGGTGGTACTGCATCCAGTTCCCTCTTTTCTTCCAAAGGTGGTCTCCTTCTTCCACCTCAACGAAGATATCATCCTTCCATCTTTCTGTCCGGCTCCGGTGCACCGACTAGAGAGGGCTCTGCATAACCTGGATCTAGTGAGAGCCCCTATATACTACGTTTTAAGAACAGCCCCCTTCCGTAAGACGGACAATTTTTTTTTTTGTCTTTCCGGAAAGTCACAGAAAGGGCATGGCAGTGACTAAAGCCACGTTGGCTAGGTGGATACGTTCTACCATCCAAGAAGTGTATCGGCTGGGGAACGTACCCATTCCTAGCGGTCTAAACAAACACTCCACTCATGCGGTGGGAGCATCTTGGGCTATTCGGCACCAGGCATCGGCGGAACAAGTGTGCAAGGTGGCTACCTGGTCCAGCCTACATACTTTCGTCAAACACTATAAGGTTCATACTCCGGCTTCTGTGGACGCAAGCCTTGTGCTACAAGGCACCTCTCCACATAAGAGTTATCTTTTTCATGTGCAGGGGCGTCTTGTTCCTTGGATTACGGGTTTTATTTTCCCATCCAGGGACTGCTTTAGGACATCCCATGGTTCTGTGTCCCCCAATGAGGCGCAAGAGAAAAAGGGATTTTTGTGTACTCACCGTAAAATACTTTTCTCTGAGCCATCATTGGGGGACACAGCACCCACCCTGTTGCCCATTTCGGGCATTGTTTTTTTTCTGGTTCTTTATTTCTGAGTTTGGCATGTTAACTTTGGTTGTACTCCATTGTTTATACCTATTCTCCTACTGCTTGGTCACTAAAATGGTCGGGGCCTGGCCCAGACAGGGGATGTATGCTGTTCTGTTTCTTTCAGAATTCACTTATTGTCAAGCCTCCTAGGGATAGCAGCATAACCTATGGTCCAGTGTCCCCCAATGATGGGTCAGAGAAAAGGATTTTACGGTGAGTACACAAAAATCCCTTTTTCTCTAGTCACCTTCCACGACAGCATAGGAGGTTGTTTTGCCACACCCTAATAGGGACAGGAAGCACAAGTGAGGTTAAAAGGACCCTCCCACCTCCCATTAGCCAGTGTCTTTCTTGTCCCCATGGGGCATGGAGAGGTTTTCTCCTGTGCTGTGGGGCCGGCGACTGCAGCATACCTCTTGGAGTTGTTTTTACTGGGCAGCGTTGGTTGGTGCTGAGGCGCTCCTCCTCCTGCCGCAATTTTTGGGGCAGCAGGACTGTTCCCTGGTCCTCCGGAGCCTCCCTGGAGGCAATGTGGTCCTTGGGCGCACTGGCAGGCGGCCTCTCTGAGCCCGCCGACTTCCCCCTGTGTGCGCGCTGTCGGCACTGGCTAGATTTGACATCAGTGCGTGTCACTTCCGGTTCACATGCTCTCCCGGGAAAGCGGCACTTCCGGTTTCGGCGGTCGGAATCCGGCAGGACAGCGTGCGGAGCACGCCAACGATTGATCTGCTGCCTGTCTGGGACCCTGTATGGGGGGAAGGGGCACATTGTCTGGAACTGTGGGGCAAGCTTATGGATATAAGCTGCCTGAAGGTGTCAGTTGAGGTAAGCTGATCACCTGGAAGGATGGCTGATTTAGCTGCCGAGCCCAGTTCTGCCCCAGCCACAGCAAGCCTGTGCCGAGGAGGGGTCCTTGTGCCTGTTGATCAGGCTGATTCTTATGACATCCTCTCTTTTTTTTTTTTTAAGGGAGAGAAGCCAGCCATAAAGAAACCTGGTAGGAAGAGATGCCCTGTCTGTACTAAGAAGTTTCCATCACCATGGGACAAAAAACTCTATCAAGATTGTACTGATAGAGTTGTTAGGGCGGAACATCCCTCCTTAGTGGATGAATTGCGTTCCATGGTTAAGCATGAGATACAAGCCTCATTAGCTTCCCCGACTACAGCCGCACCCGTCCAGGTCCCGGGCCCTCCTTCTCCGAAGAAACGGAAGCTCCAGCAGGACCAGTCTGACTCTGAGGGCCAGATAGACTCAGACAATAGGGATGATGATTCTCCCCCATGCCTTCTGACCCTAGAAAGTTATTATTCTCCTCAGAGGATTTGGTGGAGCTCATTGCAGCTGTGCGTAGCACTATGGGTCTGGAGGAGGAACAGGTCCTCCACTCTGTCCAGGATGCTATGTTTGCTGGCTTCGTCCCGTGAAACCGGTGGGGTTTCCTGTCCATTCCAGCATTCAGGATCTCATTGCACAGGAGTGGGAGTTTCCTGAAAAAAGGGTTGAGTGCTATGAAGAATAGGTTTCCCCTGGATGACACCCCCTTCAATTGGAATATCCCAAAGGTGGATGTTCAGGTCACAAGGGTGGCTAGAAAAATGGCACTCCCTTTTGAGGACAGTCCCTAGCTGAAGGACCAGATGGATAGGAAAATTGAGGGCCAGATGAAATGCTCTTGGGAGGCGTCCTCATCTACTTTGCAGGCCAATATTGCTTCCACTTGCGTATCCCGTTCAATTCTCAGGTGGTTAGATCAGCTTGAGTGCCTGGGTTTCTGGCTGACGCTTCGGCGGAGTCGGTGTGCATGTCTGCTCGTACCTCAGTCCTATCCAACTCGGCTAGACGTGCCCTCTGGTTAAAAATGTGGAGTGGGGACTCCACCTCCAAGATGCGGCTCTGTTCCATTCCCTTTAAAGGTTTTCGGCCTGGCCCTTGATGACATCCTAGCCAAGGCCTCTGATAAAAAGGCTCTCCTCGAGCAAAGGGTTGCGAAGAAAGCTTTTTTTCGTCCCCAGGTGCCTCAGGCCTCCCAGCCCAAGGGTAAGGGGAAAGCGGGAAGGTGGTCCTACCCAAATTGTAGGGGGAGGAATATTCTTGTCCCCTCCCAACAACGTCCTCAGCAGGACAAACACAGTGACTCGGTTCGGGTGGGGTGGAAGACTCACCACCTTTCTCTCCCGCTGACACTGCATTACCAACTGCCAGTGGGTGCTCAAAATCATCTCAGAAGGTCTCTTAATAGAGTTTGAGTCTCCTTCCCCACCGGGTCTTCGGGTCACTACCCTGCTCTCTCGGGGATCTCAGGATCTCCTGTTCTCCAATCTTCAGGACCTCTTAGCAGCAGACATGATTTTTCGGGTTCCAGATTCGGAACTGGGCTGCGGCCATTACTCCCGGCTCTTCCTGGTGAAGAAGCCATCAGGAGCTGCCAAGATAATCATCAATCTAAAGCAGCTCAACCGGCATGTCCGGTACCGCAGGTTCAAAATGGTCCCATCAGGTTTGTGGTCCCATTGATAGGCCCTCACTACCAGATGGCCACTATAGACTTAAAAGATGCCTACTTCCATGTGCCCATTCATCCCAGGCACAGGAAGTTCCTACGATTTGCGGTTCTTTACCAGGGCATAGTTCACCACTGCCAGTTCAACGTTGTCCGCTTTGGTATCTCTTCGGCTCTGCAGGTATTCACCAAGATAATGGGAGAAGTAGTGGCATTTCTAAGACAGCAAGGCGTCTGTTTGAGAACATACTTGGACAACCTCCTTCTGGTCGCGCCTTCGGCGGAGGCACTCATTTCAGATGTGGACAGGGTATTAACCACGCTTCGGTCTTTGGGATGGCTCCCAAATCTGCAGAAGTCTCAGCTTCTCCCCTCCTCAGTCAGGAGATTCCTGGGGGTTTTACTGGACTCAGACAGACAGATGTCCTTTCTTCTGGAGCATCACAAAGCAACACTCACTTCAAAAATTCTCTCCTTCGGGCTCAGCGGTCCCCTGCAATCAGGTCGGCAATGTCGGTCCTGGGATCTATGATGGCTTGCATACCTTCTGTAATGTGGGCCCAGGCACATTCCAGGTGCCCTCAGGATCATATCCTGTTACACTGGAATCGGCTCCCTTCCTCCCTCAACAAGAGTTTGCTTGTCGGGGCGGGTGGTGTCCTCCCTCAAGTGGTGGTTGTCCACTGCGAATCTGGCCAAGGGAGTCCCCTGGTCTCAGACTCCTCTAGTTACTTTAACGACGGATGCCAGCCAGCGAGGCTGGGGGGCGGTGGTGTCAGGGTCCCCATTTCAGGGTCTCTGGAGTCCGCTGATCAGTTCTCGGTCCTCCAACTACCGCAAACTCAAGGCAGTGAAAGAGGCTCTCCTGGCAGTGCAGGATCTGGTCCGGGGTTTGCATGTGTTAGTATATTCGGACAATGTGACTACAGTGGCCCATCTTCGCCATCAAGGCAGCACTAAGTACCGCGACCTGAAAGTGATATCCAGTCAGATATTTCAGTGGGCCGAGATGTCCCTTCAGTCTCTATCGGCAGTCCATCTCAAGGGAGAGTTGAACTCTCACGCTGATTTTTTTAAGCCGCAGGGATCTCCATCCTGGGGAGTGGGGCCTAGACCAGGCAGTTTTCTGCCGTATGGTGGTGCGCTGGGGTGCCTCAGAGGTGGATTTGTTTGCCTCCAATCTCAACCGAAAGGTCAGAACATTCTCCCTCAACCCCAGGGACGATGCGGTCGGGGTGGACGCCTTCTCCCACGTGTGGCCATTTCATCTGGCCTACGCTTTTCCTCCTCTCCCTCTCCTGACACGGGCTCTGAGAAAAATCAGGGGCGAGAGCGTTCCTACTATCCTCATTGCCCCCCTCTGGCCAAAGAGAAGTTGGTACAATCTGGTCATGTCCCTCAAGGTGGACAGTCCGGTGTGTCTGGGGCGGGACCTGAGCCTTCTCTCGCAGGGTCCGTTCCTCCATATGGATCCGCAGAATCTCAGTTTAGCTGCCTGGCTTCTGAAGCCTGGGTTCTGAAGGCCAAGGGCCTTTCGGATCAGGTTATTACTACCTTGCAAGAATGCTGTAAACCTGTTACCAACTCCATCTACAATAAGATTTGGAAGAAATTCTACTTGCCTGATCCTTTCGCTCCCAATGTTTCGCAAATTTTGGATTTCTTACAGCAAGGCTTGGATTTGGGTATTAAGCCTAGCACCCTCAAGGTGCAGGTGGCGGCACTGAGTTCCGTGTTTGATGTAAAACTAGCAGATCATCGTTGGATCAAGCTATTCATGGTGGCGGCTTCGAGACGATGTCCCTGCTGGCGGATTATCACTCCCTCTTGGGATCTGAATGTTGTGCTTACGGGCCTTTCCCTTTCTCCTCATGAACCTCTTGAGTCTTGTACCATGAGGTCTCTGTCTTACAAGCTCGCCTTTCTAGTGGCGATTACCTCTGCAAGGAGAATTGGTGAGCTTCAGGCTTTGTCCATCCGTGAACCATATTTGACAGTTCGTGATGACAGCGTCGTCTTCCAGTTGGATCCCTCTCTTCTACCAAAAGTTGTGTCTGAGTTCCATTGCTCTCAGTCGATCGTTCTTCCGTCCTTCTGTCAACATCCTAAGTCTGTGAAGGAGGTGGAATTTCATTCTCTGGATGTCCGTAGACTGGTGTTACACTACCTGGAGTTAACGGCACTGTAGCGTATTGACCATAACTTGTTTATTCATCCCTTTGGTCGCAACAAAGGCTGGAAGGTAGCTAAAAGCACGATTGCCAATTGGATAAAGAAAGCCATTACCGATGCCTATCTTGGTTAGGGCCTCTCGGCCCCTTCAGGATTCACAGCCCATTCTGCCAGGTCCACTTCTGTCTCGTGGGCTGAGCGTGCGGGGGCTTCGCCTGAGCAGCTCTACAAAGTGGCTACGTGGTCTTCTCTGCATACCTTCACAAAACATTATCGCTTGGATGTTATGGCTGGCAGGGACTTAGCCTTTGGCAGAAAGGTCCTGCAAGCTGTTGTCCCTCCCTAGGTAAGGATTTGTGAGCATTCCTCCTATGCTGTCGTGGAAGGTGACTAGAGACAAAATAATTATTCTTACCGTTAATTCGGTTTCTAGCAAACCTTCCATGACAGCACTTATTTCCCTCCCTATATTCCTTGTTGTTGGAATGTGTACTAGTTCTTATGCGTGATGGGTTCATTGTAAGACACTGGCTAATGGGAGGGTCCTTTTAACCTCTCTTGTACTTCCTGTCCCTATTAGGGCGTGGCGAGGCAATCTCCTATGCTGTCGTGGAAGGTTTCCTAGAAACCGAATTAACGGTAAGAATAATTTTTTTTTGTGTTATCTTTCTCTAATATTTAAATTTGTTTGGTCATCTGAAACATTTAAAGGGAATCTGTCAGACCAAAAATCCATATGTAACTGATATTTTCTAATTCCTTTCTCTAAGCTCTCTCTATTCATGTATTTCTATTATTTATGCTTCCCAGTGAGTTCTCTGCTGCCACTCCCCAAGGAATGATTATTCATGCATCACTACACAGCCCTGCCCTCTGATCTGTACGCTGTGTGAACATTGCAAGACAAACTAAAGAGAAGACAAGCGCACATAGAATTTTTTCTGTGTGCAATAAAGGGGTCCAAATGTGGTACGACTCGCCTTATGTGGTTATGTGAGACACAACCACTAGTGGAGCCTAGAATATAGAAGCTGAGGCTGCAGCAAATAACCCAAGAAATTTTGTAGCCACGTGTGGAGGAATCTGGACTGGTGAGCTTAGAATCGTGCTGCCTTTTACAAACCCAAGAAGAGGATAATCTAAGGTGTATCATATCATCCGTGAATTTTAGTTCAAAATCGACGCGTTTCGTGAGCAGCAGCACACGAATATGCTGCTGCACATGAAACGCGTTGAGTTTGAACTAAAATTCATGGCTGATCTAATGCACCTTGGATTATCCTCTTCTAGGCAGCACGATTCTAAACTCCCCAGTCCGGATTCCTCCATACGTGGGTGTGAACATTGCAGACAGACGAGAAAGGAGGGGCAAGGAGTTATGTTCTCTTAGGGGTACTTCACACACTAAAACATCGCTAGCGATGTCGCTGAAACGTCACAGGTTTTGTGATGCAACAGCGACCTCTCGAGCGATGTTGCAGTGTGTGACACGCATCAGCTACCTGGCCCCTGCTGTGAGGTCGCTGATCGCTGCAAATCGTTCAGGACCATTTTTTGGTCCTTGGTCACCCACTGGTAAGCACGCATCGCTGTGTGTGACAGCGAGAGACCAACGATCAGCGATCTCACAGCCAATGCCCAGTGCCGCACATTAGACGCTGGGCACTGGTAACCAGGGTAAACCCTAGGTAGCTAAGCAGCACGCGCTGCTCAGTTACCCGGTGTTTACCTTGGTTACCAGCATCCTTCCGCTTAGCCCAGCCTGTAAGCGGGAGGACGCTGGTAACCTGGGTAAACACCGGGTAACTAAGTAGCGCCGCGCTGCTTAGTTACCCGGTGTTTACCCCGATTACCAGCGATGTTGCTGCTGACTGATCGTTGGTGAGTCTGCCTGTTTGACAGCTCACCAGCTACTGCAGAGAGACTTTCCAGCGATCCTGGCCAGGTGGGATCACTGGAAAGTCTCACCGTGTAAAGGGGCCTTTAGATGCAGCTCTTAGATTTTCATTGTGTGTATTTGAGGCATGTGTGTAATGGGTGCTTTGAGATATTTCTTTGTGTTTATATGAACATTTGCTCAGCAGATGCACACATTATATGTATGCAGGAAAACCAATGTTCATATAAACAGAAATCTTTTACAGACTAGTGATGTTACCCAGCAGCCTGCAGAAGCCTGAGCGATTCAGTATAACCAGCACTAAGGGGAGGGACAGAATATCAGCTTGGATAGGTGTGGATATTTAAAGAACACTTACATGCTGTGACTATGACTGCTCAGGAGTCATGACAATTACTTTTACAGCTGTCTGCTGGGTGTGCAGGTGCTTATAGTAAAAGAACTGCAAAGAGTAGAGAATGATTTTTACACATTCTGAAAGGTCAACCCATGCACAATTCAAGGATACTATTAATATCATACTAAAAAAGGACATGACAGAGTCCCTTAAGTGTGACAAACATGCAAAAGGGTAAGGCAACAGGAAGGGGCAAACATTTTTTCACACCACTGTATTAATGTATGCAGAGGATATTGTAAAATGTAACATTGCTTCAAAGTTTGGCTTGATAATGGCTTATTGGATAGGTGATAGGTTTCTGAATTTAGAACTATATGGACATTATTATTGTCTGGATTTTAGGTATCCTCAGCCTGTAGAGCTGGCATCCTATATTCTAATGGTTTATGCTGCTGGTGTTAATGTGTATCGAATTCTGTATGTGCTTCCTATTTCTGTAGAGGTCATTCAATCACCCACAGTTATTTTATGTGTTTAGTAATAAAGATTGTATACTTTTAAAATACTTAGTAGACCTGATCCTGGTAGGGTGTATGTTCAGGTACCTGTAGATACCTCAACCATGATAGTGATACTCTGATGAGGCTAATTGAAGACCACATCAGCACCATATTGCTGATTAAGTACATAATGCCAAACTATTGCAGTATATATTATAAGCAATCAATTATTTCCAGGGGTAAAAGTGAGACATTTTTTAGAAAGATATAAAATTTGAGTCATCTCTTTTTCCTCAATTCAAAATGAAAGGGAAGTCATACTGCACAAACCACGGGCAGCAAGAATCAGAGCCTGGCTACACGATGGCAGCTAGGTATATTGGGAGGCATTCTGCGCTTCCTTCATCACACCTCCGTGTTGTAATGCATGCCCCGCTGGGCGGCATTATTTTGTGTCCTCTTTGCCCCCAGTAATTGGAACCTCCCGCCCTCTCTGTAGTTCTATGCACCGGCCGGACGTCCCATCCAGCGGTGCATTATGGGGCCGGTCACGTGATCGGCCCCAGTGCATTATGGGCTTGATCACGTGATCGGCCCGGCTCTGCGCATGCGCAATGCGCTTATTGAAGCCGGGCCGATCACGTGACCGGCCCCATAATGCACCGCGCCGGATGTGACGCCCGGCCGGTGCATAGAACTACACAGAGGGCGGGAGATTCCAAATACTGGGGGCAGAGAGGGCACAGAATAATGCCGCCCAGCGGGGCATGCATTACAACACGGAGTGTGTGATGAAGGAAGCGTGGCCACGCCTACCCAGTCCCCCAACTATGGGGTCTGCAGTAAGTTTCTACTTCATTTACACATGTTTAATAGGGACACTTTAGATAAGAAAGGGATAGATAGGGAGTTGCTAGGAAGGTGTAGGGACAGCTAAAGATAGTGTAGGGACTTAGAATCAGGTGACAAGTTCCCTTTAAGTGTTTTAGGGAAAATAAATTTAGAAGATCCAGCCAGGAACAGTGACAGAATAGTCCAGGCTTCAGCTGTGGTCTCTGTCCAGATCTTGTAACTATCTCTGAAACACCAAAATGAGTCACAATGTGCCAACTGCGATCGCGCATCCGTGCACGGATTTATTCTGCCGTCTTTTGGGTAACATGAGTCTGACAGGTTCCCTTTTAAATATATACGAATATGGACATTTTTCATCAAATCATCTGTAAAAAAAAAAAAAAAAAAAAAATGCCTGAATTGCAAATTGGTAATTTATTAGCCATCAAAATGTATGTACGCCAAGATAGTAACAAAGCACAGTTTAGCATGAAAAAACTCAAGCCTTTACATAAAGTTATTGGTCTTTGACAGAATTTTTATTATTTTACCAAGTTCATATTTTTTTTAACCCCTTTAGCGACCAAGCCAATTTTTTTTTTATTCTGACAGGTCCAGATTGTGTTATCACCAGAGACTTAACTACAACAGGTGCAGGGGTTGCAATCACACCTGGGCCCCTAGAGCATAGGGGGTTTCAAAAGCACTTTTGCCTATAGAAAAAGACTTGCTATTAAAGACCAGGGGCCCTGGTGGAGCTTTTGCATCAAGACCCACAAGCTTCAAGTTATGCCACTGCTTACCACACAATATAGCTAAAAAATAACATTTCCCATATGTCTCTTACATCAGCACCATTTTTAAAAATGTCCATTTTTTTTGTGTCAATGTTGGTTTAAAAACTTTGCAGCACTTTTTTTTTTAAATTTACAAAAAATTATTTTTAGAGACCTATTCAGTTTTGAGGTGACTTTGGGGATGTATATATTGGTTAAACCCTCTAAAGTGATACCATTTTAAAAACCGCACCCTCAACCTATTCAAAACTGCTGCTGGGTAGTTTATTAATAGTTTGCATTCATTCCTGAAAATCTCTTAAAGTGGAAATTTTATTTTCACCATTTTTAAAATTGTTAACATTTCAACAGGCTCATATAGCTGGCGGACTCTAAGGCCATTACTTGGCTGGGGATTGTAATGACAGCCATCAGGAACACACAATCAAGATCTCAGGGTGCCAATGGGGTGAAAGAGGAAGCCCCCACGATTTAACCCTCCAAATGCTTTGGCTACTATTGAAACCATCATCTAAGCGATTATGTAGCCACTAGATGTGGGCTCGATGCTATCACGATAGGCCGTTTCTCCCATCCATTCCACACTCTCCCCCTGTATCATTTTTTTTCCCTCTATGCTCTCTCCCCCATGCGCTGCCTTCTCCCCTCTGTTCTCGCCTTTGAGCTGTCTCCCTGTGTGCACTCCCCCCATGTACTGTCTCTCTCTCCCCTTTTGTGTGTCTTCTTACCTTATGTGTTCTCTTCTTTGAGCTGTCTCCCCCGTTCACTCTCTCCCGCTGTCTGATCGTTTCCCCATGTGGGCTATCTCTTGCCCCTGTGCTCTCTTCACCCACATACGCTCTCTTTCCCTGTGCACTCTTTCCCCCTTCCCCTTTTGCTGTCTCCTCACTGTGCACTGGGTCTGCCCCCCTTTCCCCCCCCCCATAGATGGCAGCGGAGTAAGTGCGCATGCGCGGGCCGTGTAACGCCGCCGCTGCAATCTTTGCATACCCAAGGGCCCAATCGTGGCAGCCGCGTAACTTCTGAATGAATGACTTTTGATGGGGACTCAGGAACATGCGGGTGCATGCTGTTCCAGCCGGGTCCTGGTGTCAACAGTCTTTGGCCGAGAACAAAAATGGAAAATGTTAGGATTTTGCTGCTTGTTTAAAACCCTGAAGCACCTGGATACATTGTTATGTGAATGGCATTAAAATGGAGCTCTATGGAAACCGGATTATGCTGGAGCTGGATGCCAGATCTGACTGGGCATGCCCAGAAGCCAGTTTCAAATGACACAACCACTAGGGAGCATGTCATTTTCACGGAGTCCGTCAAAAAAACCATACACAACCTGATGCAACTGTATGCTCTCGCACCACTATTTAGCAGGATCAGTAATAATACCGGTGCACTGTGTGAGGCAGTGACCGGTGTGATATATAAAGGTCAATATGTGTCCCCCAGAATGTGTGCTGAATCATTACAAGACCTGCTGGAGTGTGTTGTATTCACAGTGGGTGCTGTGAGTACAACACAGAAAAAAAGGAATGTGAACTGGGTCATGGTATGTGACTCAGGTTTTTTAGGAAAACCAGTATGGGCCTTTATTTGGTAGAATCTCTAGGAACGGGTGGGATGGATTCTCCCTCCACTTCGAGTCTTCTAACATGCCTGCCCATGTCCAGGAGTATGTTTTAAACCTGGACTGCAGGACAGAGTGTGTTCTCAGTTTGGAGCCCAATGGCTAGAGCAGGTGTGCGAGCATGTGTGCTGGGAGCCAAGCAACAGTTTGCAGAGATTGAAAGGGAGCAGCCTGACTGAGCAGAGCCGATCCGCAATCCTTAGCGGACAGAGCCCGCAAGGTAAACAGACTTTATGTTATGGACATTTATGTGTTATTAGGCACAGACAGCCCATATCGTATGAAGTCCTGTCTGAATCCTGTTTAGAGGTATGGTCACACATAAGCAGGTTTTAAATATATCAGCTAGGGACTGCTTCAATCAGGGTTACAGTGTCGATGGTGAAGCAGCTTACTGTACCTTCTTTGCAAAAAACATACAAACAAAAAACCCTGTTTTTGACAACTTTTATTTTGGACAGCACTTGCTATTAATTTGGATTTTTTATTATAACAAAGTTTTTGTGTGATTTTCTGTGGGGATTTTTGCACTCAGGTTTTGTAGTATCTATGTGTTATTGCCTGAAGAAAGGCCATGTCTTCGTTTCCTGTATGGTTTATGAAGACTGGATAATAAACCTGTGGAACTTTTAAGAAGAAGTGATTGCTGTGTTTCTGCAATTGTGCTGCCGTGACTATTCCCCCATCTCGTACAGCAAGCGCTACCTCACAAGGAACATACAGTTGAGTCAAGTTTTACAATTGCGAGGGGGATGCGTTTTTCTCCGTATGCCCGCCAGATTGAAAAAATGGTAGTGTGAAACCCACTTAAATCCTAAGCCAGATTTTCAAACTGTTAACACAGCCATGAATCTGATGCGCAGGGCAATATGAATCCTACAGACTTGGTGTAATAACAGATTGTTACATAAAAAGAGGAGTGTGGAAAATGTATTACCACAACGTATGTACCAGATATGTTTACACCTTATCTTTAATTGGCCGCATTAATTTACAGACTACAGTTGCAACACCAGCAAATTAAATGTATAATTTTTCAAGTAACATTTTTTCTTTTACATATGGCTTGCATTACTGTGGTCTACAAACAAAAGCCATTTCCTTTGGGGAAATGCATCAACAAACTAGAGGTCATAACATAGTGTAGAATAGTTCTAAAACTGAAAATTAACATTGTAGTAATATTTTAAGGTTTGCATTAATTGCAAAGAGAAAACATTTACATGTACAATCCTTTCTGTGATATTAAAGGGTCATGTGGCTCAATTTTGAAATGACCATCTTCCTTTCATGTTACTGATCCCAACTAGTTTTTTTGTAGGATCTATCTATTTTATTGCCCGTCACAGTGAAAAAAATCTGCTGTGCCCCTTTATACCTTCTATGAGAGCCTGGAGGTTTGTGTGTGCATTATTCCAGCACAAGCTCTTCCCCTCACTGACTTCATATAAAGCATTGACCAATAAGTAAACCCTACCTCTGAGGGATAATAAGCAGGGCATAATGTTTTTACGAGAACAGAAATTTGACAGAGTGGCTAGAAATTGATTTGGGTGACCGATAATGTTGCCTCAAACTCCTCCTCATCCTGCCAAGGGCAGAAGTTGGGTTATGTGATTATACTCTTAGGCTGGAATCACACTGTCTGTGTAACAAGCGAGGCAGTCGGACGAGTCTTGGATCAGTCACCTGGAACGGCCTCTCCTTGTCAGGACGGGAATGTTAGCTGCTTCTATTTCTATGCAGCTCTACACTCCCCGTCCAGAGAGGAGGAGGCTGTTCAGGGTTAATGATCCGACACTCGTCCGAAAGACTCACATATTACACTGACAGTGTGATTCCAGCCTTAGGTGCACACACTGCAAAATTGTAGCCATAATTAAACATAATTGCTTTGCACATGTTCCATCTTATGTCACTTACTTAGGAACCTTAAAGTGGCTAAATGAAGTACTATGTTCATTCTTCAGGCAGCATTTTTTTATAGCGTTAAATGCAGAGAAAAGATGTTGCAAAGCCACCAAAGAAGCTTTGCTCCTGGTTGTGCTCATCTATTATTTAGCCTTCGGGCAGGATCATGATGCGTCTACGTGGCATTGCCTTGTACACGCCGCAATACTTTAATTTGTGTTTCTGCGTTTCACATTCCGAGTCGGTACATTTATGTCCGGTTTGTGCATGCGCTCCATTGCCTTGACGGTCATATTGGTTCTCTCGTCTTCATGTTATCACTGTCATCTTTGCATTTTCTCACCCAGCTATTAAAGGTATTGTCTTATTATTGCTATATAAACTTCTCATGAGCTTTGGTTGGGGCCCTGCTCCTGCAGAGGCCCCACTTTGGGGATGATACACATGGTGCTTTTCCCACTGTGACCCCTTTATGCTTTGCAGGTCTACTGACCTACCACATTTTAACTCACCTTTATTTATCTGCTTAGTATTGAGAGATCTCCGGCGCTCCTGTGACAGCCCGGGATCCTGGCTTGACCCGGAACACTTCCAGTGAGTGGTTGACAAGTGCTGCCAACCACTCACCATCCGCAATCTGACAGATACCAATGAACTGCATCTCAATGGTATCTGTCAGAAGCAATTGGATGGTGCATAAGGGTGCCTCTCTAAGGGGCTGTGTAAAAATAAGAATAAATGAACAAATAAAGTTTTTATAAACATGGAAAAAAAAAAACCCCATAAAAGTTCAAATCACTCCCTCCCTTTTCCCCCACTCACAATAAAAGTATAAAGAAAAAAAAAAAATACACGTTTGGTATTGCCGCGTTCAGTTTCGCTCGATCTATTAAGATATAAAATCAATTAATGAGAGCCGTAAACTGCGTAATGGGAAAAAAGGTCCAAACGCCAAAATTATGTTTTTTTCACAAAACAGCGCATCCACCCAAAAATGATATCATTAGAAACGTCCGCTCAAGACGCAAAAAATAAGCAGTCGCACAGCCCCAGATCCCAAAAAATGAGGACGCTACGGGTCGCAGAACATGGCGCAAAAAGTGTAATTTTTTTTTTCAAACTTCTGAATTTTTTTTACCACTTATATACCAGTAAAGTTATGGATGTTTGGTATCTACGTACTTGCATCACGCCGTCACGTCGGTTTTACCATATAGTGAACATGGCGACTACAATCCGCCAAAAAACAAACGTGTGATTGCACTTTTTTTTGGAATTTCACTGTACACTATATCTATTATAATAAAACCCTAAGGCTACTTCAGTCAGGATGTAACGGTATGCTACGTCACATCCTGGCTGAAGTAGCTTCTACACCCACTGTGAATGTTCTAATATGGCCGCCCGCACACACACTAATAAACACACTCATCACACACTCACACACTCACACACTCCGCTATACTTACCACCGTCCCTGCGTCTTCCCTGCCGCCTGGCTCCTGAGTCCTCCGTTCTGCCGACATGTCGCCGCCCCCCCCCCCCGGAGGACTGGATCCAATATGGCGTCCGGGAAGTCTCGCAAGAGTTCCTAGACGCCATATTGGATCCAATCCTCCGGGGGCGTCGACATGTTGGCAGAACGGAGGACTCAGCAACCAGGCGGCAGGGAAGACGCAGGGACATTGGTAAGTATAACGGAGTGTGTGTGTGTGTGTCTGTCCGCCCACCGCTGACCAATCTGCCCGCACAGCGCTGCTGCGCTCACCACTCTGCCCGCACAGCGCTGCTGCGCTCACCACTCTGGCCGCACAGCGCTGCTGCGCTCACCACTCTGGCTGCACAGCGCTAATGCGCTCACCACTCTACCCGCACAGCGCTGCTGCGCTCACCACTCACTGCTAACCACTATGCCAACCATAGTGCTAACCACTGAGCCACCGCGCAGTGCCTCAGTGCTAACCACTGAGCCACCGCGCAGTGCTAACCACTGAGCCACCGCGCAGTGCTAACCACTGAGCCACCGTATACTCTGCTAACCACTGAGCCACCGTATACTCTGCTAACCACTGAGCTGCCTTACAGTGCTCCATCCTCCCTCACCCCGCCGCTTTGTCCTCCATCCTCCTCCTCCCACCGCTCTGTGCTCCATCCTCCCCCTGCCTGTGCCGTTCTACCCTCCTCCACCGCTTCCTCCTCCTTTCTTTGTCCGCCTCCTCTCCGCAACTCCATCCTCCCCCTGCCTGTGCTGCTCCATCCTCCCCCACCCCACCGCTTCGTCCTCTGTCCTCCTCCCCCCGCCGCTCTGTGCTCCGTCCTCCCCCTGTTGCTCTGTCCTCCCCCTTCCTGTGCCGCTCCATCCTCCCCCACCCCACCGCTTCCTCCTCCTTCCTTTATCCTACCCCCGCCACTCCATCCTCCGTCCTCCCCCACCCCTGCTGCTCTGTCCTCCCCCTGCCGCTCTGTCCTCCCCCACCGCTTACTCATCCTTCCTTTGTCCTCCTCGCCTCCGCCACTCCATTCTCCGTCCTCCCCCTGCCTGTCCTCCCCCACCCCGCTGCTTCCTCCTATATCCTCCTCCCTCCCGCCGCTCTGTGCTTTGTCCTCCCCCTGCCGCTCCGTCCTCCCCCACCGCTTACTCATCCTTCCTTTGTCCTCCTCGCCTCCGCCACTCCATCCTCCGTCCTCCCCCTGCCTGTCCTCCCCCACCCCGCTGCTTCCTCCTACATCCTCCTCCCTCCCGCCACTCTGTGCTTTGTCCTCCCCCTGCCGCTCCGTCCTCCCCTGCCTGTGCCACTCCATCCTCCCCCACCACACCGCTTCCTCCTCCTTCCTTTGTCCTCCTCACCTCCGCCACTCCATCCTCTGTCCTCGCTGTGCCTGTGCTGCTTGATCCTCCCCCACCCCGCCACTTTGTCCTCCGTCCTCCTCCCCCTGCCGCTCTGTGCTCCATCCTCCCCCTGCCGCTCCTTCCTCCCCTGCCTGTGCTGCTACATCCTCCCACACCCCGCAGCTTCCTCCTCTGTCCTCCATCCTCCTCCCCCTGCTGCTCTGTCCTCCCTCCTGCCACACCGTCCTTTCCCCTCCGCTCCTTCTTCAAAGTTCCTCCCAATTCAGCCCTCACCGCATTCCCCATGCAATCTCTATTTCTATATTCTAGAATACCCGATGCGTTAGAATCGGGCCACCATCTAGTGGTAAAATAAATGGCTGCATCTGAAAGTACAACTCGTCCGGCAAAAAACAAGCAGTCATATGTCTATACTGACAGAAAATAAAAACGTTATGGCTCTTGGAAGCAGGGGAGCAAAAAAATGAAAAATTCCAGGGTTAAAGGAATGGCATTAGTGTTTCTGAGTTTTTTTTTCCCTGCAATCTTGTTGATTAGTACAATCATCAACATGCTAAATTACCAAGCATTTCTGATTGTCTATTGAGGGCAGCATAGTAAAGCCTAAGTTAACATATCAGAAAACCATGAATATAGTGCAATTTTTTCATTAGCTTTTCTTTCTCATATCAACTGGTATTTCAGGTGGTGAAGTTATGCAAGCTTTAAATAATACAATAGCAGCTATTACCCACTAGGTGGCAGATTTGCATAATAGTTGTCAATGCTAATCTAGGTATTAATTAGGTATTAGTGTTAAAAGAATATGTGAAAAGCTTTTTGCTGGTGTCACCCATATACAGTTGTAGCCAAAAGTATTGACACCACTGCAATTCTGTCCGATAATACTCCGTTTCTTCCTGAAAGTGATTGCAATCACAAATTCTTTGGTATTATTATCTTCATTTAATTTGTCTTCAATGAAAAAACACAAAAGAGAATGAAGCAAAAAGCAAAACATTGATGATTTCACACAAAACTCCAAAAATGGACCAGACAAAAGTATTGGCACCCTCAGTTTAATACTTGGTTGCACAACCTTTAGCCAAAATAACTGCGATCAACCACTTCTGGTAACCATCAATGAGTTTCTTACAATGCTCTGCTGGAATTTTACACCATTCTTCTTTGGCAAACTGCTCCAGGTCCCTGATATTTGAAGGGTGCCTTCTCCAAACTGCCATTGTTAGATCTCTCCACAGGTGTTCTATGGGATTCAGGTCTGGACTCATTGCTGGCCACCTTAGAAGTCTCCAGTGCTTTCTCTCAAACCATTTTCTAGTGCTTTTTGAAGTGTGTTTTGGGTCATTGTCCTGCTGGAAGACCCATGACCTCTGAGGGAGACCCAGCTTTCTCACACTGGCCTCTACATTATGCTGCAAAATTTGTTGGTAGTCCTCAGACTTCATAATGCCATGCACACGGTCAAGCAGTCCAGTGCCAGAGGCAGCAAAGCAACCCCAAACCATCAGGGAACCTCCACCATGTTGGACTGTAGGGACAGTGTTCTTTTCTTTGAATGCCTCTTTTTTTTCTCCTGTAAACTCTATGCTGATGCCTTTGCCCAAAAAGCTCTACTTTTGTCTCATCTGACCAGAGAACATTCTTCCAAAACGGTTTAGACTTTCTCAGGTAAGTTTTGGCAAACTCCAGCCTAGCTTTTTTATGTCTCGGGGTAAGAAGTGGGGTCTTCCTGGGTATCCTACCATACAGTCCCTTTTCATTCAGATGCCGACGGATAGTACGAGTTGACACTGTTGTACCCTCGGACTGCAGGGCAGCTTGAACTTGTTTGGATGTTAGTCGAGGTTCTTTAACCATCATCCGTACAATCTTGCATTGAAATCTCTCGTCAATTTTTCTATTCCGTCCACATCTTGGGAGGTTAGCTTTGTCATGGGCTTTAAACTTCTTGATGACACTGCGCACGGTAGACACAGGAACATTCAGGTCTTTGGAGATGGACTTGTAGCCTTGAGATTGCTCATGCTTCCTCACAATTTGGTTTCTCAAGTCCTCAGACAGTTTTTTGGTCTTCTTTCTTTTCTCCATGCTCAATGTGGTACACACAGGGACACAGGACAGAGGTTGAGTCAACTTTAATCCATGTCAACTGGCTGCAAGTGTGGTTTAGTTATTGCCAACACCTGTTAGGTGCCACAGGTAAGTTACAGGTGCTGTTAATTACACAAATTAGAGAAGCATCACATGATTTTTCTAACAGTGCCAATACTTTTGTCCACCCCCTTTTTTATGTTTGGTGTGGAATTATAGTCAATTTGGCTTTAGGACAATTCTTTTTGTGTTTTTTCATTGAAGACAAATTAAATGAAGATAATAATACCAAAGAATTTGTGATTGCAATCATTTTCAGGAAGAAACTGTGTATTATCTGACAGAATTGCAGGGGGTGTCAATACTTTTGGCCACAACTGTACGTGCTGGAGTTGGGCATTAAGTGCACAGACAGAGAAAGACCAACTTTAGCAATGATGTATAAGGTGTGGGGCACGGGGAAGAAACTGTTGGGAATTAAAGGAAAACTGTCAGGTCTAAAATCCATTTGTAACTGCTATTTTCAAATTCCTTTCTCTAAGCTCTATTTATGTATTTCTTTTATATATATTCCCCTCCCTATCTTCTGTAAACTTCAAATGAAGAAAATCATTTCATCTGTCACTCACAGTGGGTGATCCACTTAGTTCTCTGCTGTCCACTCCCCATATGATGAATATGCATGTCACATCACAGCATAGGACATCACGTACGTGTGTGTGTGCTGTATTCTGATCTCTGCTCTTTGTGTCTGCAGCATCACAGAAGGTCAAATACAACACAGAAACTGTCAGAGCAGGGATGCCTGCTTTGAGAAACAAATGAAGTCTAGATAAGATAGGGCAGACCTGCAATCACTCTCTCCCACAGTCCCCGGAGAACTGAAGGACAAGGGAGGGGAGAGCTGCTGAGAGGGACTGCATAATTACATTACAGTTTAACACAGCCAGGACTAATCGTCTCTGCTTATAATGGACAGGACTAATGCAGCAGCTCTCTGCAGGGTCTGACAATGCTGATAACATGGAAACCATGAAAAGGGTAGAATAGTGATTTAACATGTTTTTAAAAAGTTTGGCCAGGCCCTATTTAAGGGTAATATTCGCATCATACTGAAAAATGACCTGACAGTGTCCCTTTAATGAATACTCTAAAGGTCGCTTCACACGCAAGGATATTGTTGAAACGTCACGGATTTGTGAACGTTCCAACGATATCGTTAGTGTGTCCTTGCGTGTAAACGAACGATGCAAGATGAAAAAATCGTTGGAACGGTCATCACAAAAATGAAATCCTGACCTCAAATCTATCGTTTGTCATCCAATTAAGGAACTGTGAAGAAGCCACATCGTTCAATGTGACACCTTTTTGAATGATCTCATTCAAAATTCTCCTATTCCTGTTGCTTTAAAAGATCGTTCAGTCCTTGCTCTCCTATTTAACTGGTGCATTGCCAAATGGGATATCATTAACGATATCCTTGTGTGTGACAACGCACTAACCATGTCGGAACGATCACTGTCACATGATCGTTCTAAGGATATCGGTAACGATATCCTAGCGTGTGAAGTGGCCTTTAACTTTCCCCCATTGTGACATAATCAGAGTCTGGTGGAGTTTTCAAACTGACTGGTTTCAGAAGTTGGAGTCAAGGACTTTAGATCAGTTAATAGAAAATGGAACACTCAAAAGCTTTAACAAACTACAACAGGATTTTGGATTGCCTCATAGTTCCTTCTTTCAATACCTACAACTTAGGCATGCATATCAGACCCAGTTTAGTGATGTAGTACTGGATATACGGAAAAAATATTTTAAAAAAGAAAAAAAAAAAGATGGCGGCACTCAGCATTCCGGTTTGCAGCTGATTAAAAAAATTACAGCAGCAAGTGCATGATACAGGGAGGGAGGTGCTAGGACCAACTGTGAACATCCCGCTTCTACGGGTCCGGTGTACCAGGAAAAAATATTTACTAGACTCAATAGCAGCAGCAAAACATACAACCGGTTTAAATTCCAGAATCTATTGGCAGTTTTTACAATCTCACATGGGATACCATCCCCTAACAGCTAAATTAAAATAGGAAACGGATGTGGGGCAGATTACAGAACAGTAGAAAGAGGTGCTGGAGCTTACTCCTAGACAGTCCCCATGTGAATCTCATAGGCTGTTGGGAGATTTACTTAATTCACAGTGTATACAGTGTATATTCTTTTAAGAATTGGGGCATGTCCAAATGCAGATTGGCCAAGATGTAGAACAGAAGATGCGCATTTGTTACACATGTTCTGGGGGTGCAATAGATTGGGCTCTTCCTGGAAAAACACAATATCTTTAAGAAGGGTATTTGGTGTGCAAATCCAAGCATACCCCAAAATCTGCATATTGGGATATCTGGGAGAGTTGGTAGATTTTGAATTCCCGATGTCTATAGGTTTTTCATGAACATTGTATCAAGCATGCAATCTTATTGCACAACATTGGTTAGGTGCTCAACCTCCGACAATTAATGAGTTAATAAATAAGTTAAACAATATTATTTAAGATAACTATAGAAAGGAAAGAAAGCGCATTAGGATCTTATCTTTCAAACACTTTTGTGTAGAAAACAGATGTATCTGCTCACCTGGAAAGGTTGTGTGACCCACAACCGGAGTAAGTGTTGTGATATAGCGATCATGGATCAGATTGGGGTATACTCGCTTGGCAGCACAAACAGATACACAGCAAGTGTCTCTTCTATGAAATAACTGCATCTGGTTTATATAGAGATTTCATAAACCGCACAGTGTAAATTAAACTAGTGACCCGTTGAAGGGCAGCACGCCCGAAACGGTGCCGTCGTCACCCGGTCCCCCTCCCTGCACCGTGTAACAACTACCCAAATAAAGGACTCCGCATGTCGCAACTCCGGTGAGTGCCGCTCTTTTCTTATACCTTGTTAAATTAAACATGAGCCTTCCTTCAGCTGTACAAGAACATACTGTACGGTATGCAGTCCGTTTACCTCACACACAGGTACACCTGCACAGGTTAGGATTCACTTCTTTAGAAATGTCCTAATAGAGCACTCTCAGACTCCATACACTGACCTCTTGTCAGACCACGGCTGCAGACCTGGTCTCTTCCCATGTGCTCTACAAGGCTGCTCACAGCCCAGCACCCTGCAGGCTCTGCATGCATCAGTCTGTCTCACATGTCAAACACGGACTCCATTAAACATCCTGAGACACACCCACATCTTCAGCAAGTTGCAAGCTTAAACTCTTGCAATGCTGTGAAGCAGACTGTGGCTTCCAAGTACTGGCGAGACATTCATAAAACATCGCAGCAGACTTCTGCCTGTGTGAAACATACTGGCCATGTATAGTGCCGCCATTCAGGCCATGGCTGGCCGCCATATCACAGTGTATAGTATGGCTGCTGCAGCATCCACACTCCACATTTATACAGTAGTAACAGAAGATGAATCTAAAGGGCACACTGTTTATCTGATCTGCTCTGCTCTGCTCATACGATGAAAGGATCACAAATGTCAGGTAATGATGGCTTTATTCCGACACGTTTCAGAGCAATATTCCTGCTTTTTCCTCGGGGAACCAACAGATTGTGCAGATCAGATAAACACTGTGCCCCTTGGAAACATTATTTTTCTTCTCGCCACGACAGCACCCACATGAGAGAGGGGATCCGCCCACCAGGACAGGAAACCTACAGATAAAAAGGGGCGGTCCCCCTTGCTCCCTCAGTTTGGTTTCCTGTCCTGATGGGAACCTACAGCAAAGGCTTACCTGGGTTTAATCAGCCTCTGTGTCGGTATCTTAGGGAACGGCAGGGTCTGGAACTCCAGAAGCAGTGTCGGGAAGTCCTGCTGCAGGCTATCCTCTCAGCTGACAAAGGAGGTCACGACGTCGGCGTGTGATTACACCCTGACTCGTGGGAGCGTGGTGCAGTGGGAACAGGCTGCATTCATCCAAGAGCCAGGCAGCCAGTGCCTGGGAAGGTATGCTGTGTCTGGTATGGGCAGCTGGTGCGGGTGGCGGCACCTGTGCCTCCTGGGGACTGGGGCTCTGCGGCAGTGGCATTCCGGCGCCATTTCGCAGGAGGTTTGGGCAGCGCCCGGTGGCAGACGAGTCTGTGCCTTCCGGCAGTGGGGCAGGGTGTCATGGCGGCGGAGCTCTGGGCTCGACTGGGAGCACGGGTGTTGCTGCGGCCGCCTGGTGCCTTCTGCACCGGCTTCCGGGTCGCGCCGGCGCCTGCGCATTGGAGGTAAACGCTCCTGACCCGGAAGTGCCCCCACCGCATGGAGCATCTGGGAGGTTACTTGAGGAGGCGGTGCAGACCTATGTGGTGCCTTCCATGATGTCTTCTCCTGGGGCAGGGACGCTGCATCCACCTGATGGGGAAATGCAGCCGGCCAGCAAGACGTGCAGCAAGGATGCAGGCTCTTCTGAGAGGAGTGAGCGGAGTAAGACTGGTCCACAATCCTCTCAGTCTGGCCCTCCACCTCCTGAACCGGTCAATAGGCACACAGCTTCACTGGGTTAGTGTGATTCTCTCCTATTATGCTGATTTCCCCCCTTTTTTCTGTCTCTCCTTAGGCTAAAAAGGCCAAAAAGTTGAAGCATAAGGAATATCAGCAGACTTAACTGAGGACTCTTCCTGCAACATCTGAGCAATACAAGCCTGACACAGACGTTTAACATATGACTCAGGAAGGGGCTGCATGCACAGAGTACATTCCTTATGCTTCCTTCAGTCTTATCTAAAATAAGTCAGTCCCTGATATTCAAAAAATAAAGGTGTCCTAAGCGGTCAGTGTCCCTTGGGATGCTTATATCCATCGCATATAGGCCAGTGTCTGTAGTAAGACATTCGGTAGTTCTCCTGAGTTCTCCTGGGCTGGTCTGCCTTGTAGTGTAGATCTTGGATCTAGTTGGGCTGCCATTTGAGCTCTTCAGCTGTCTCAGTCATCCGCAGAATTTCTGACGTTTCTTCTGACCATCACTCCATCTCCAGCTGTGGGAAGCGACTTCGGTCCACAGTGGCTGCATGTTAGAGGGGGAGAGAAAGCTCAAAAATACATGTTAGACAAGCACTTTATAAGTGTCAAAACATAAGAAAAAAAAACTATCGGGGAATCTATTACCTGGACAACATTTTCATCCATAATCTCATAAAAATTTGTACCATTTTCATAACTATCTATGACATAGTAATACCTTGCAACACAAAAACAAATCACAAAATTTTACATATAACCTTAAGAATATGAGTCACCCCCTTGAGCATCTTATCATCTAATATTACGTATACACCCCATCTTTCAAGAAAAAGATATAAAAAGAATATGGTATCAGTTCTTGACTTACCTATAAATGAAAAACAATCATCCCTAAGAGAAGAGGAAGAGATATACTATATATGCAGAAACATTACATTCTTTGGGTTCGTGAAAAACAAATCATCAATTCTAAATCATACAATTATGGTTCATGTCAAATAACTTCTATATAAGGATCTTATATACAATCAAAAATCATTTTCTATTGATTAAAATATCAAAATTAATTGTCACCCAAGATAGTTCATAGAAACAAAAACACAAGATTTACACAATTTATAAATGATATACCCACTCTTAATAGTACCCTAGTAATGTCCTTAAAGCTGGAAACCTACCTAACTAGCGGAGGTCGGCACCGTCTTGAAACACCTGTGGTGCTCCCGCTCCACGTCGACTCACCCTGTCTGTCCTTAACCTATCCTGATCTTATATACCTTTTTCAGTTTGTTTGTAAAGTGTTGTTTAGTCCATTATCCTCCATAAATGTATATAGCAATTACTCAGTCAACATATATATATATGAGGGTCACTAGATACACTGTCAATAGTCCGTAATTGAAACAGGTCTCAGCAGGTCGGTCAGAGCACAAATAAACAATATGATACAATGTAAAGCCAAACAAATATAACATATAGAATAACATTAGACAATATAATTACTGTATACTTATCATCAGTGGTCTCTTCTGCTTTTCTGAAAAACAGGTCAAAAAGGTAATTGGATATCTGGGAAAACGTCCAATTATTTATTATACAACTACCATATTCTTATTTACATATATATTTACTCATTTACTTACTCACTCTGCTTCAGAACATTTTTAACCAATATATTAGACATCTTATGGTATTCTATATAGGAGAGAGAGATCCACACCTACTAGAACATGTTTATAACTTTCCTCTCCTTGTCCGCACCCTATTTGCAATTCTTAAGCCTTGTGGAGTGGCTGCTGCTTCAAACTCTTACCTTTCTTAGTTGTGTTGTGTGTAGGAATAATGCAGGATTGTACACAAGGCCTTACCTGTAACCAGGAGCGAACCAGGCAGTATTCATCTGACTACACTCGTGACCGGTTGAGGTGTATGTGGGGCCAAGCAAAGACTATTCTAACTTTTGTTGAAGAGAGACGTCATCATGGCCTGTCCTTTTTCCCCATCCTTCAGCACAACTCCCTTTTTGTTCCTTTAGTGTTTATTTAGTTCTGTCCGGGCAGTCCAATACCGAAGGGGTGCTTAGGCAGCCAGAGGTAACAAGGCTGGGATGGATGACCTCCCGCCACTGCCTAGACTAACTTTATTTTAACTTCAAATTGTACCTTGCCCTCTACCTCTAGGGGTCACCTGTAGTGACTGTCAGCATGATTATACCATCCTAGACTGATAACATGGTGTCTACCTCACCGTGATTTACCAATTCTGCATTCAATATGCTTACCGTTTTTGTAAGAATTGTACTTAGAAGAAGCTCCACCTACTTCCAAAAAAGTGCAAAAACTCAGAATCAATTGCTCTGATTACCTCATGCAAGGATCCTACCAGTGTCCAGCGTAAGATCATCTCTCCTATACGTACATCTGAAATAAAACACTCAAGAATTCGTATTAGCTTAAAAAAACAGAAAAAATATTTATTTAACAAAATTTTTATTACAATTCTCTACTAATTATATTGATAGCTATAAACTATAACTGTTTTATGCTTAACCAAAAATCCATTTAAATTCTGTTATAAATGTCTCCATTGGCGCTATATTTATAAACTATAACTGTATGATGCTTAACCAAAAACCCCATATATTTCTCCATATATGTCTCCATCCTCCCTTCGCATGAGGGAATCAGAAGATATCAGAGTAAAGATATGTATATATTATTCTTGTATAATCATAACTGGATATATAAACTGGTAGTGGAACTAACTGTGATGTAGTCTCATAGTTAACAGGCCTTTTGGGTGGTGCAAGATGGCTGCCACAGGAAGTTCGGATGGAGAAAACTTCCTCTGAGTCTTACATTCCTAATGCCCCGGTCTCACATAACGATGTGTCAGCGATGACGACAACGATCAGCATCGTTGATGCATCGTTGACACATCGTTATCAGGTCGCTGGTGAGCTGTCACACTGACAGACTTCACCAGCGACCTCTGGGCAGCCAGATCGTTGGTACCCAGCGTCCGCTCGTTCCCTGCATCCTGGGAGCGGACGGACGCTGGTAACCATGGTAACAGCGGGTCTCTCCTGCACTTAGAGACCCGCTTGTTTACCATGGTTACCGGCACCCGCCCGCTTCCGAGTTGCGGGGAGCGAGCGGGTGCCGACCTCTCCTATCCTGTCCCTCACTATTCTCATCTCTCCCTGCTATTTCCCTGTTCCCTACTCTATCCCCTATCCTAAACCCTAATCCTATCCCTCTCCTTGTTCTAAATAAAGAAATCCCCCCCGAGGCTCACCGGCATCAGAGGCTCCCATACCGGCATCTCTGTAATGGAGATCTCAGGGGTAAAGGACCTATGATGAGGTCACAGTCATGTGACCCGCCTATACTGTATACTGTATAGTATAGGCCGGTCACATGACTGTGACCTCATCACAGGTCCTTTACCCCTGAGATCTCCATTACAGAGATGCCGGTATGGGAGCCTCTGATGCCGGTGAGCCTCGGGGGGGATTTCTTTATTTAGAACAAGGAGAGGGATAGGATTAGGGTTTAGGATAGGGGATAGAGTAGGGAACAGGGAAATAGCAGGGAGAGATGAGAATAGTGAGGGACAGGATAGGAGAGGTCGGCACCCGCTCGCTCCCCGCAACTCGGAAGCGGGCGGGTGCCGGTAACCATGGTAAACAAGCGGGTCTCTAAGCCCGCTTGTCACCCTGGATGTCATGTTACAGCGCTGCTGTGCAGCGCTGTGACATGGCGGGGGATCCTGACAGGTCGCTGATCGCTGCCCCCCGCCGGTCACACACACCGATGTGTGGTGACCAGCGGGGGGGCCAACAACCAAAAAATGGTCAGGAGCCCTGTGCAACGATCAGCGACCTCACAGCAGGGGCCTGATCGCTGCTATCAGTCACACGCAACGATATCGGTAAGGATATCGTTCCTACGTCACAAATAGGACGATATCGTTACCGATATCGTTATGTGAGACCTAGCCTTAAGATGGGGGGGAGGGACACTCTGAGCTGAGGTTTTCTATCTGAATCTGAAAACAAGTCCATCCGCCACCTGCAGCCAGCGCCATAACAACAAAAAACTACTTTAGAAAACAATGGGATTAGAGTCTGAAGATTTAACACACATATACTAAGTATTATTATCTGTTCTCTCTTTTAACAACTATTGTTCATCGTACTAACGCCATTTATTTATTTAAATCAGAAAGAGTCTACCTCTGTAACACTTCAGACAGAAACATACAAAAATTATCCCAAATAGCTATCTTAGTGTCTAAAGAATATTAACACAACACAAACAAGAAGACAGGGTGTCAGTATGACTCAATAAAATAGAATAATCCCTGTATGAAAATCAGTAAAACCTAATTCTGTAGGACCTCGAGCAGGAATGTACAAAAACTGTCCAAAATAACTATTATTGCGTCCAATAATAGGCAATATTACTAGCTTCCAACTAGATACACAGTAAACGATTCTTAATGTTCACAGCCAAAAATGAAAAGAAATTCCTGCCTACCATTCAGAATGTTAAACTTATAGAGATGATTTTTTCATTCCTGCATGTAAAAATGAAGACGCAGAATGCAGACTCGATCCTTCCCCCTCCCCTACAGTACCTGAAGGGAGGGGGAAGAGGAAATATCTGCGCACAATTCTAACCTTGGACGGAATGAATACTGGCAGAGAATGAACACCATCAATCTGCCAAGGGGAACATACACACATTATAAGGTAGCGTTCTTCCTAGGGAATCGTTCACACGTGCTCACATCATGCGTGATACAAAACATACAGTCAACCCTGACATTACATCTCACATCTCAGCATACATATAGTATACACAGAGGCCCCGATTACAGCTTCATTCAACACTATGTGCACCCTTCATAGCCTCCTAACGTTATACACACATAACCATATAGCATTACAGCACCCTCCTTTTCCTTTAACGTCCTCATAGCCTTCTAATTGCTTGTTTGCATTTTTAACATACTTTCTCCCTTCTCTTTCACGGACCATATTAATGTGAGACTGTGTTTTTCCTTGAAAAGACGCAACATCTTTAATCACTATTTACCGGTGTCTCTATCCCAGCAAATACTTATGCCACGGTACACCAGTCTTTCCTCCCTCTTGGAGAGGACGCCTGTCCTTATACTGACAGCCTGCGTTCCCGTATTAAAGCTAATGCTTCCTAACAAATAATCACAAAACCACAGTCTTCCCTCCCCTCCTTGCTATATACTCCTTCACTTTCTTTACATACTTTCCTCTCTGCCACCAGGTCTCTTGGGGGTAACTTGTTGAGGCTTTGACTGATTAACACCCGTATTATAGCTTAAACCCAAGTCTCTATGCTTCTATCTTGGCTATAACTGTCCACCCCTCAAGATTACCACTGTCAGCAGGGTTGTATAAAGGGGAGTCAACTGGGATACCTTCAGTGAGCCGGGCATCAAAGTTTATTCTGAACACTCTTAATAACCAAAATTTTTCTACACAGGTGATAATAAAAACTCTAAACGGTATATGTTGAAATGACTAAAGCTTACTTAGTATACAGAACAATAACCATTGTATTTACCCTAAGGCAGCCCCTGGACACACCCAAATTCAATAGCCACTTTTGCACAGCACCTTGCAACCCCATATTAAATATATCTAAACCTCTCTCATTTAAGTGCACTCCATCTGAACGGTATAGTTCTGGAGCAAAACCTTCCAAGTCTGTGTGGCACTGTGAAAAACCACCTACCACCGGCATAAACCGCTCAACAGCTTTGTTGAAGCGTTTCCGATCAGAATCCAGAGAACCTGAACCATCAGAAAACCAATGTAGGTGGGGAATGATTTCTGAAAAAACTATAGCAGTCTCAGGGAACATTGAATGGAAAATTTTTATGTCATGTTGAACTTTCCGCACTAAATCTGAAGTACGGACTTTTTCAAGATCATTACCCGCCAAATGGATAATAATAAGATCTGGTACGGGAGAGTGACATATCAAGTCCGCCAGAGTAGAACAAAGAATTCCAGCGCATTCCACTATGTCCGTACCACCGTATATGGATAAAATCCTTGGGAAAAAGTAAATTTTCTGAATACAGACGTCCGTGGGCCCTCTTTTCTGCCCAATAGATATATGAATGTCCAACAATCCAGACATGCTTCCCAATGGCTCCTGTAGCCGCCATATTATATTACCCCTTATAAAAGGACAATTTTCGGGGGAAGACAGTAAGGGTGTCAATACCTTTTTGCTAGGGGTTTCCAAATTAGAAAATTTACTTGATAACTGTAAGCAAAAATACACCTTTACTCAGTATTTGTCTGTCGGTAGATATTTCTGTCTAGTCATTTCCCTTACCTCCACAGAGTCAGCAGAAATAGCAAGCTTCACACCTTGCTGGAATTAGTCAGAGTCGGTCTGAGGACTGGGACTGGAATGGTTGTTACCAAACAGATAAAACATCAAACTGTGTCGGCCCTCTCTACACCTCAGTGTAGGTCATATAACTTTCCCGCATATACTTCTTGCAACAAGAATCCTGGCGGATTGACTATCATTAGCTGGGCATGTATATTCTGTCTGAACACCTTGAGTACTGGAGAAGTGCCAGGGATTGCTATATAACCAGTTTCTTCCCGTGCAGCCAGCGGGCGTAATTGCTAGCACTATACCTTGTTTACAAAAGTGGCACGTCATCTGGAGATAACGGAACAATCTCCTCACTACCAAAATTTATGTAAATTACAAAAATCCGTCCACCACCGCAGCCAGGACTACACTCCATCCTTAGCTTGCGCGGGGTGGGAAAACAATCAGCCGTATCAGAGGCTGGAACACCAGTAGTGGAATAACCCATAGGCCCCCCTTTCAGGGGCCGGAAACCATCAGCTCTATCCCCTGGGAATAGAGCCGAACAACCAGGGAAACAGAATCTCCCCACTCAGCCCCGTCTCTCCATTCTCCGTGCTTTCTCTCTTTCTATGTTTTCTATGTACTGAAACTGTAGCAATGATAGCACTGACATAAACACAGATAAACTCAGGCTCAGGTTGCAAGAACACAAATAAGGCAGACAATTAAGGAATTCTCAGGACCGGGTTGCAAGGGCTAGGACTTCTCAGATCTGGTTATCTATGTCCGAGTCTGACAGCCAGCTACCTTCATCATCCCTGCACACGGAGATACAGGAGGGTCTTAGGTAAGATAAATAATTTTCTTACCTCTTTGTAGCCTGCAGGTCTACTCCTCGTGTATGGTTAGTCCTGGGAATGAAGGTTCAGTTGTGGCTGTCGTCCCCTGGACATCTTGTCCTAGCACGTTGGGCGCCAACTGTTATGGGTGCCCCCACACCTTTCGGGTGAGGCTGTCATCTTAATTGTCTGCTGCCAAATTGGATGCTTTGTCTGGGTGCGTGCACGTCACCGAAAAGAAACCACGCTGACACACTTGTCAATGTAGAGCTTAATGACAAAGACCTTTTATTAAGGGAGTGGTTAGCAGTTTTATACTCATCATTAAAGGGGCATTTCTTAAGGGTGGTTCTAGGTAATTGCTTAATTTTATGCTGAATATACATTTTATTCTGAAAAACATTCAATTATATTCTCTGCGTGTTAGTTAGTTTAACTAGTCTTGAAGTGTACATTTAGTCCGAAGACATTCTGATAAGAGTTTCAGTACGGCTACCTCTTTTTCCCTACAACTAGGCCTCGAGCCTGTACTAAAAGATTTCTGAATAGGCTCTAATATGAATTATTAACTATTTATTGCCATAACACCTCGTCTTCCTCATCTGATGATGAAGGGAAGTCATGTTTTCCGCTTGAAAGCACGGAGAATCTGGTTAAGTCCATTTGTCACACTATGGGGGTTCCAGACTCTACGGAATCTCGATCGGCCCAGGAGATTATGTTCACAGGTCTCTCGGAGAAGAGGAGACGCTCTATCCCCGTGGTGGCGGCCCTCAAGGATCTAGTTTATTGTGAGTGGGATAAGCAGGATAGACGTGGCTCCCTTCCTTCTTCCAAACGCCGGTATCCCATCGATGACGTGGATTTGACTACTTGGTCTAAGGTTCCTAAGGTGGATGCAGCGGTCGCCTCCACATCCAAATGTTCCACCCTGCCAGTGGAGGATGCAGGCTTATTAGCAGACCCACTGGACCGCAAGGCCGAGATGTTACTCAAGCGGTCTTGGGAATCTTGTACGGGGGCCTTCAAGCCGGCTATTTCTGCTACCTGTACGGCCAGATCAATGTTGGTCTGGGTGGATCAACTAGAGGATCAGATTAAGTCGGGGGTATCCCGGGAACAGTTGTTGTCTTCCATTCCATTAATTAGAGGTGCCTCAGCTTATCTCGCGGATGTTTCAGCGGACTCCTTGCGCCTCGTTCTGCAGGACTGACCAATTCTGCTCGTCGGGCCCTGTGGCTTAAGGGCTGGAAGGGGGATGCCCAATCAAAATCCAAATTGTGTACACTCCCTTTCCGTGGTGAGTACCTGTTCGGTGCGGAACTAGATGATATTCTGGCCAAGGCAGCTGACCGTAAGAAGGGGTTCCCTAATCCAACTGTTCCGTCCTATAGAAGAGCCTTCAGAAGACGTCCATTTGGACAGAAGAGGTCGTACCAGGAGCCCCGGGACCGTTGGGAACCCAAGGAGGGTAAACAACGGGGTGCCCTGTTTGGGGGGTCCTCCTTTAAGCCTGGTAGAAAATTCCAGTAGTTCGGAGCTCCAAGTAGGTGGTAGATTGACAAAGTTCTCACATCGCTGGAAAAATGTCACCTCCAATCCCTGGATTTTGCGGTTGATCGCCTCTGGTCTTCCTCTGGACTTTACCCGTACTCCTCCTGATTCCTTTGTACTCACTTCTCCTCCGTCTCATCATGCCCTTGCCCTGAGATTGGAAATTCAGTCCCTATTGTCTAAAAATGTTCTTGTTGAGGTTCTGGTGGGCCAGGAAGAGAAAGGATTTTATTCCCCCTTGTTCCTGGTTTCTAAGCCCGATGGGTCTTATCGGACGATTATTAATTTGAAGAAGTTAAATTCCTTCCTGGTCTTCCGGTCCTTCAAAACGGAATCTATTCATTCCCCAATCAAATTATTGTTTCCTAGATGCTTCATGGCAGTCTTGGACCTAAAGGATGCTTATTACCATCTCGCCATCCAAACCGATTACCAACGGTTTTCTTCGGTTGGCGGTCGTCTGGGAGGGACGGATTCGGCACTTTCAGTTTGCAGCGATGCCCTTTGGTCTTTCGATGGCTCCTCGAGTCTTCACCAAATTGATCTCCGAGGTGATGGCCTATTTGCGGCAGCAGGACACTCTCATTGTGCCTTATTTGGACGATTTTTTGGTCGTGGGTGCCTCCTCCGCGCAGTGTAGGACTTGTCTGTCTAATGCCATCTCGTCTTTACAGGCCTTGGGATGGATCACCAACCTAGGGAAGTCCAGACTGTCTCCGGTGACTCGCCTGTCCTTTTTGGGTCTCCTCCTCGACTCAGGTCAGCTGTGCCTCCTCCCAGACGACAAGAAGTCACTTACCAGGGCTAGGGTCCAACAGGCTATTGCACGCCCGTCCATGTCCTTACAGGAGGCCGTGTCCCTGTTGGAGTCTCTCTCGTCTTGCATTCCCGCAGTTCAGTGGGCACAGTTTCATACTCGCCCATTGCAACAAGCGGTGTTGCATGCGAAGGTCTCTTTGCAGGGTCGGCTTCAGGGTCACCTTACGTTGTCCCCGGAGGTAGTGGGGTCCCTGGCCTGGTGGTTGGACCGTCGTACGCTTTCTAGGGGGGTCCCCTGGGTGATTCACCCTTCTCGGATCATTCTGACCGACGCTAGCCCTGACGGGTGGGGGGCTCACCTGGGGTCCTGTTTAGCTCAGGGCGGTGGTCCGTGGAGGAATCCTCCGACTCTTCCAACTTGCGTGAATTGAAGGCCATCAACCTTGCTCTTCGTTATTTTCTCCCACAGCTACGAGGCAAGCATGTTCGGATTTTGTCAGACAACACCACTTCTATGGCCTACATCAACAAACAAGGTGGTACTCGATCTCGGACTCTGCTGTCTACGGCGGTGGCCATTCTCGACCTAGCAGAGAGCAACCTGTTGTCGCTCTCGGCCTTCCGTATCAGGGGTGTCGACAATTCCACTGCAGACTTTGAGTCGCCATTCCCTCCACCAGGGCGAATGGGTCCTCTGTCACCAGACCTTCCGGAAGATTGTTGCCTTGTGGGGGCTTCCGGTCATCGATCTGTTCGCAACCCGTGCCAACAGGCAGGTCCGCCGGTTTGCCTCCCTGAACGTGAGGGATTCCCTGGAGATGGTGGACTCCCTCCAATTCCCTTGGGCTTTCCGTCTCGCTTATGCATTCCCGCCAATGAACTTGCTTCCGGTGGTGATCAGGAAGATCAGGGACGAGGGGGCGAGGGTGATCCTCATCGCCCCGTTCTGGCCCAGGAGACCATGGTTTTCCTTGCTCAGAGCCATGTCTGTGTCCGATCCCTGGATTCTTCCCTCTGTTCCAGACCTGCTCTCGCAGGCTCCATGCCGTCACCCTCGGGTGAAGGGCCTCCACTTGACGGCGTGGAACTTGAAAGGTGCCTATTGAAATTGCGTGGCTTTTCAGACAGTCTTATCTCCACTCTCCTCAGTAGGAAAGGGGTTACTACTCGGATTTATGGTAGGGTCTGGAGGAAGTTCCTTCAGTTCCATACGGCTCCTATTTCTCCGGTTGTGCCCATCCCTTCTATCCAGGAGTTCCTTCAGAAAGATCGAGAGTTGGGTCTTTCTGTGAATACCCTTAAGGTCCATGTTTCTGCCTTAGGGGCTTTGTATGGGTCGGATGTCGCGGGGGACAGATGGGTCTCGCGGTTTATAGCGGCTTGTGAGCGTAGTGCCCCGCTTCATATTGCTCGGGTGGCCCCGTGGGATTTAAATCTGGTCCTGGATGCCCTGATAGAGACCCCCTTTGAACCCCTTGAGACAGCCTCCGTTAGGTCCCTGTCTCTCAAGACTGCACTGCTAGTGGCCCTCACTTCTGCTAGGCGGGTTGGAGATCTTCAGGCTTTGTCTATTGATCCTCCTTTTCTGTCCATCCTTCCTGATAGGCTTGTCATGAAGCCGGATCCCTCCTACCTCCCCAAAGTCGCTTCTCGGTTTCATAGAAGTCAGGAGATTTTCTTCATCCTACTTCTCCTGAGGAGTAGAGGTTCCATACGTTAGATGTCAGGAGATTAGTATTGCACTACGTTGATAGGACCAGCGCTTCTAGGGAGAGTAGGGCTCTGTTTGTGTCCTTTCAGGGTCCCAGAAGGGGGTTTGCCGTTTCTAAAAGCATGTTATCTAGATGGATCCGGGATGCCATATGCCTGCTGGCCTACTCCGTGAAGGACATAGTCCTCCGGAGGGTGTACGAGCACATTTAGCTAGGGCCATGGCTTCTTCACGGGCTGAACGGGCTGACGTCTCAATTGACTCGATATGTAAGGCTGCAACTTGGTCTTCCCCTTCTACCTTCTATAACCACTATCGCCTGAATTTGTCTTCTGACTCTGACTTGGCTTTCAGGAGATCTGTCCTCAGCAATGTTGTCCCGCCCTAGTCTTGCTCTCTGCAATTCTCTCATGTGGGTGCTGTCGTGGCGAGAAGAAAAGACATGATTACTTTCCGGTAATTGTTTTTTATTGAGTCCACGACAGCACCCACTCACTTGCCTCCCTCATTTTTGGCACGTTTTTGGTGATTTGATCCACTTGCCTCGTACGAGGGTTGTTGGTTTTGCTTGTTGTTGTATGTACCGTATATACTCGCGTATAAGCTGAGTTTTTCAGCCCAAAATTTGGGCTGAAAAGTCCCCCCTCGGCTTATACGCGAGTATACAGTATATATACATATATATATACATCATATATGTATATATACAGCCGCAGCCCCGGAGGTATACAGGCCCCCCCCATCAAGCTCCAGGGCCCCCCCCCTTGCGCGGCAGCCTGTAAAGTAAAATCATACTTGCCAGTGTCCTGTCGCGCCGTCCGCAGCTGCCGACATGACGATCCCGGGCTTCATTCAGCGTCTTCCGCATTCCTTTAGTCGCGGGCAATGACGTCATTGCCCGCGACTACAGGAAGTCGGAAGCCGGAAGACGCTGAATGAAGCCCGGGATCGTCATGTCGGCAGCTGCGGACGGCGCGACAGGACACTGGCAAGTGTGATTTTACTTTACAGGCTGCCGCGCAAGGGGGAGGCCCTGGAGCTTGATGGGGGGGCCTGTATGCCTCCGGGGCTGTGGCTGTATACAGCCCTGGGGCTGCGGCTGTATACAGCCCTGGGGCTGCTGCTGTATACAGCCCTGGGGCTGCTGCTGTATACAGCCCTGGGGCTGCTGTATACTACCTAAGGGCTGCTGTATACACCACTAGGGCTGCATATACCTCTGGGGCTGCATATGGGGCTGCATATACCCCTGGGGCTGCATATACCCCTGGGGCTGCATATACATCTGGGGCTGCATATGGGGCTGCATATACCTCTGGGGCTGCATATACCTCTGGGGCTGCATATGGGGCTGCATATACCTCTGGGGCTGCATATGGGGGTGCATATACCTCTGGGGCTGCATATGGGGCTGCATATACCTCTGGGGCTGCATATACCTCTGGGGCTGCATATACCCCTGGGGCTGCATATACCTCTGGGGCTGCTGTATACTACCACTGGGGCTGCTGCTGTATACTACCACTGGGGAGGCTGCTGTATACCTCACTGCTGGGGGTTGTATACCTGTGCTGGAGTCCACCCTCGGCTTATACGCGAGTCAATAAGTTTTCCCAGTTTTTGGGGGCAAAAGTAGGGGGGTCGGCTTATACACAAGTATATACGGTATATGGTATATTATGCTTCTCTTAACTATGCGGTTCCTCTCATGCTCTGTAAAACAAACTGAGGGAGCGAGGGGGACCGCCCCTTTTTATCTGTAGGTTTCCTGTCCTGGTGGGTGGATCCCCTCTCTCATGTGGGTGCTGTCGTGGACTCCATAAAACACAATTACCGGTAAGTAATCATGTCTATTTGGCTGAAAAAGGGGTATATAGAAAAAGAAAAGCAATCAAGAAATTTGACAATATCTGGAGACCCTGGTTGAATGTTCCAGGCCTACCATCTGTAGTACACCTGAGAGATAGTATATGGCAATTTATGACTTCATAAACACTAGTGATATAATTTTAGGCTAAATGTTATGGGTATGGTCATTATACAAACAAACTCATTATAAGAGCTGAATGGTTGATGTTCCAATACAGACTTCTCTGGAATGTTATTGGGGGGATGGTGGAGTTGGATTACTTTGCTAAAATTAAAAGGAATCAAATTATTGGAGGAGATGACAACTTTATTGTATTTCAATAATTTATGATACCATGTGACATTGAAAATTATTTGTTTCACTGATCTTTCTTTGTAAACATTATAGTGTAGTTTTCTTTAAAAAAAAAAATCTGATAATGTTTATTAAGGGTTTTGCTACCCTATATGATAGCAGCATGATGTAGGGGCAGAAACTCTGATTCCAGCACTATATAACTTAATATTGCATTTTTTTTTTAAATAAAATCACTTTTCAAGCAGTTCACTGAAATACTAACATGCATAAGCAGAATAAGGAAAAAATACATCTTGTCAGAGGGAGCGCTGGCTGCAGGGAACACAAGGACAAAGGGATTAGTTTACTTAACTGTTTGTCTAGATATCCACAACGCGTTTCGACGGCAGATCGCCATCTTCCTCAGGTGAGGAAGACTGTGATCCGCCGTTGAAACGTGTTGTGGATATCTAAATAAACAGTTAAGTAAACTAATCCTTTTGTCCTTGTGTTACCTGCAGCCAGCGCTCCCACTGACCACATATATTTTTTCCTTATTGTATCCTCCCCCCTTCCGGGGTTTGTGGTGGAGCCTCATAGTGTGCAGGAATCCCGGACGCAGCCATCCAGGACCTGTTGTGACTTAATCCCTGCTGACGTGATGTCAGCTGATCGGCCCTCCAATACCACATGACCATGGAATGAGGAAGCAGATACGGAGGTGATCTGTGCGACAGCCCCGCACAAACCACAACCACGCTGATAACCGGTGTTGTGCTAGGCAAGCACAACACTAACAGGTGAGAGGCTTCAACACCTCCACCACTAATTGACCCCACTAGACCACCGGTGTACCTCTCAATTGTGCCCTCTCGTCTTTTGTTTTTCATGCATAAGCATCAAACTGTGTGACAGTTAGTCAGAACGGATTTGGAGCTGAAGGAGGGCTCAGGACTGAGCTGCAGGAGACTGGAGGCGACTGAGAAATAACACCGGAACCCGGTGGCCGGTGACAACAGAGGCTGACCGGGTCCGTGATTACTGACATACCTGAGAGACCAACCAGGTATAAGGAGGAAGGAGTCCCACGTGAAAGGCCGGCTTACGGAATCACCAAGGGACTGGGTCGACGGACAGGGTACCGACCCTGTAAAGTGGTTGAAGACTACAACCCTGACCACAGATTAACAGGTGATGTGAAGGGTCTCTATGCCTGTCCTAACAGACCAAAAGGAACTCAGGAAAGGCCTTATATAGGACTTGGTGGGTGGGGGGGGGGAAGAGAGAGAGAACCCCTTGACAAAGTCCACGACTGCTGGCCCTGAGGGAGAGGTCAAGACAGAGAGAGACCCAGAAAGGCCTAAAGAAAGGGGGTGCTTAGTGAGCTAATTCCTGCATCCCCATTAACACCAATAACAATTATTATCACCAGCTCAGGGATCATCCTAGCCCTGTGAAGGGTTTTTCATCCTGCTGCATCCCAACATCATCCCCTGAAGCTGAGATAAGCAGTGGCGGTCATATCCGGCCGCATCCCACAGGTGGAGTCACTGACAAACTCTTATTTGTATTTTTATTTTTTTCCCTTTTTAATTGCGGTCCCTCCTGGGCCATGGAACCATTCCATGGCCACCACCGTGACATCTCCCTGTAAGCAGAGAATAAGGACCGGTCCTGAGTAACCCATAGCCCTGAGGGCGATAAAAAAATCTTATACAAAAAATAATTATATAATATACTAGCTGTAGTCCCCGGGATGGTCACTAACTGTTCTTAGCTATAACAAAATAGAATGGGTTAACAAAGTCTTTCTTCTCTCTGCTGAAATACACAGGCTGCAAGTGTAATACATGGCTATAAATGTGCTCATCATGTAATACAGGGGCTATATGTTGGCACGGGCTGTAATAGAGGAGCTATGTGAGGCACAGGATGTAAGTGTAATACAGGGGCTATGTGTGGGCTCCTGGTGTAATACAGGGGCAATATGGGGCACAGGTTCTCATAGAGGGGCTAGGTGAGGCTTCACATGTAATACAGGGGCTATGTTTTGGCTCCTGGTGTAATACAGAGCCTATGTGAGGCCTCCTGTTGTAATACTGGGGACTGTGTGTGGCCTCCTGCTGTAATACTGGGGACTGTATGTAGCCTCCTACTGTAATACTGGGGCCTTCTGCTTTATACTGGGGGCTATGTGCAGGCTCCTACTGTACACTGAGGGCTGTATGTGGTCTTCTGCTGTATACCAGGGGCTGTGTACGAGCTCTTGCTATGTACTGAAGGCTGTGTACGGACTTCTGCTGTATACTGGGGGCTAGGGTGCTACACGCACCACTATTGTACTTCTTTTGCCTCTATGGATCTGTCCCTGTGTGCTAATCACATGACCTATCACATGATCTTTCAAAAGTTGGGTTGGGGGAACCCTTGCCTTCTAAACAGCCCGGGGCCCTCTCTACTTTTAATCTGCTCCTGGTCCTCACTGAGATCAGTTTTGTACTTTGTCCAATTCCCAGGGAATTTGAAATGTTACAGGTTGTTACAAGAATAACAAAGAAATGTTTTAGTCGCTTAGGTGTTTGCATGGCTCCTGCTTCACTGAGAGTCATATCCCAGTTGCGGCTTTTTCCCAAAAAATCCTGGTCTTCGGCAAGCTTACCTGAATATTTCGCCTATAGTAACTAGTCAGAAGCTGAGCTGTGATTGGCTGCTATGGGCCACCTGACAAATATCCAGGCCAACTGTCAAAACAGCCAATGCAGCAACTATAAGTTCACACATGCAAACAGTAAATAAGCCTTTTTTTGGCGAATGACTTTCAAGTGTGGGGTTACATTGTTACCTCAAAACATAGTCTATGACGTTTCCTGAGTCAAATGAGGTGGCTGTTCAAAACTTTGTGATTGTAGATGCAACAGTGCGAATTCCTTTAGTGGACATGCATACACATGTACAAACATACACTTAGGTTAATATTTATATAACACCAACATATTCCGCAGCACTTTGCCCCCTGCTTGTAATGTTAACCACAATATAAAATATTATAGTTCACCAGTTACAGGAAGGATGATGGAACTGCTCCAAAGTTTACAATCTATAAAGACCTAGGGGAACACAGTAGCTAGAATGTACTTGTGTTTACATCAACTACAAAGATTATGTCCGCTCACTTGTCTTCCTCCCTCTGTATGCTTTAAATTGTGACTTTAATAAAAATAAATGTCGATACTTATACATAGTTTAAAAATAAATAAATAAATATATTATATATATATATATATATATATATATATATACTAGCTGTGAGCCCGATGCAAATGCATCGGGATTCTAGAGCGTGCATTAATTTGATTATAGTAGTTATAGCTGTTAACCTGATGCAAATGCATCGGGTATCTAAAATATGTTTATTGTTTTTTTAAAGATTTTTAAATAATAATCGCATCATCAATAGCAATAATATAAGCCATAGCATTATTATTAGCAGTAATAGCAGTATTAATAGCATTATTAGCAGTATTATGAGCATTAATAACATTATTAATAGCATTAATAGCATTATTATTAGCATTAATAGCATTAATAATAGCATTATTAGCATTAATAATAGCATTAATAACATTATTAATAGCATTAATAGCATTATTATTAGCATTAATAACATTAATAGCATTAATAATACCATTAATAGGATAAATATTAGCATTAATAGCATTAATAGCATTATTAATAGCATTAATAGCATTATTATTAGCATAAATAGCATTAATAATAGCATTATTAGCATTAATAATAGCATTAATAACATTATTAATAGCATTAATAGCATTATTATTAGCATAAATAGCATTAATAATAGCATTATTAGCATTAATAGCATTAATAACATTATTAACATTATTAATAGCATTAATAGCATTATTATTAGCATTAATAGCATTAATAGCATTATTATTAGCATTAATAGCATTAATAATACCATTAATAGGATAAATATTAGCATTAATAGCATTAATAGCATTATTAATATCATTAATAGCATTATTATTAGCATAAATAGCATTAATAATAGCATTATTAGCATTAATAATAGCATTAATAACATTATTAATAGCATTAATAGCATTATTATTAGCATTAATAGCATTAATAATAGCATTATTAGCATTAATAATAGCATTAATAACATTATTAATAGCATTAATAGCATTATTAATAGCATTAATAGCATTAATAATACCATTAATAGGATAAATATTAGCATTAATAGCATTAATAGCATTATTAATAGCATTAATAGCATTATTATTAGCATAAATAGCATTAATAATAGCATTATTAGCATTAATAATAGCATTAATAACATTATTAATAGCATTAATAGCATTATTATTAGCATTAATAGCATTAATAGCATTAATAGCATTATTATTAGCATTAATAGCATTAATAATACCATTAATAAGATAAATATTAGCATTAATAGCATTATTAATAGCATTAATAGCATTATTATTAGCATTAATAGCATGAATAGGATAAATATTAGCATTAATAGCATTAATAGCATTATTAATAGCATTATTATTGGCATTAATAGCATTAACAATAGCATTATTAGCATTAATAATAGCATTAATAACATTATTAATAGCATTAATAACATTAATAGCATTAATAGCATTATTATTAGCATTAATAGCATTAATAATAGCATTATTAGCATTAATAATAGCATTAATAACATTATTAATAGCATTAATAGCATTATTATTAGCATTAATAGCATTAATAATACCATTAATAGGATAAATATTAGCATTAATAGCATTAATAGCATTATTAATAGCATTAATAGCATTATTATTAGCATAAATAGCATTAATAATAGCATTATTAGCATTAATAATAACATTAATAACATTATTAATAGCATTAATAGCATTATTATTAGCATTAATAGCATTAATAATAGCATTATTAGCATTAATAATAGCATTAATAACATTATTAATAGCATTAATAGCATTATTATTAGCATTAATAGCATTAATAATGCCATTAATAGGATAAATATTAGCATTGATAGCATTAATAGCATAATTAATAGCATTAATAGCATTATTAATAGCATTAATAGCATTATTATTAGCATTAATAGCATGAATAGGATAAATATTAGCATTAATAGCATTAATAGCATTATTAATAGCATTATTATTGGCATTAATAGCATTAATAATAGCATTATTAGCATTAATAATAGCATTATTAGCATTAATAATAGCATTAATAACATTATTAATAGCATTAATAGCATTATTATTAGCATTAATAGCATTAATAATAGCATTATTAGCATTAATAATAGCATTAATAACATTATTAATAGCATTAATAGCATTATTATTAGCATTAATAGCATTAATAATACCATTAATAGGATAAATATTAGCATTAATAGCATTAATAGCATTATTAATAGCATTAATAGCATTATTATTAGCATAAATAGCATTAATAATAGCATTATTAGCATTAATAATAGCATTAATAACATTATTAATAGCATTATTATTAGCATTAATAATAGCATTAATAACATTATTAATAGCATTAATAGCATTATTATTAGCATTAATAGCATTATTAATAGCATTACTATTAGCATAAATAGCATTAATAATAGCATATATTAGCATTAATAACATTATTAATAGCATGAATATCATTATTATTAGCATTTATTTATTTTATTATTATTTTTATTTAATTATTTAATATTTTTTATTTATTTTTTTATTATTTTTTAATTATTTTTAAATTATTATTTTTATTATTTAATTTATTTATTTTTGTAAGTGAGAGTGAGACACAGTTCTCATTCAGGTCCGCATTTTTTTTTTTTTTGTTTATTATTATTTTTATTGAATTATTTAATATTTTTTATTTATTTTTTTATTATTTTTTAATTATTTTTAAATTATTATTTTTATTATTTAATTTATTTATTTTTGTAAGTGAGAGTGAGACACAGTTCTCATTCAGGTCCGCATTTTTTTTTTTTTTTATTATTATTTTTATTGAATTATTTATTAATTTTTATTTATTTTTTTTATTATTTTTTTAATTATTTTTAAATTATTATTTTTATTATTTAATTTATTTATTTTTTTAAGTGAGAGTGAGACACAGTTCTCATTCAGGTCCGCATTTTTTTTTTTTTTTTATTATTATTATTTTTATTTAATTATTTAATATTTTTTATTTATTTTTTTATTATTTTTTAATTATTTTTAAATTATTATTTTTTATTATTTAATTTATTTATTTTTTTAAGGGAGAGTGAGACACAGTTCTCATTCAGGTCCGCATTTTTTTTTTTTATTATTATTATTTTTATTTAATTATTTAATATTTTTTATTTATTTTTTTATATTTTTTAATTATTTTTAAATTATTATTTTTATTATTTAATTTATTTATTTTTTTAAGGGAGAGTGAGACACAGTTCTCATTCAGGTCCGCATTTTTTTTTTTTTTTATTATTATTTTTATTTAATTATTTAATATTTTTTATTATTTTTTAATTATTTTTAAATTATTATTTTTATTATTTAATTTATTTATTTTTTTAACTCTGAGTGAGACGCAGTTCTCATTCAGGTCCGCCTTTTTTTTCCCCATTGACATACATTAGCGGTGTGTCGGCGATTTTATGGCCGGCCACCTGGTTCTATTTGTCGGCCCTAAAATCGCGGACACACCGCTAATGCATGTCTATGGGCAGTCAGCTCGAATTCTGATTGGTCGGCGTTCAATCCGAAATCGGGCTGACTGCCCATAGAGATGCATTAGCGGTGTGTCCGCGATTTTAGGGCCGACAAATAGAACCAGGTGGGCGGCCATAAAATCGCCGACACACCGGTAATGTATGTCAATGGGTAAAAAAAAAGGCGGACCTGAATGAGAACTGCGTCTCAGTTTTGAGGGGCTCTTCTGATTGGCTGAGGGCAGTATACCTCGACCAATCAGAAGAGGGCCTGAGATCTCATTGAGGTAGAATGGGGGATTTTTCTTCCATTCTATCTTAATGAGAAGGAAGAGGACGTCGGAGGTGGAAGATCCCCGGGGCCGGACGAAGAGGCGAAGATGGCGAAAAGAAGAGAGAAGACCCCCGGGGCCGGAGGAAGAGGATGCCTGGCCGGACGGAGGAGTTGAGGATCGGACGGACGATCAGATGACTTGAAGGGATGTAAGTGATCGACGGGGGCGTTAGGTTAGGGGACAGCGGGGGCTTCGGGTGTAGGGCCTTAGGTGACAGCGGCGTTAGGTTAGGGGACGGCGGGGGCTTAGGGGATAGGCGGCGGGGCTTAGGGGGTATCGGCGGGGGCCTAGGATGCTACGGGGCTTAGGGGGTAGGGGCTTAGGGGCTGCTGCGGGGCTTAGGGGGTAGGGCCTTAGGGGCAGCGGTGGCTTAGGGGGTAAACGGCGGGGGCTTAGGATGCTGCGGGTCGGGGGTTAGGTGGTCGCGGCTTAGGGGATAGGGGCTTAGGGGGTATCGGCGGGGGCTTAGGATGCTGCGGGTCGGGGGTTAGGTGGTCGGGGCTGCTGCGGGGCGGCGGTGGCTTAGGGGGTAAACGGCGGGGGCTTAGGATGCTGCGGGTCGGGGGTTAGGTGGTCGCGGCTTAGGGGATAGGGGCTTAGGGGGTATCGGCGGGGGCTTAGGATGCTGCGGGTGGGGGGTTAGGTGGTCGCGGCTTAGGGGATAGGGGCTTAGGGGGTATCGGCGAAGGGTTAGGATGCTGCGGGTCGGGGGTTAGGTGGTCGGGGCTTAGCGGGTGGCGACTTAGGGGTAGGGGCGGCGCACTGAGGGCGGCGGTGGCTTAGGGGGTAGACGGCGGGGCTTAGGGAGTATCGGCGGGGGGTTAGGATGCTGCGGGTCGGGGGTTAGGTGGTCGGGGCTTAGCGGGTGGCGACTTAGGGGTAGGGGCGGCGCACTGAGGGCGGCGGTGGCTTAGGGGGTAGACGGCGGGGCTTAGGGAGTATCGGCGGGGGGTTAGGATGCTGCGGGTCGGGGGTTAGGTGGTCGGGGCTTAGCGGGTGGCGACTTAGGGCGGTGCACTGAGGGCGGCGGTGGCTTAGGGGGTAGACCGCTATGGTATACTACAGTGGCATGGCCATACGCCTGTCAGGTGTAAAGCGTATGGCCATGGGACTGTAGTATACCATAGTGGTGTACACTACAGCGCCGGGCGGCGGGGCTTAGGGGGTATCGGCGGGGGTTAGGATGCTGCGGGTCGGGGGTTAGGGGCGGCGCACTGAGGGGGTGGCTAAGAGCATGGGGCTGTAGTGTACACCGCTATGGTATACTACAGTCCCATGGCCATACGCCTGTCAGGTGTAAAGCGTATGGCCATGGGACTGTAGTATACCATAGCGGTGTACACTATAGCGCCATGCTCTTAGCCAGCCCTGGCTTTGTTAGCGAAGCGACTCGCAATGCCCGCTTCGCGGGCATTGCTTCGCAAGACTGCAACGACTCGCAATGCCCGCTACGCGGCCACGGGGAGAGTCCAGGAGAAGCAGCTCGCTCGCTAACAAAGCCACCGGAAGTTGCGCCGCTCCGACGGAAGTCGCTACGGCAATTATATAATAGATATGTATATTATATATATATATATATATATATATATATATATATATATATATATATATACATATACACACACACACGCACACACACCGCGCGCACACACACACACACACACACACACACGCGCACATTATATAAATATGTGACAAAGCAGTGTCATATCAATACATGTTTCAAGTAATCTGTTTATGTCATCTACCCCTGCCCTCGTAATTAGTAAATTTGTACTAAATATTCTCTTTAAGAAATGATTTGTATTTTTGTTAGTGGAAAATTGCAACAATAGAAAGTAACCTCATAAAATTTATCTCTATAAAAAAACACAGCAATTCATATATTCCTACAAATGTATAACTGAGTTCACTAGTTCTGTGATCCTCAATTACACATGTACATCTGATAAAATAATTGCCTAAGCTAGCTTCCGTCCGTTTCTGCTCGAAATGACGTCGACGGTTAGCGAGAGCGGGGCTAATACAGCCCCACTCTTGCTATTGGTACTCTTGGTGGCCCGAGGGGGATGGGTGCTGACAGATGCAGCACCGCCGCCCCTGCAGCCAAGGGTGAGGAGCAGGGGGGTGCTGACAGATCCAGCACCGCCGCTCCTGCAGCTGCGGGTGAGGAGCAGGATGAGGGTGCTGACAGATCCAGCAACGCCACCCCTGCATCCGCGGGGGGGAGGGTCGCCGTTCCCCGGGTCTTGCACAGCGTCTCCCTGCACCGCCGGCGCCATGGCAGGGAGACACTGTGTGCATATGGCGCCGCCCCCTTCGGCACAGCACATGCAAGATAGCGTCCGCGAAGTCTCGCCTCGTGAGACTTCCCGGCCGTCATCTTTAATGTCGCCGCTGTGCACAGGGCGAAACCAAGATGGCGGCCGGGAACTCTCGTGAGATTTTCCGGCCGCCATCTTGGTTTCACTATGTATAGGGCGGAAACATGGAAGTATGTCACCGCCACTCTGTTTCCCCCCCCGGCCTCCACTGACCACTCTGCCCCCCCCCCTCCTGCCTCCGCTGACCACTCTGCCCACCATGCTGCTGCGCTGACCATTCTGCCCACCGCGCTGCTGCGCCGACCACTCTGCCCACCGCGCTGCTGCGCCGACCACTCTGCCCACCACGCTGCTGCGCCGAACACTCTGCCCACCGCGCTGCTACGCCGATTACTCTGCCCACCGTGCTGCTGCGCCGACCACTCTGCCCACCGCGCTGCTGCGCCGACCAGCCTGCCCACTGCGCTGCTGCGCCGACCAGCCTGCCCACCGCGCTGCTGCGCCGACCAGTCTGCCCACCGCGCTGCTGCGCCGACCAGTCTGCCCACCGCGCTGCCGCGCTGACCAGTCTGCTCGTTGCGCTGACCACTCTGCCCACCTCGCTGCTGCGCTGACCACTATCCCCACCGCGCTACTGCGCTGACCACTCTGCCCACCGCGCTGCTGCGGTGACCACTCTGCCCACCGCGCTGCTGCGGTGACCACTCTGCCCACCGCGCTGCTGCGGTGACCACTCTGCCCACCGCGCTGCTGCGGTGACCACTCTGCCCACCGCGCTGTTGCGGTGACCACTCTGCCCACCGCGCTGCTGCACTGACCACTCTGCCCATCGCGCTGCTGCGCTGACGACTGCCCGCTGCGCTGACCACTCTGCCCACCGTGCTGCTGCGCCGACCACCCTACCCACCGCTCCGACCACCCTGCCCACCACGCTGCCTCTCCGACCACCCTGCCCACCGCGCTGCCTCTCCGACCACCCTGCCCACCGCACTGCTGCGCCGACCAGTCTGCCCACTGCGCTGACGACTGCCCGCTGCGCTGACCACTCTGCCCACCGCTCTGCTGCGCTGACCACTCGGCCCACCGTGCTGCTGCGCCGACCATTCGGCCCACCGCGCTGCCACGCCGACCACCCTACCCACCGCGCCGACCACTCTGCCCACCGCGCTGCTGCGCCGACCACTGCCCGCTGCACTGACCACTCTGCCCACCGCGCTGCTGGGCCGACCACTCTGCCCACCGCGCTGCTGCGCCGACCACTCTGCCCACCGCGCTGCTGCGCCGACCACTCTGCCCACCGCGCTGCTGCGCCGACCACTCTGCCCACCGCGCTGCTGCGCCGACCACTCTGCCCACCGCGCTGCTGCGCCGACCACTCTGCCCACCGCGCTGCTGCGCCGACCACTCTGCCCACCGCGCTGCTGCGTTGACCACTGCCACCGCGCTGCTGCGTTGACCACTGCCCACCGTGCTGCTGCGCCGATTACTCTGCCCACCGCGCTGCTGTGCCGAACACTCTGCCCACCGCGCTGCTGCGCCGATTACTCTGCCCACCGCGCTGCTGCGCCCACCACTCTGCCCATCGCGCTGCTGCGCTGACCAGCCTGCCCACCGCGCTGCTGCACCGACCAGTCTGCCCATCGCGCTGCTGCGCCGACCAGTCTGCCCACCGCGCTGCTGCGCTGACCAGTCTGCCCGTTGCGCTGACCACTCTGCCCACCTCGCTGCTGCGCTGACCACTCTGCCCACCTCGCTGCTGCGCTGACCACTCTGCCCACCGTGCTGCTACGCTGACCACTCTGCCCTCCTCACTGCTGCGCTGACCACTCTCCCAACCGTGCTGCTGCGCTGACCACTCTGCCCACCGCTCTGCTGCGCTGACCACTCTGCCCACCGTGCTGCTGCACTGACCACTCTGCCCACCGCACTGCTGCGCTGACGACTGCCCGCTGCGCTGGCCACTCTGCCCACCGCGCTGCTGCGCTGACCACTCTGCCCACCGCGCCGACCACTCTGCCAACCGCGCTGCTGTGCCGACCATTCTGCCCACCGAACTGCTGAGCCAACCATTCTGCCCACCACGCTGCTGCGCCGACCACCCTTCCCACCGCGCTGCCGCTCCGACCACTCTGCCCACTGCGTTGCCGCTCTGTCTACTCTGCCCACCGCGCTGTCGCGCCGACCACCATGCCCACCGCGCTGCCGCGCCGACCACCCTACCCACCGCACTGCCGCTCCGACCACCCTGCCCACCGCGCTGCCTCTCCGACCACCCTGCCCACCGCGCCGACCACCCTGCCACCGCGCTGCCGCGCCGACCACCCTGCCCACCTTGCTGCTGCGCCGACCACCCTGCCCACCGCGCTGCTGCGCTGACCACTCTGCCCACTGTGCTGACTGCCCGCTGCGCTGACCACTCTGCCCACCGCGCTGCTGCGCTGACCACTCTACCCACCGAGCGGCTGCGCCGACCATTCTGCCAACTGCGCTGACTACTCTGCCCACCGCACTGCTGCGCCGACCATTCGGCCCACCGCGCTGCCGCGCCGACCACGCTACCCACCGCGCTGCCGCTTTGACCACTATGCCCACCGCGCTGCTGCTCCGTCCACCCTGCCCACCGCGCTGCCTCTCCGACCACCCTGCCCACTGCGCTGCCGCTCCGACCACTCTGCCCACTGCGCTGCTGCTCCTTCCACCCTGCCCACCGCGCTGCCTCTCCGACCACCCTGCCCACTGCGCCGCCTCTCCGACCACCCTGCCCACTGCGCCAACCACTCTGCCCACCGCGCTGCCACGCCGAACACCCTGCCCACCTTGCTGCCGCGCCGACCACCCTGCCTACCTTGCTGCCGCACCGACCACCCTGCCCACCGCGCTGCTGCGCCGCCAGTCTGCCCACCGCGCTGCTGCGCCGACCACTTTGCCCACCACGCTGCTGCGCAGACGACTGCCCGCTGCGCTGACCACTCTGCCTACCGCGCTCCTACGCCGACCTCTCTGACTACCGTGCTAGTGCGCCGACCACTCTGCCCACCGCGCTGCTGCGCTGATGACTGCCCGCTGCGCTGACCACTCTGCCCACCCACGCTGCTGCGCCGACCACCCTACCCATCGCGCTGCCGCTCCGACCACCCTGCCCACCGCGCTGCCGCTCCGACCACCCTGCCCACCGAGCTGCCGCGCCGACCACTCTGCCCACCGAGCTGCCGCGCCGACCACTCTGTACACCGCGCTGCCGCGCCAACCAGTCTGCCCACCGCGCTGCTGCGCCGACCACTCTGCCCGCTGTGCTGCTGCGCTGACTGCCCGCTGCGCTGCTGCGCTGACGACTGCCCACCGCGCTGCTGCGCCGAACACTCTGCCCACCGCGCTGCTACGCCGATTACTCTGCCCACCGCGCTGCTGCGCCGACCACTCTGCCCACCGCGCTGCTGCGCCGACCAGCCTGCCCACCGCGCTGCTGCGCCGACCAGCCTGCCCACCGCGCTGCTGCGCCGACCAGTCTGCCCACCGGGCTGCTGCGCCGACCAGTCTGCCCACCGGGCTGCTGCGCTGACCAGTCTGCTCGTTGCGCTGACCACTCTGCCCACCTCGCTGCTGCGCTGACCACTATCCCCACCGCGCTGCTGCGCTGACCACTCTGCCCACCGCGCTGCTGCGGTGACCACTCTGCCCACCGCGCTGCTGCGGTGACCACTCTGCCCACCGCGCTGCTGCACTGACCACTCTGCCCACCGCGCTGCTGCACTGACCACTCTGCCCATCGCGCTGCTGCGCTGACAACTGCCCGCTGCGCTGACCACTCTGCCCACTGTGCTGCTGCGCCGACCACCCTACCCACCGCGCTGCCGCTCCGACCACCCTGCCCGCCGCGCTGCCTCTCCGACCACCCTGCCCACCGCACTGCTGCGCCGACCAGTCTGCCCACTGCGCTGACAACTTCCCGCTGCGCTGACCACTCTGCACACCGCTCTGCTGCGCTGACCACTCGGCCCACCGTGCTGCTGCGCCGACCATTCGGCCCACCGCGCTGCCACGCCGACCACCCTACCCATCGCGCCGCCCACTCTGCCCACCGCGCTGCTGCGCCGACCACTGCCCGCTGCACTGACCACTCTGCCCACCGTGCTGCTGGGCCGACCACTCTGCCCACCGCGCTGCTGCGCCGACCACTCTGCCCACCGCGCTGCTGCGCTTACCACTGCCCACCGCACTGCAGCGCCGAACACTCTGCCCACGGCGCTGCTGCGCTGACCACTCTGCCCACCGTGCTGCTGCGTTGACCACTGCCCACTGTGCTGCTGCGCCGAACACTCTGCCCACCGCGCTGCTGCGCCGATTACTCTGCCCACCGCGCTGCTGCGCCCACCACTCTGCCCATCGCGCTGCTGCGCTGACCAGCCTGCCCACCGCGCTGCTGCACCGACCAGTCTGCCCACCGCGCTGCTGCGCCGACCAGTCTGCCCACCACGCTGCTGCGCTGACCAGTCAGCCCGTTGCGCTGACCACTCTGCCCACCTCGCTGCTGCGCTGACCACTCTGCCCACCGTGCTGCTACGCTGACCACTCTGCCCTCCTCACTGCTGCGCTGACCACTCTGCCAACCGTGCTGCTGCGCTGACCACTCTGCCCACCGCTCTGCTGCGCTGACCACTCTGCCCATCGCGCTGCTGCACTGACCACTCTGCCCACCGCACTGCTGCGCTGACGACTGCCCGCTGCGCTGGCCACTCTGCCCACCGCGCTGCTGCGCTGACCACTCTGCCCACCGCGCCGACCACTCTGCCAACCGCGCTGCTGTGCCGACCATTCTGCCCACCGCGCTGCTGCGCCGACCACCTTTCCCACCGCGCTGCCGCTCCGACCACTCTGCCCACTGCGCTGCCGCTCTGTCTACTCTGCCCACGGCGCTGTCGCGCCGACCACCATGCCCACCGCGCTGCCGCGCCGACCACCCTACCCACCGCGCTGCCGCTCCGACCACCCTCCCCACCGCGCTGCCTCTCCGACCATCCTGCCCACCGCGCCGACCACCCTGCCACCGCGCTGCCGCACCGACCACCCTGCCCACCTTGCTGCTGCGCCGACCACCCTGCTCACCGCGCTGCTGCGCTGACCACTCTGCCCACTGTGCTGACTGCCCGCTGCGCTGACCACTCTACCCACCGAGCGGCTGCGCCGACCATTCTGCCAACTGCGCTGCTGCGCTGACTACTCTGCCCACTGTACTGCTGCGCCGACCATTCGGCCCACCGCGCTGCCGCGCCGACCACCCTACCCACCGCGCTGCCGCTTCGACCACTATGCCCACCGCGCTGCCTCTCCGACCACCCTGCCCACTGCGACAACCACCCTGCCCACTGCGCTGCCGCTCCGACCACTCTGCCCACTGCGCTGCTGCTCCTTCCACCCTGCCCACCGCGCTGCCTCTCCGACCACCCTGCCCACTGCGCCAACCACTCTGCCCACCGCGCTGCCGCGCCGAACACCCTGCCCACCTTGCTGCCGCGCCGACCACACCTGCTCACCTTGCTGCCGCGCCGACCACCCTGCCCACCGCGCTGCTGCGCCGACCAGTCTGCCCACCGCGCTGCTGCGCCGACCACTTTGCCCACCACGCTGCTGCGCAGACGACTGCCCGCTGCGCTGACCACTCTGCCCACCACGCTGCTGCGCCGACCACCCTACCCATCGCGCTGCCGCTCCGACCACCCTGCCCACCGCGCTGCTGCTCCGAACACCCTACCCACCGCGCTGCCGCTCCGATCACCCTGCCCACCGCGCTGCCGCTCCGACCACCCTGCCCACCGAGCTGCCGCGCCGACCACTCTGCCCACCGAGCTGCCGCGCCGACCACTCTGTACACCGCGCTGCCGCGCCAACCAGTCTGCCCACCGCGCTGCTGCGCCGACCACTCTGCCCACCGCGCTGCTGCGCTGACTGCCCGCTGCGCTGCTGCGCTGACGACTGCCCGCTGCATAGACCTCTCTGACCACCGCGATGCTGCGCTGACTACTCTGCCCACCGCGCTGCTGCGTCGACCACTGCCCACCGCGCTGTTGCGCCAACCACTTTGCCCACTGCGCTGCTGCGCCGACCACTCTGCCCACTGTGCTGCTGCGCTTACCACTGCCCACCGCGCTGCTGCGCCGACCACTCTGCCCACCGCGCTGCTGCGCCGATCACACTGCCCACCGTGCTGCTGCACAGACCACACTGCCTACCGCGCTGCTGCGCCGACCACTCTGCCCACCGCGCTGCTGCGCCGACCATTCTGCCCACCACGCTACTGCGCTGACGACTGCCCGCTGCACTGACCACTCTGCCCACCGCGCTGCTGCGCCGACCACCCTACCCACCGCGCTGCCGCTCCGACCACCCTGCCCACCGCGCTGCTGCGCCGACCACCCTGCCCACCGCGCTGCCGCTCAGACCACCCTGCCCACCGCGCCGACCACCCTACCCACTGCGCTGCCGAGCCGACCAGTCTGCCCAGCGCGCTGCTGCGCTGACCAGTCTGCCCACTGCGCTGCTGCACTGACGACTGCCCGCTGCGTTGCTGCGCTGACGACTGCCTGCTGCGCCGACCACTCTGCCCACCACGCTGACCACCCTGCCTACTGCGCTGCCGCGCCGACCACCCTGCCCACCGTGCTGCCACGCCGACCACTCTGTACACTGCACTGCCACGCCAACCACTCTGCCCACCGCGCTGCTGCGCTGACGACTTCCCGCCGCGCTGCTGCGCTGACGACTGCCTGCTGCACAGACCTCTCTGCCCACCGCGCTGCTGCGCCGACCACTTTGCCCACTGCACTGCTGCGCCGACCTCTGCCCACTGTGCTGCTGCGCTTACACCTGCCCACCGCGCTGCCGCGCCAACCAATCTGCCCACCTCGCTGCTGCGCCGACCACTCTGCCCACCGCGCTGCTGCGCTGACGACTGCCCGCTGCGCTGATGACTGCCTGCTGCACAGACCTCTCTGACCACCGCGATGCTGCGCCGACTACTCTGCCCACCGCGCTGCTGCGCCGATTACTCTTCCCACCATGCTGCTGCTGCGTCGACCACTGCCCACCGCGCTGCTGCGACGACCACTGCCCACCGCGCTGCTGCGCAGACCACTCTGCCCACCGCGCTGCTGCGCTTACCACTGCCCACCGTGCTGCTGCGCCGACCACTCTGCCCACCGCGCTGCTGCGCCGACCAGTCTGCGCACCGCGCTGCTGCGCCGACCAGTCTGCGCACCGCGCTGCTGCGCTGACCAGTCTGCCCGTTGCGCTGACCGCTCTGCCCACCTCGCTGCTGCGCTGACCTATCTGCCCACCGCACTGCTGCGCTGACCACTCTGCCCACTGAGCGGCTGCGCCGACCACTTTGCCAACCGCGCTGGTGCACTGACCACTCTGCCCACCGCACTGCTGCGCCGACCATTCAGCCCACCGCGCTGCCGCGCCGACCACCCTACCCACCGCGCTGCTGCGCTGACCACTCTGCCCACCGCGCTGCTGCGCTGACCACTCTGCCCACCGCGCTGCTGCGCTGACCACTCTGCCCACCGCGCTGCTGCGCTGACCACTCTGCCCACCGCGCTGCTGCGCTGACCACTCTGCCCACCGCGCTGCTGCGCTGACCACTCTGCCCACCGCGCTGCTGTGCTGACGACTGCCCGCTGCGCCGACCACTCTGCCCACCGCGCTGCTGTGCTGACGACTGCCCGCTGCGCTGACCACTCTGCCCACCGCACTGCTGCGCTGACCACTCTGCCCACCGCGCTGCTGCGCTGACGACTGCCCGCTGCGCCGACCACTCTGCCCACCGCGCTGCTGCGCCGACCACTCTGCCCACCGCGCTGCTGCGCCGACCACTCTGCCCACTGCGCTGCTGCGTTGACCACTCTGCCCACCGCGCTACTTCACTGACCACTCTGCCCACCGCGCTGCTGCGCTGACGACTGCCCGCTGCGCCGACCACTCTGCCCACCGCACTGCTGCGCCGACCACTCTGCCCACTGCGCTGCTGCGTTGACCACTCTGCCCACTGCGCTGCTGCGTTGACCACCTATGCCCAACGTGCTGCTGTGCTGACCACTCTGCCCAACGCGCTGCTGCGCTGACCACTCTGCCCAACGTGCTGCTGCGCTGACCACTCTGCCCACTGCGCTGACCACTCTGCCCACCGCGCTGCTGCACTGACCACTCTGCCCACCACGCTGCTGCACTGACCACTCTGCCCACCGCGCTGCTGCACTAACAACTGCCCGCTGCGCAGACCACTCTGCCCACTGCGCTGCTGCGCTGACTACTCTGCCCACCGCGCTGCTGCACTGATGACTGCCCGCTGCGCCAACCACTCTGCCTACCGCGCTGCTGCGCTGACCACCCTGCCCAACGCGCTGCTGTGCTGACCACTCTGCCCAACGCGCTGCTGCGCTGACCACTCTGCCCAACGCGCTGCTGCGCTGACAACTGCCCACCGCAACTTTGTCCTCCTCACCTCCGCCACTCCATCCTCCCCCTGCCTGTGCTGCTCCGTCCTTCCCCCCTCCGACACTCCATCCTCCCCCTGCCTCTGCTGCTCCGGCCTCCCCCACCCCGCCACTTTGTCCTCCAACCTCCTCTCCCCTGCCGCTTTGTGCTCCGTCCTCCCTTTGCCTGTGCTGCTTCGGCTTCCCCCACCCCACCACTTCGTCCTCCATCTTCCTCTCCCCCACAGCTCTGTGCTTCGTCCTCCCCCTGCCACTCCATGCTGCTGTCCTCCCTCCTCCCCCCTGCCACGCCGTCCTTTCCCTGCCGCTCCTTCTTCAAAGTTCCTCTCAATTCAGCCCTCACACGCTTTCCCATGCAATCTCTATTTCTATGATCTAGAATACCCGATGCATTAGAATCGGGCTACCACCTATAGGTTATAATTATAATTTAATTCTTTTATATAGTACTATTAATTCAATAGCACTTTACATACATCAGGAATGCTGTTCCTCTTGAGGGTCACTATCTACATAAATACATAGGTGTGATACATTTACACATATTTCTAAATCTAAGATGAACACACATTTAGTATAAGAGGGGAGATGTGTATCATCCAAATACTTTTATTTGGTGATATGAACCCGGATGTTAAGGTCCAGCAGCATAGCTGCTGAGAAATATTATTTTCTTTTACAACAGGGACTCTGCCCACTGCGCTGCTGCGTTGACCACTCTGCCCACCGCGCTGCTTCACTGACCACTCTGCCCACCGCGCTGCTGCGCTGACGACTGCCCGCTGCGCCGACACACTCGGCCCACCGCGCTGCCGCGCCGACCACCCTACCCACCGCGCTGCTGCGCTGACCACTCTGCCCACCGCGCTGCTGCGCTGACCACTCTGCCCACCGCGCTGCTGCGCTGACCACTCTGCCCACCGCGCTGCTGCGCTGACCACTCTGCCCACCACGCTGCTGCGCTGACCACTCTGCCCACCGCGCTGCTGCGCTGACTACTCTGCCCACCGCGCTGCTGCGCTGACATCTGCCCGCTGCGCCGACCACTCTGCCCACCGCGCTGCTGCGCTGACCACTCTGCCAACCGCGCTGCTGTGCTGACGACTGCCCGCTGCGCCGACCACTCTGCCCACCCGCGCTGCTGTGCTGACGACTGCCCGCTGCGCTGACCACTCTGCCCACCGCACTGCTGCGCTGAGCACTCTGCCCACCGCGCTGCTGCGCTGACGACTGCCCACTGCGCCGACCACTTTGCCCACCGCGCTGCTGCGCCGACCACTCTGCCCACCGCGCTGCTGCGCCGACCACTCTGCCCACTGCGCTGCTGCGTTGACCACTCTGCCCACCGCGCTGCTTCACTGACCACTCTGCCCACCGCGCTGCTGCGCTGACGACTGCCCGCTGCGCCGACCACTCTGCCCACCGCGCTGCTGCGCCAACCACTCTGCCCACTGCGCTGCTGCGTTGACCACTCTGCCCACTGCGCTCCTGCGTTGACCACTTTGCCCACCGCGCTGCTGCGCTGACCACTCTGCCCACCGTGCTGCTGCGCTGACGGACTGCCCGCTGCGTCGACCACTCTGCCTTACCGCACTGCTGCGCTGACCACCCTGCCCAACGTGCTGCTGTGCTGACCACTCTGCCCAACGCGCTGCTGCGCTGACCACTCTGCCCAACGCGCTGCTGCGCTGACCACTCTGCCCACTGCGCTGCTGCGCCGACCACTCTGCCCACTCGCACTGCGCTGACCACTCTGCCCACCGCGCTGCTGCACTGACCACTCTGCCCACCACGCTGCTGCACTGACCACTCTGCCCACCGCGCTGCTGCGCTAACAACTGCCCGCTGCGCAGACCACTCTGCCCACTGCGCTGCTGCGCTGACTACTCTGCCCAACGCGCTGCTGCACTGATGACTGCCCGCTGCGCCAACCACTCTGCCTACCGCGCTGCTGCGCTGACCACCCTGCCCAACGCGCTGCTGTGCTGACCACTCTGCCCAACGCGCTGCTGCGCTGACCACTCTGCCCAACGCGCTGCTGCGCTGACAACTGCCCACCGCAACTTTGTCCTCCTCACCTCCGCCACTCCATCCTCCCCCTGCCTGTGCTGCTCCGTCCTTCCCCCCCTCCGACACTCCATCCTCCCCCTGCCTCTGCTGCTCCGGCCTCCCCCACCCCGCCACTTTGTCCTCCAACCTCCTCTCCCCTGCCGCTTTGTGCTCCGTCCTCCCTTTGCCTGTGCTGCTTCGGCTTCCCCCACCCCACCACTTCGTCCTCCATCTTCCTCTCCCCCACAGCTCTGTGCTTCGTCCTCCCCCTGCCACTCCATGCTGCTGTCCTCCCTCCTCCCCCCTGCCACGCCGTCCTTTCCCTGCCGCTCCTTCTTCAAAGTTCCTCTCAATTCAGCCCTCACCGCTTTCCCATGCAATCTCTATTTCTATGATCTAGAATACCCGATGCATTAGAATCGGGCTACCACCTATAGGTTATAATTATAATTTAATTCTTTTATATAGTACTATTAATTCAATAGCACTTTACATACATCAGGAATGCTGTTCCTCTTGAGGGTCACTATCTACATAAATACATAGGTGTGATACATTTACACATATTTCTAAATCTAAGATGAACACACATTTAGTATAAGAGGGGAGATGTGTATCATCCAAATACTTTTATTTGGTGATATGAACCCGGATGTTAAGGTCCAGCAGCATAGCTGCTGAGAAATACTATTTTCTTTTACAACAGGGACTCTGCCCACTGCGCTGCTGCGTTGACCACTCTGCCCACCGCGCTGCTTCACTGACCACTCTGCCCACCGCGCTGCTGCGCTGACGACTGCCCGCTGCGCCGACCACTCTGCCTACCGCGCTGCCGCGCCGACCACCCTACCCACCGCGCTGCTGCGCTGACCACTCTGCCCACCGCGCTGCTGCGCTGACCACTCTGCCCACCGCGCTGCTGCGCTGACCACTCTGCCCACCGCGCTGCTGCGCTGACCACTCTGCCCACCGCGCTGCTGCGCTGACCACTCTGCCCACCGCGCTGCTGCGCTGACATCTGCCCGCTGCGCCGACCACTCTGCCCACCGCGCTGCTGCGCTGACCACTCTGCCCACCGCGCTGCTGTGCTGACGACTGCCCGCTGCGCCGACCACTCTGCCCACCGCGCTGCTGTGCTGACGACTGCCCGCTGCGCTGACCACTCTGCCCACCGCACTGCTGCGCTGAGCACTCTGCCCACCGCGCTGCTGCGCTGACGACTGCCCGCTGCGCCGACCACTTTGCCCACCGCGCTGCTGCGCCGACCACTCTGCCCACCACGCTGCTGCGCCGACCACTCTGCCCACTGCGCTGCTGCGTTGACCACTCTGCCCACCGCGCTGCTTCACTGACCACTCTGCCCACCGCGCTGCTGCGCTGACGACTGCCCGCTGCGCCAACCACTCTGCCCACCGCGCTGCTGCGCCAACCACTCTGCCCACTGCGCTGCTGCGTTGACCACTTTGCCCACCGCGCTGCTGCGCTGACCACTCTGCCCACCGTGCTGCTGCGCTGACGACTGCCCGCTGCGTCGACCACTCTGCCTACCGCACTGCTGCGCTGACCACCCTGCCCAACGTGCTGCTGTGCTGACCACTCTGCCCAACGCGCTGCTGCGCTGACCACTCTGCCCAACGCGCTGCTGCGCTGACCACTCTGCCCACTGCGCTGCTGCGCCGACCACTCTGCCCACTGCGCTGCTGCGCCGACCACTCTGCCCACTGCGCTGCTGCGCTGACCACTCTGCCCACCGCGCTGCTGCACTGACCACTCTGCCCACCACGCTGCTGCACTGACCACTCTGCCCATCGCGCTGCTGCGCTAACAACTGCCCGCTGCGCAGACCACTCTGCCCACTGCGCTGCTGCGCTGACTACTCTGCCCAACGCGCTGCTGCACTGACGACTGCCCGCTGCGCCAACCACTCTGCCTAACGCGCTGCTGCGCTGACCACCCTGCCCAACGCGCTGCTGTGCTGACCACTCTGCCCAACGCGCTGCTGCGCTGACCACTCTGCCCAACGCGCTGCTGCGCTGACAACTGCCCACCGCAACTTTGTCCTCCTCACCTCCGCCACTCCATCCTCCCCCTGCCTGTGCTGCTCCGTCCTTCCCCCCCTCCGACACTCCATCCTCCCCCTGCCTCTGCTGCTCCGGCCTCCCCCACCCCGCCACTTTGTCCTCCAACCTCCTCTCCCCTGCCGCTTTGTGCTCCGTCCTCCCTTTGCCTGTGCTGCTTTGGCTTCCCCCACCCCACCACTTCGTCCTCCATCTTCCTCTCCCCCACAGCTCTGTGCTTCGTCCTCCCCCTGCCACTCCATGCTGCTGTCCTCCCTCCTCCCCCCTGCCACGCCGTCCTTTCCCTGCCGCTCCTTCTTCAAAGTTCCTCTCAATTCAGCCCTCACCGCTTTCCCATGCAATCTCTATTTCTATGATCTAGAATACCCGATGCATTAGAATCGGGCTACCAACTATAGGTTATAATTATAATTTAATTCTTTTATATAGTACTATTAATTCAATAGCACTTTACATACATCAGGAATGCTGTTCCTCTTGAGGGTCACTATCTACATAAATACATAGGTGTGATACATTTACACATATTTCTAAATCTAAGATGAACACACATTTAGTATAAGAGGGGAGATGTGTATCATCCAAATACTTTTATTTGGTGATATGAACCCGGATGTTAAGGTCCAGCAGCATAGCTGCTGAGAAATATTATTTTCTTTTACAACAGGGACGGGTTTTTGTGAACAGCTAAAGAGATGGACGGGATGGCTGTTCACCACATCTCCATCTCAAGGTATGCTGCTCTTACTGTCACACAAAACATCCTCAACATCACATCACCATCCTCCCGATGCGATAGCATCGGGCATTAATCTAGTTAGATATAATTCTATACAAATGCTGTTGTGTAGAGAATCAGCCTTGAAAAAGCTTCCTTTCTGTAATAAGAAATGCATCGTCTAAAGACCATGATACACTGACCTTTAGAAATTGTTCTTAACGAACTTTCGAACGTGTCGTTATCTTTTTGACCCGAGTAGGCCGCTGTAGTTTTCACTTCGGCAGGCCTCTAGCGGTGACATCCCATGGCCAGAGTCTTGTCGGTCAGCAACCAAAGTGCGCTCACGGCCGGAGCCCTCTGGATTGCGCGCACGCCCCCCCGCCCTGTTTTTTATCCAGTGGCAGCGCTCGACACTTCAGCTGTCTTAAACAGCTGACGGTCCCGGTGGGAGTAACTAGAAACCCTGGAAACAATAAGGTACCTTTACTTACAGGACAGTTAGTGCTCACTTACTGTTCTAATTAACTACGCCGTGCAGTGTTCCATCAATGCAGGCACATTTGACACAACATCAACGAGCACTTTTCCATTATACACGGGCCCACAATGAGTATTCCTTAGGATGAGATCGTTCAGTGCCTGATGCTGGAAGCACCGCACGGTGTAAGATATAGTTGAATATTATTGTATTGTATTATAACTTAATAGGCTCTCCACTATTTTAGATCTCATTTTTCTTGTCAGCATATACAGGCACTGTTTTCACTTAGAACAATCTGTATTGGATTATCAGGATCTGTAAAATTCCTGTCCTTTTCTGTGGAGACCTATTAGGCTGAAGGCACACTAATCCCTCCAAAACGGCGCGTTTTTGAAGCGCGATATTGATGCGAGTTTGATGCGTGTAGTAGTGCTAGTGCGGTGCTAGTGCGGTGCTAGTGCGGTGCTAGTGTGGTGCTAGTGTGGTGCTAGTGAGGTGCTAGTGAGATTTTTTCATTCCTACTGCGATCCGACAGACTAGCACCCTTCTCCTGGTGTCAAGACTGCACTGATTTGCTGCCACTTATTTGTCAATCAATGGGGGTCACTTGTGGGGGAGCTCCAATGTTGAGGCACACAGGGGCTCACCAAACGCGACATGGTGTCAGCTAACAATTTGAGCTGATTTCCATTCAAATTGTTAGCGGACACCATGTATCGTTTGGAGAGCCCCTGTGTGCCTCAGCATTGGAGCTCCCCCACAAGTGACCCCATTTTGGAAACTAGACCCCCCAAGGAACAAATCTAGATGCATAATGAGCACTTTGAAGCCCCAGGTGCTTCACAAATTGATCCATAAAAATGAAAAAAATATTTTCTTCCACAAAAATCTTATTTTTTTATTTTTACGGATCAAATTGTGAAGCACCTGGGGCTTCAAAGTGCTCATTATGCATATCGATTTGTTCCTTGGGGGGTCTAGTTTCCAAAATGGGGTCACTTGTGGGGGAGCTCCAATGCTGAGGCACACAGGAGCTCTCCATACGCGACATGGTGTCCACTAACAAATGGAATTGTTAGCGGACACCATTTCGCATATGGAGAGCCCCTGTGTGCCTAAACATTGGAGGTCCCCCACAAGTGACCCCATTTTGGAAACTAGACTCCCCCAAGGAACAAATCCAGATGCATAATGGGGTCACTTCTGGGGGGGCTTCAATGTTTAGGCACACAGGGGCTCTCCATACGCAACATGGTGTCCGCTAACAATTGTTAGCGGACACCATGTTGCGTATGGAGAGCCCCTGTGTGCCACCAGCATTGCCACCAGCGCAAGGGCAACTGGAAGAGTTGGGGTACAGCACCAGAAAATGGCACCTCCAATGAATGCGCTATTTTCTGGGGTGGCTGTGGGTTGCAATTTGCAGCGTGGGGGGGCCCACAACATTTGGATCTCTCCACGATGAGGATTGCAGCCCCCCAACTGCCAAGTTGTACCTGGCTGGCAACCAAGAATATGGCAAAGCTCCATGTCAGTTTAATGGTAGAAGTAATAAAAAAAATGACGTGGGACTTCGCCATATTTTTGGTCCAGCCAGGTACAACTTGGCAGCTACGGACTGCCACCAACCCCCAGCTGCCTCGTTGTACCTGGCTGGCAACCAAAAATACAGCGAAGCGCATTTTATTTTTATTTCTAGAACAAATTCTAGAAAAAAAATTACGTGGGGCTCCGCCAAATTTTTGGTCCAGCCAGGTACAACTAGACAGCTGGGGGCTGCAATCCGAAGCATGGAGAGGCCCAAGCGTTCTGGGCCCCCCATGCTGCGAATTGCAGCCCGCAGCCGCCCCAGAAAATGGCGCATTCATTGAAGCGCCATTTTCTGGCGCTGTACCCATGCTCTTCCAGTTGCCCTGGTGCCGGTGGCAAACTGGGTAATAAAGGGGTTAATGCCAGCTTTTTATTGGCAGCTGGCACTAAGCCCGAGATTCATAATATTGGGCCAGTGTTAGACCCGCCATTAGGAATCTCTGGTAAGTAGTCATTAAATATACACAAAGAAAAGTAATTTTATTTGAAAAAAAACACAAACAAAATTCAGACTCCATCTTTATTAGAAAGATCCGACGTAGTCCATAACGAACGTCCCACGATGCTCGATCGCCTCCGACGTACTCCACAATGAAGGTCCCACGGTGCTCGATCGCCTCTGCTCCAGAGATTGCAGCAAGGGATCAAGTGTCCTCTTCCTACAGTCTCTGGGGTCAGAGTTATGGTGCACTGTATGGCAATGATCTGTCATACAGTGCACCATTACTATGATCCCTGAGACTAGAAGAGGACACTTGATCCCTTGTTGCATCCATCCATCCACCCATCATCCACGCATTTACACATCCATTCGTGCATACAGCCACACATGCAGTCACACATATGCACACATCCATCCACGCACGTATCCACGCACCCACACATTCACGCACCCACGCATCTACGCACCCACGCATTCACGCACCCACGCATTCACGCACCCACGCATTTACGCACCCACGCATTCACGCACCCACGTATTCACGCACCCACGCATCCACGCACCCAAACATCCATGCATCCACACATCCACGCACCCACACACCCACACATCCATGCATCCACGCACCCACACATCCACGCACCCACACATCCACGCACACACACATCCACGCACCCACGCATCCATGCACCCACGCATCCACGCACCCATGCATCCACACATCCACGCACCCACACATCCATGCACCCACACATCCATGCACCCACACATCCACGCACCCACACACCCACACATCCACGCATCCACGCACCCACGCATCCACGCACCCACACATCCACGCACCCACGCATCCACACATCCACGCATCCACACATCCATGCACCCACACATCGAGGCATCCACGCATCCACGCACCCACGCATCCACACATCCACGCATCCACACATCCATGCACCCACACATCCACGCACCCACGCATCCACACACCCACACATCCACGCACCCACACATCCACGCACCCACACATCCACGCACCCACACATCCACGCATCCATGCACCCACACATCCATGCACCCACGCATCCATGCACCCACGCATCCATGCACCCACGCATCCATGCACCCACACATCCACGTGTGCTTACAACCACGCGTGCACACATCCATCCATCCATCACACTCATCCATCCATGAACCCATCCATCCATCCATGAACCCATCCATCCATGAACCCACTCACATTCATTCATTCATTCATTCCATTCATACGGTACTTGCCTCTGGGCGGAGCTGCACTGGAGGAGGGGCGTTCCAGCGAGAAGAGGCAGAGCGGCGGTGGGATCGAGGAGCGGTGAGATCGGGGAGGTGAATGGCAGGGACAGGTGGGGGCCATCCAGGGGTTGGGGAGGCCTGAGGAGGGTATCCGCCCCCTCCGCCAGCAGCGCGGCGGGAAACCGCAACAAGGTGCCGGCATCGGAGTTGGGGGGGTGGAGGGCAGTGACAAGTAGGGGGAGCAGGCCTGAGGAGGGGAGTGCACCGGGCTCTGCCGCCAGCAGCGCGGCGGGAAACCGCAACAAGGTGCCGGCATCGGAGTTGGGGGGGTGGAGGGCAGTGACAAGTAGGGGGAGGCCTGAGGAGGGGGAGGGCATCCGCCGCCGCCGCCAGCAGCGTGGCAGGTGAGGCAGCACACGGTCACGGCTGTCACTGAGATCACAGCCGGGATCACAGAGACTCGCACTATGTGATTGCACGGTGTTTTTTTAACGCACCCATTGTTTTCTATTGTAGCTGGTGCGTACAACTCGCATACAGTCGCGACTGAAACTCGCTTTGCGAGTTCAGGACTTCAAATGCGCACCAGTGTGCCCGACATTATAGAAAATCACTTGTCCTAGTGCAATGCGAGTTTATCTCGCATTGCACTCGTGCGAGGCACTGGGATCATGTCGGATGATGTGCCTTCAGCCTTAGGGAACATATCCTGGGTATGTACTTATTGACAATATACTTGGCTATTTCACTACTAACGCATTTGTTAGTGCACAGATATGTATATATGTGAGGCCAATTTGGGGCAGTTTTATTTTTAGTTATCTGATACAGCTTATTGAAAACCAGATTCTTAACTGTTGACTGATGATATCTTTGTATTTTGGGATTATTTTTTAATGGGTTGTCACACGCGTCAATGTCGTCAGTGAGATGATCGCTGACGACATTGACGGCTGATCGCTGGTGAGCTGTCACACAGGCAGACTCACCAGCGATCAATGGACCAGAGACATCGTGGAAACGATTTAAATATCGTTTCCATGATGTCTTGCTCCCGCTGCCAGCCTGCTGGAAGCGGGAGCAGGCTGGTCTCCAAGGTAAACTGCGGGTATCTAGGCAGCGCGCGCTGCCTAGATACCCGCCGTGTACCTTAGATACCAGCCGGTGAGCGGAGGAGGCTGGTAACTAAGGTACACGTCGGGTATCTAGGCAGCGTGCGCTGCCTAGATACCCGCAGCTTACCTTGGATACCAGCTCCCAGCGCTTGTGAGAGGCGCTGGGAGCTGGAACATCGCTACTCCCGGTGTCACACGCAGCGATGCTGCGTGTCCACCGGGCAACAATCGCCAGGTTTTAGGACAGATTCTAAAACCTGGCGATCATCAACCAGCGATTTATCGCTGGTTGATTCAGCATGTCACACGCATCAATATCGCTGCAACGTCACGTGCAGCCGAGATCGTGCAGGCGATATTGACGCGTGTGACTCCCCCTTTAGGGCAATGAGAAGTAATTGCCAGTCCCATCAAGATCGCAGACAAGATAGAGTATCTTCTTACAACTTGTATCCTCTTCTTCTTTGTCTAAGGCAACTATCAGTTACGCATTTATTGTAAAAATTTTGGGTCCTATTCAAATACCCTTAATTGTTTTGTATTTTCTTAAACAATTAGTTCATGGTACCATCGTGTATGGTTCCGGATAACACAAATACATTGATGGATATAGTTTGATAGTTTTTAAATTTGTGAGCACATCAGCCTTCACTATTTAATTAGATCTATCTTACCCAATGGTGACTAATCAGGTAGAGTCACCCTGGTTGAGAGCAGCTCCACCATTAAGAGGTGCCCTAGCATTGTAGGACTCCGCAGAATTTTGTAATCCATCAAACCCCAATTTTTTTATTGGGGTCATCAACACACTTTAGCGCCGGTTATTACTTATAATTGGTAGTGTACTTTATCTATATACATATATTTTTTCACCTTTATATATAATAGACATACACATATTCACATTCATTCAGATTTTATACATACTCCCTATGCATTGTTCACTCATTCACCTCACACACAGACAACCCCTTTTCATTTTTTCACACATTACATATTACAACCATATATATATTTTATATTCTTTGCTGCTTCTTGTATATATTTTTATGTATCATATGTGATCATACTGAGATACGTCATTTCCGGCAGAGGGTGATGGTCATTTGATATTATTGTATATAGTCTCTTTATATTAGGTTAATGCCCTGAGATTAGTGTGTAATTTGGGAGCGGTATTATCATGCACTGTACATGCCAGCATGCAATCTTTTTCCTGCCCTTTTGGTTCTTTTCTACTTTCCTTTACACTTACATATTTGTCCTTTTTTTCTTTTTCTTGTATTTCACATTATAACATCAAACCATAAAAAGACCAAAGAAATTGGTAGAGTGACTGTGCTCCTGTTGGCATAGAAAGAAAATTCTTCTTGACCAAAAAATTAATAATTATTTGATTTTATTTTCTATGCGTTTCAGGGTAACCAAAATAACCCTTCTTAAGGAAAAAAGTGTTTTTTTGGTTACCCTGAAACGTGTTGAAAAAAAAAATCACAATTATTAATTTTTTGATCAAGAAGAATTTTCTTTCTATGCCAACAGGAGCACGGTCACACTCCCAATTTCTTTGGTCTTTTACTGTTTTATGCTTATAGTGGGAGATCGCAGCAGACAGAGACCTACTTTCACAACTGTAAAAGGTGAGCAATTCTAATTTTACTCTGAAAATTGTCTCACAGGTATACACACTGTGCGCCTTCTTTTTCCAGTTATATTATATTATGACATCACTAATACCTTGCTCACCTCGTACTCTGCTCAGACAATCCCTCGACGTACCCATTTCCTGGTCTTGGACAGGTATAATACCTACCTGGACTGGTGATCTATCGCTGACCGATAGGTATTCCATATAATTTTCTTTTTTTCTCTTTTCAGAAATACATTTATTTTTCTTGTAGGCTCTCACTGTGCATATGTCTTATACTGCTATATATCATTTGTTGTTTGATTCGTGTTTATGTTACGGATAACTGTGAGAAACAAATTGATGTTACCCTTATTTCTCTGCACATGCACACATTTGATTCTATATATGTATATATCCCTGCTTTGTACAGATTACCCCCCAGATGAAAACCCGCATTAAGGGTTGAAACGTTGGGTTACTCCTTTACCTTCTGGATAAAAAGTTGATTCCTTTATTCAATGTTTTAAGTGCAATTTTCCTGTTTCCTTGAACTTTATTTTGAGTGCCAGGGTTATTCGATTATAAATTGATTATAAAAAAAAATAAATATATATTTTTCCCTTGAGCATCTATCATGTACAACCGGTTGAGCAGGATCATAACTTTCTTTGTAATGGAGACTAAAACCGCATTTAACAGGACTGATAATCTGTCAAGTTTAAATGATAAAGACCCATTATATGCGATATTTGGGAAATGTGAATCGGAGCAACTTAAAGGGATCCTGTCACCCCCAAAACACCTCCTATGCTATTAAAAGCTGTCCCTAGAGCATATTAACACTTACCCTACACTCCTTTTATCTCCTAAATGCATATAGTCAAACTGCATATAAACGTTTTATAAGTACCTCATTACTGATGATAATGAGTGACTATGGTATTCATAGTCACTCAGCCAGGCTGCCCCTCTTCATCATATCATGCCTGTATAGACGTGATCTTCATCATAGATTCAAATTCGCCGCCTCCCTGCGCGCCTCCCCACTCTCCCATTCCGTCCGGGCTTTAGTGTGGGGCTGTATGACGCGATCCGCGTAATTTCCGGCGCCGGGTGACGTAGTTACACCCGCGCCGCTGTTAGCTTCAAGTCCCGCACTGCGCATGCGCAGTACGGGGCTTGAAGCTCTAACAGCGGCGCGGGTGTAACTACGTCACCCGGCGCCGGAAATGATGCGGATCGCGTCATACAGCCCCACACTGAAGCCCGGACGGAATGGGAGAGTGGGGAGGCGCGCAGGGAGGCGGCGAATTTGAATCTATGATGAAGATCACGCCTATACAGGCGTGATATCATGAAGAGGGGCAGCCTGGCTGAGTGACTATGAATACCATAGTCACTCATTATCATCAGTAATGAGGTACTTATAAAACGTTTATATGCAGTTTGACTATATGCATTTAGGAGCTAAAAGGAGTGTAGGGTAAGTGTTAATATGCTCTAGGGACAGCTTTTAATAGCATAGGAGGTGTTTTGGGGGTGACAGGATCCCTTTGACGATGTGTCCAAAAATGCTTGTTCATTGTGCATGAATTTGTTTAGGAAAGTGTAAATGTTTTGGGTCAATTTTCAAAAATTGTTTAATGTAAATGGAGAATGCTCGCTTCTCCAACAAATTTAGTGACAAAAAAGAAGAGTGGGAATATAAATTCTAAATAGGGTTGATTGTGTCTCAAGGCAATAAGTAATTCAGTAGCATTAGGAGCATTGGAAAAAAAATACATTTATTTCATCAAAGCAAAATTATTTTTTAGTACAGAATAAATGCAAATATTTGTACCATACTTATATTTTGTATTCATGGATTCAAAATAAATGGTATTACTTATGAGATATGAATGTTACAGGTGTGATCCCAGTGCATATTCAATGTTATGATGCCTATTCAACCATTTCATTCACGATTCTCGTCAAGTATAGTTGTCTAACATTATTTGATAGTCATGAGCTATGATTGCATTGTTCAAATGATTATCTGCTTGTGTAAATAAACTGTAAGGCTTCATTTAAGGCCCAGTTACATGTAGCGACACACCAGCGATCCCGACAACGATCTGACCTGGCCGGAATTGCTGGTGCGTCCCTACGTGGTCGCTGGTGAGATGCCACACAGGCAGACTTACCAGCGATGACCCAGCGGATGTGCCGACAACCCGACGGTCATTAGGATCTGTCAGGTTCTCATCCACAGAATGGGGATCGTTGGTTGTTGCCTGTGTCACACACAGCGATCCAGCATGCCCAGCGGTAGATCGCCGATCAAAAAATGGCCCAGGCCATTCATGAACGATCAGTGATCTCCCAGCGGTGGGCCGATTGCTGCTATGTGTCACACACAGCGATATTGCTGGCGAGGTCGCTGCTATGTCACAAAAGCTGTGACGTTGCAGCAATATCGCTATGTGTAACGGGGCCTTTAGACATCAGTGATTATTCTGGTATGGTAAACTGTGATTTTTCATCAGTGTTTTGGATCCCATTTACGATTATATTGGGTACATGTTCTATTCCAGAAAAACATGAACACAACACAAACTTCTTTATGAGGCCTTAAGCCTAGGTTTACAAGCCTATTTTGTGGTCATGTTTTCCAGTTCGTGTTATTAGATAAAAACTGGAAAACAAAAGCGCAGATCGGGTCTTATCCCAGATATACACCAGTGATCAAAATTAGAGAACATACAATTTCCTTAATATGTTAAGGTGATTGTGTTGTCCTATGACACGAGTTAATTAGCAGTATTTTAAGCTTATTTCATAAATTGTATTCCAAAGCACAGAATAAAAATGTAAGTAAAAAAAAAAAAAACACTGATCAAAATTAGTGAACAATTTCAGATACCTGAACGTTATTGCTGCTATTCTTGAAACAGGTGCCTATTTTCCTGAATTATATGACCACCCCATATTTAACTGGGAGCCTAATTTTCCAGTTTG